>JAMXBB010000001.1:36777730-37188484 GCA_024138015.1 Lumnitzera littorea
GAAACACCTCTATTTAATCGGTGGTAATTCCCATGCAATCCTAAGAGATCATCACTCTCTGCAAATCACTCAACAAAAACTAAATCAAGTGAATTTTAAAGAATGGTTCCAATCAATCAAGTTAGTAACTAGGGGTAGAGGGAAACTTGAATATTTAACAGGAGAGACCCAAGCCACTTCGATAATCGACGTGGGTTATGCATCATAGAAAGCAGAAAACTCATAATTGCATGGGTTATCAACTCAATGGAACCACAAATTAGGTGCAACTATCTCTTCCATGAAACAGCAAAATATGTTTGGGATGTTGTTCAAACAATTTACTCCGTCTTGGAAAACACATCCTAGTGCTGAAATAAGATTGAAGACTGGGGTTGCTAATCATGGAACCACCAGCGCAACAAAGTACTACAATCTCCTACTGCAATTGTGGCAGGAGATGAATATGTTCTATGATTTTGAGTGGAAATGCCCTAATGACCGAGCCAAGTACAGTAAGATGCTGAAGAAGGAGGGAGTTTTTGTTTGTTTGGCTTTAACTCAAGCTATGAAATATATGGGAGATTGCCTGATAAGAAAACTTTTCCTATAGGCTTTTGCAGAGGTGAAAAGAGGAGAGTAGGAAAAGGACAATGCTTGCTCCCTCAAATTCTGATCAGCCAATGCAAAACTCAGCCTTGGTAACTAGAAAGGACTGAAGTAGAGAAGGCCCATCCAAAGACAAACGGTGGTGTGATCATTTCCACAAGGCAATCATAGGCGAGAAACATGCTGGAAGCTTCATAGGAGGCCAGAAAGTTGGAAGTTTAAGAAAGAAAAGGAACAGAGAAGATGGCACAAGTGAAGAGGAGAAGCTAGAGAAGATTGACACCTTGAACTTCATGACTGAAAGGTTGGAGTTGCTACAGAAATTACTCACCCAGACAATGCTGTCATCAAATTTAGAGACCCAAGGAGACCCCCAACCAATGGTAGTAGTAATGCAACAAGATAACAATATCCATTCATTGCTTTTGTCGAATGAAAAAAAGGATAGTAGATACTAGAGCTACTGATCGCATAACCAACCACTAGAAATACTTTGAAAGTTCTAAAACAAATGGAACTAGAACAAAAGTTTGGGTAGCTGATGGAATGTATCATGTGTTAAGGGAAGAGTAGCATATGTCTTTTAAGTTAATACTGAATTTCATTCTTTTCACCCCATGATTGAAGTATAATTTGACTTTTTCACAGTAAATGATATAAACTGTAGCATAATTTTATATTCATCTTCATTGTGAATTTCAAGACAATTCTTGTGATTGACAGCGCTAAAGAGCTCCACAGCCTTTACTACCTCAAAGATATGTCTGACCCAGGTCTGTCCAAGTGTAGCCTAAAATCTAAGTCAAGTCCAAAATCCTTGATTCGATTTTGCCTAATTTTGCCATTGTGTTATGGCATAGGCACTTAAGACAACCTAACTCCGCTTATTTGCATCACTTATACACTCATTTGATTATCAATAAAGAGAAGGAAGATTTTAATTGTGAACACTATACTCTTGCTACTTTCATACAAAATCCCCATCATATGCATCCTCATAGACCATCTAAACCATTTTACTCAATACATGGTGATATATGGGATCCTTTTTAGGTTCCTAGCCTATCAAGAAGTAGATGGTTTATTACCTCCATGATGACCTTCTCGGGTGAGGTAGGTATATTTGATGAGAGACAAGTCAGATGCTTATGAAACTTTTTTGAACATTTAATAAGATTGTACAAAAAGTGTTACAAATTTCTATACAGAACCTTTGTTCAGATAGTGGAAAGGAAGATTTCTCCATTCATGAAATTTTTCATCAATTTCTTGTGTGTACACCCCCTAACATAATGGGATTGCTAAGAGGAAGAAAAACAAGCATCTCCTAGAAGATGCTAGTTCTATGATTTTGTCAAAATCTGCACCAAATTCCTCTTCAGTAGAGCCAATCCTAACATCAGCCTATTTGATCAATCATCTTCCTCAAAATCTCCAAATTTCCCTACACCACTAAGTGTTCTCCTTAAAAGTTATCTTCACGATTGTAGGTTGAATTCTCCCCCTCCTTGAGTTTTTGGGTGTATAGCATTTATTCCCTATCATCAACCAAATAGAAGTAATGGGATTTAAGGCTCCTAAAGGTGTATTTGTAGGATATTCACCTACCCATTGGGATAAAAAATGTATCTTCCCTCTACCAAAAAGGGGAAAAAAAATCATGTGTCATATGATGTTACATTTGCTAAAGATCAAAATTTTTGCACTACCTTTATTCAGCAAGAGAACTTGTGTGAAGAGGTAAAGGGGAGTCATCCTCATCTAAGCCATTATGCGATAATGTTTTTCCAACTCCAATTGAGTCTAACCAATCCCACTCGGTTGAGTCCAAGTTTAACCAACTTACCTCCAGTGACTCCAGCCAATCTCAATTTCAATACTCTTAATAACATTAGCCTGAGTCTATCCTATCTCAACTGTGACAAATCCCCCAGTCTCAATTTCCTCAACACGTGTACACGTCAACCTCTAGCGTGAAGGCAGACCTTGGTGTTAAAGTTTATATTAGTCTTCAATAAAATTCAAAAGAGCACTGTCAAGAAACCAATTCAGTCCTACTAAGGAGGCACCTAAAATTAAAGGGAGTATAGGAGGTGCTGAGGAAAGGCATCCTGAGTTTGAAGGGGAGTTAGAGGGCCTATCAATTGCATAGGAAAGAAGGGTATGCACTAAGAATCCCAATTGAAATTACTTAACATATAGCAAGGTGTCACCAATAGATAGCTTTTCTTAACAAAGTTGGCAATGTTAAAATGCCAACATATATAAGGCATTAAGACCTCCAAAGTGGAAAGCAGTTGTTATCAAGGAGATGAAAACACTGCAAAATCTAGATTGGCCTCTTCATCAACTAAATGTGAAAAATATGTGTTGTAAACCATCATCCACGTGTTGCATAGTCATCAAAGTTGCTAGTTGTGTTTGGTAATTCTTGTTAATGTTCCTGTTGCTGTTGTTTAATTTAGTATGTAAGCGCTTTATGTATCTGGAATGTGTAGGAGGGTTAGACTTAGTCAAACTGTAGGCTATGTGCATTTGCCCATGTGTCAAGTTCTAGTGTTATTGTGCAGTACTGGTAGTTTGTTTTATATGCATGCAGTAGTGGTCGGTTTTAGTGGACTTAAGAAGGGGAGAAATTATAGGTCAGCAGTTATTGTTCTTATAACTGCCTAGCATTTGTATTTAATACAAGGAAACGAATGAAAGGGTCAGGACCTATTCTTTCTTTCTCAAAAAAAAAAAAAAAAAAAAAAAAAAATTTCAGAACTAAAGAGATCAAGGAGATCATTGGGTTTGCTCTACAACGATCCCAAAAATCATTAATCATAGGGAAATATGAGCGGAAAACTAGTCTAAACCAACCGACTACTTCATATAATTTAAGATCCTATGACAATATATCTCAATAGGGAACTAAAAGAAGAACCATACATGAGTAATCCACCTGGGTTTAAGATGATGAGAAAGTGTATAAGCCAAATACACTATGGGTTTAAACAATTACCTAAAGCTTGGTTCAAAAGATTTGGCAATAACCTATTGCAAATTGGATATGTTCAAGGGCAATCAAACCATACTTTGTTACAAAGATAACCCTTTAGAGGGGAAGAACTTGATTCTAGTTGTTTATGTGAATGACAAGTTGAGAATTTGAAGGAAGATCTAAATTTGAAGTAAAGAAGTTAGGTAAGCTAAACCTTTTCCTTAGAATGGAGGCCCATAGGAAGGAAATATTTAATTCCTTAAAGAAAATCTACAAATTTTTTTGTTAAATAAAGACATCCTGTAATTGATTTGTTCAAAGAAACTAAAAATCGAAGTACAATCCTCTAGTCACACCCTTCAAACTAAACTGGAAGGCGATGTTAGAGTGGATGATTCACAATGTATGAAGGATGATACAAAGGCTAGCAGGAGATTGATCTATCTAACGCTTACTCAGCCTATTGCTTATGCCATTAGCGTGGTGAGCAAAGTTATGCACTCGCATAAAAAAAGCCATCTAAATTTTGTACTCCATATACTTTGATACCTAAAGGAAAGATTTATGGTTTAGAAAAGCTTATCACAAAGGAATCGAGGGGTTTGTTGACTCAGATCGAGCAAGAGATGTATCTGATTATGTATGGAGAAACTTGGGGACTTGGAGGAGTAAGAAGCAAAATGTATTGCATGGAACAATGCTAAAGCTGAGGTATTTCACAGGGAATATGTTAGGTTTTTTAGTGCGGAAGCTGATGACAAATATAATAATGGACTTATCTCAACAAAGACAAATGTGCAGTGATAGCATATCTGCAGTCAGTATGGTTAAGAAACCTATTCAGCTAGACAAAATTAAGCAGGTGAGAATTGACTGACATTTTCTTAATTATGAAATTAAGAATGGAGAAATCAAGTCATCCTGTATTCCCCAACGTTCTAACCAAATCACTACCCAAATTCAGATTTGATCCTACATTGAGCAAGTTAGGAATGATAGACATCTATTTATTAGCTTGAGGGGAATGTTGGAAACATTAGAATTAGTTTCTTATGATTCGATCTCAGATTTTAGTTTGTTAGTATATTATTATGATGTACCTAGCTATTTCCTTGGAGAGTATCTTCTTTCTCCTTATTTAGATAGACTGTTACTCCCTGTATGTAAAGTAAGGATTTTAATCCTAAATTATTCTACAATTAGTACCAAAGCAATAGTTGATGTTTTCATCACCAAGAAAAGTTGTGCATGGTAGGCCTGTCACTGACCTCTGCTGGTGCTGCACAAAGCATGTAAAAGCAATGATAATTTCTCTCAGGATCAGATACTTGACAAACACGCGACCGCTCCAGTAGATATGTTCTTATTGCAGCACCTGAAATCCTTCCCCTTTGATCAAACTGCAGTTCAACAAACTTACCGAAGCGACTGCAATAATAGGAAGCAAGGTGTTTTTTCTTCTTTTGGTTAATTATTAAGAACCAAAATTTAGTCATATAAAATGCAGAAAACCTCAAGAAACTTGAGTTTGGGCATTCTTGATAGAGACTCACCTTGAATTATTATTTCTGACCGTCTTAGCATTACCAAATGCTTCCAGAACAGGATTGGACTGCCAGATTGCAAGGAAGAAGGTGTTCATAATCAAACAAAACAAACATAAGCACCAATATTAAGTCCTCAAACAGCTCTAACAATCAATTTATCATAAATGTGCAATTTTTAAATGCATCCTCCAACAAAGCTATAATCAGAAGATCAAACAAACCAAAGGCCACCTCTAAAACTTGCTGCTCCACTGACCGACCCTCTGCTTCCGCTCTCCCTCCCATATAAGCTAGATAGTGCATAAGCATCTTTGTGCTCTCTGTTTTACCAGCACCACTCTCTCCACTTACTAAAATTGCCTGACTGATTCCTTCGTTGATCATTTGTCTGGATTCAGAAGGCAATTCAGATGCTTATAACAGAACCAAGAAACAGAGACATATAGTTTGGCACTAACCTGTATGCAGAATCTGCAAGAGCAAAGGGATGCGGGCTTAATTCCCCAAAAGCGGCACCTTTATATTGTTCCATCATATGACTGTTGTATAAATGAGGCAGTCTCCGGAAAGGATTCACCGCGATCAATATATTTCCAGTGTAAGTCTGGAATGTTTATGTGATACTAATCTTATGTTATTATAGTGCACAAAGAATAGACAACTCACAGTCATGTACCTTAGTAGCACCAATGGAAAGGCTAAGGGTATGTATTTCAAAAGAAAAAAACTCTAGTGAAGGAAAGTTCAAAGCCACACTCAAATTACTGGAAATATTCCATTTTACATATGCAAAACAAAGAAGAAATTTGAGAATAAAAATAGAAGATAGAGACTCAAATGGAACAGATAAAGTGTGAGAAGTTCCTCACATAAATCTCATTAATATCGTATCGGCATCTTAAGTTGTCCAATACCCCAGGTTCATGCAGATAAGCAAGCCTTGTCATATCATCCACACCGCACTGAGGAGCTTCAGTGTCCTTTGGGTGGACATTAGAAACTTTTGTGACAACCTAAGCCACAAAATATAAATATAATAACTAACTAGTAAACTATTAAAATTCATGAACAGAATACCTATAAATAGAAACAGAGTTCACCAATAGAATAAAATCTGTCAGAACATCACAGAAAAACTAACTGAATATCATTCTTCAACACAATTTTTAGAACTAAGTAGGCACAAGTATCTGTCAGACAGCTAAGACATTATATAATCCCATTAATTACAATGAAAACAATTTTGGCATTAGCTTACCACATACACTTTCTATTCTAAGATCACAGGAATGCAAGAATCATGTGGGGCAAAGGAGAAAATGTGGAAGCTAAACATTCCAATCATAGAAAGTTTTGCATGTCAATGTTACAGGGGCACAAATTCCCCTAAATAACAAGCTGGACTGCATGGTTCCGCATTGTTAATGCCATAAATTAATTTATGGGAAAAGGAGAGGAAGTGGGGAGCTTGCAAATAAATATGAAAGCAGTAAATCATTCCTATGAAGCAAAGATAGAACCATGGTCTCAAATAACACATTTGTGGGAAGCATATAAATTCTTAAACCACTAGGTGTTTTCACTAAACTTTTTCCTGCGCAAAGACTGAATTTCAGTGTCATCTTTATGAGAGATTGATGACAGATTTCCTGGACTAAGAAATTTGAATGCACAAACTCAACTTTCTTAATAAACCATGAGATTAAAATAACCTGAATCAATTACATATCATAACCAATGAAATGCCTGCTCATAGACATAAGTACCACATATAAGGATTAGCATCTAACAATTAACTCATGTCAAAAGATATCCAACATTGGAGACTCACCGTCTTTCCAGATGTGCAATTCACTGCAAGCTCTCCATCATGGATTTCCACAACTTCCCCATCTATCCAAGTTACTTCTGGGTCCTCCACCCAAACAGCAGAACCAACCGCTATATTGGCTGAAGATGCCTGCACCATGATAAGGATCTCATTAGTGCATTGAAGGAGTGACATAACATCAAGCTTATAGTAGGAAAATATCCCATAAAATAATCATGCTAAAAGGCTTATTTCAGCACACCATCCAAGTGATCAGTAAAGGAAATCATCGTTTCTAACCCAGTATTCAGCAGCAATTGAAAACTTAGCCAGCTTCTTTCACCTAAAGCCAAAATTCTATCATGCAAGGTGCAATGGTCATTATTTGGAAAATGAGCTCAAAGAAGGCATTTATGGCACTGACAACCAAAATTACAGATGAATTTATGCTAAAAAAAAACAAAGGGATATTCACTAGAAATCCTCTATATTTGTCCAAAATTTAACCAAATCCTTTATATTTCAAGTGAGTTATATACAACTCCTACATTTGCGTCACTGCATCAAACGAAGTCCCTATATGTCTTCACAATGTTAAAAAAACACTAACGAGTCCTCCACAATTTCGACCTGGCATAAACATGATAGGCAATTGAGATGTAAACGCAAGAGAGATAACCTAGAAAAGTTCAATATCAGTCGAGAAATCCAACATTTATATATTTATAATCAGTTATTTCCACGGTAAAAGACCAAGTGGCATTGTTGTACCATGTCAGCTGTTTTCAGTGCCGTGAAGCAAAAGAATAGCTTATTTGGTACATGGAGGTAAGTGTAAATAACTTAAATGATTCCATTTAAATGAGCCCATAAAGATAAGAGTACTTATCCCACAGAACAAACCTACTACTTCTAATACCTCCACCCTGCGACCTGACACAAACACTCCAATGTCGCCTCCAAACCTCAGCATTGCAATAATCAAGACTAGGATACAGACAGTCAAAAAGACAAGTTCACGGCAAAACAAAACGCATTTACTAAGTCACAATCCCCAGTCGTGTAACTACGTACGTTTCCATATCCTAAAAGTTCCTTCTTATCTTTTTCTGTGTCAACTCAATGCATGAATTCTAAATAGGAAAATTCAATAGCATTGAAACAATCACAAAACCTGAGAACTTAACAAGACAACGAAAGCTAAGTCAAAGAGGAAGAAGCTTACCATCTTTTTTTGCGAGATTAAACTCCAATTCAGATCAGAAGCTGATCACGACAACATCAAAAATGAATTACAAGAAATGCCTCCAAGAACGCCTAAAAAAGCAACGGAACGTTTCAATTTTAGGCGTAATTGGAAAACAATCGCATTTTCCTTCTACACTTATATTACTCCTCCTTCTTGGCCGGTTCTGTGCTATTGGCAATGATTAATGGCTTCTTTTCACGTTGACTCTGATACCTTATTATTGCAAAGAGAATAACAATGGCCAACGTGCGGCCTGCAAATTCAATGCGCTTCTTTATTGCCTCCTTCCTAACGGAAAATTGATGAAGAAAAGATCAAATTTTTTTTCTGCAACTTGCTCTTTTCTTAATTATCTGTTATTTCTTTGTCATCGTGAACGCGTCAACATTCAACACTGCATTCCACAAATACCCCTGGCGTGGATTGTATTTGCTGATTTGGCCTGCACTTTGTGCTTTTGATTGGATACGTACATGGGCCCGTGTTGGCATTGGTGCTTTACTGCAAATTTTTCTTCCCCCCCCCCTCCTTAAAAATTTGAGATAAATGTACAAATTAATCCTTAGTACGTACTTCCGGGGGAAAAGGATAAGAATATTGAATTTTTCTATATAATCCCTAAAATAGGCAAGACTAAAAGAATTTTCAAAAATACAGTGCATGATATTATGTGTTAAATATATGATTTTAAAGTAAATTAAAATTGTTAAGATTATTGTAATCTATTAATATAAATACCCATATCTGATATGGAGCGTTTTTCAAAAAAAAAAATCAACAAGATTGTGTCCAAACTTATTACATTTGGGTGACTAAAAAGACGGACACTAACTTCAGATTTTTCTAAAGAAAAAGATGCATATCTTGTAAACATCTTTAGTTAAAACAAAAGGAACAACAGATAAAGAAAATGTGCCTTCCTTTAGCGAAATTGAAGAAGGTGCACTTCATTTGTGTACCTTTACTGTAACATCGCACCACACCAAGTACAATATCATAATCTCTCCTAAAAATACATATATATAAAATATATAGAGAGAGCACAATACAATCTTCTCAAAAATCATAGTAGTCAACTCTATTCTCTACCTTATCTCCCATACTCCAAATAGAAAATTTGTGTGCAAAAATCAAAAACCAAGTATCACTCCCAATACTACCCATCTTTCAATCTCTAACAATAAATAGAAAAGATATCAACAAAATAGATATAACCACAATTAAAAACTTAGAAATATGAAAAAAATATTAAATTACATAAGTAAATTAACTTCCAACAAAGTATACTTAGTTCAAAATTATCAGTCAATAAGTTTGTACAATAGTACATAACTGTACATCCATTTCCTCTTATTTCTATTCCTACTCCTAGTAAAAACACACGATATTCACGATGTTATTCCCTCCCTAAATGTTCTTTCATTCTTGTACCAGAACATGCTATTATGGTGGCTTAGTAAAATCTAGCCGATTTATGGCCTATATCTGTGAAGGACCTTTGTTATGTGTGCTCACATATATCCTTTTTTTAAGAGCTGGTGGTGTAAAAGGAGAATATGCCTAACTTTCCATCATCAAAGTCACAAATGAGCTGTTAGAAGGCCTAAACATGCTAGCTAGGAGTGGGCACAATTCAATTTAGTACAATTCGCCCCCCTTTATCGAACCGAATCTAATATAATGGTTAGGTTTTTTTTTAATTAGAACCTAACCATACGATTCGGTTTATAAATTTTTTAAACCTAATTAAAACTGGTTCAACTCGGTTTAGTCCACAATTCGAACCGTTTGTATCAAATTTTCACTAAACATTTTTATCTCTAATAAATCTAAAATTTCAAATGAATTTTATTTAACTTAATTTTAATAATTGATACAAAATTATAATAAAGAATAACAAAATATGAAAAATTTATGAAGATTGATGGAAAAAAATATTAAAAAATACAAAATAATTGTATAATTTTTTTTCTATTTAATTAAACGGTTCGATTCGATTCGGTTTGGTTTCGTTTGGTTCATTTCCCTGAATCGATTTTTCGGTTTAGTTCATGATTTGATCTACGATTCGCGATTTTTTTACTTAACCCTAATGTTAGCGACATCAAGATTCCCAAATGAGCTCAGTGCATAAGATGCCCCTAAAGTGTGTCATCATCATGCGAAGCTCATCGGTACTGTCCTTAAAGTCCTCTCACCCTAGTACGTCCGCCTCATCTAAGTAAATATGGGGCATCAAACTCATCTTCATCAAGGCCCTCCTCAACCTCATCCTAATCTACAACCAGGTGTAAGAGATATAAAGTCATAGGCACATGGTCGTAGAATAGTTGCAAACTTTACTAAGCTTTAACACTTGCTGTTGCATAGTCTACAAGGTCATTGGAGAGGTGTATCTACTAGAACTGCTCAGCCTATAAGAAGAAGGAGAGTTACATGTGTTATTTTTAGGTTTCTCATCTAAGCAAAAGCAACTATTGAAAACGTATTTACCAACTGTTTAAGTAGAGCTTCGATATGACTAAGATATCAACACATGGTCTCCTTACACCACTATAGATACTAATGCTCAACTCCTCTTAGGCCCTCAATCTACACAACACGAGCATACCGATCCTACCAATCACCTATGTACTATGCATGCCATCTTACCCAATTACCTCTACCCTCCCTTATAAGTTTATGGAGAGCAATGACTCTAATGTGTCAATGAGTAGCAAACGCCTTTGGAAATCTCTAAACTGGCACACAACCACTCCGAGAAGCATTACTCTATTATCACGTGCTACATCACATATTCCACTTCATATGTAAGTTGTTACACATAGTTATATTAAGATTCACACACATCTATATCAATTATATATACAAAATACAATAAATTGAACAAGTAGAATTCAACATTAAGGTTACTTTAATTTCATAAAATCTATAAAAAATAAATACATGAAATTTTTTAACAAAGTAAGTGTGAAAGAGAGTTTACCTCTGATTTCTAGTAGATAATTGACCAAAAAAAAACAAAAGGTAAAATATAGGAAGTGCATGAAGAAAGCACTTAGAGATGGGAGAGTTTGAAAGAGACAAAGTGTTTTTTCGAAGTTTTGATATATGCCTTTTATTTATGTTTTGTGTCTTAAAAAGTGTCAAAGGGAACACATATGTAATACCTCTTATATGCTAGGTGACAAAACTTTACATCACTGAGATGCTTTTTAGTATAGTGGCTCAAAGCATGTTGAAACTCAGAAGTTAAGCGTACTCGAGCTAGAGTAATCTTAGGATATGTGACCTCCTGAGAAACTGCTGCACTAGGAAACAAAACCATGTTGCATTTCACACCAAAGTGAATAATATCTTAGTTAGAAAAGTTCCGATTGGATCGTTACAAGTGATATCAAAGCATGGTTCTCGAACATTTTGTTTAAAGTGCTACTCTTCTAAACTAACTTTGAGACATTGTAACAAAAATAAATTAGAAAAGACATAGCAACACTAAGAGTTAGGGAAATTAAATAGGACATAAAAAACTTAGATTTGCAAGGTTATACATAAGTTATACATGTATAAGGTTATATATATAACGTAAAGTAATAATAAGTAATAGGTAATGCTTGTATAACAAGTGTCGTGTTAACTTTCAGATTCTAAATAATTGACTTATTTATGCTTAGAGACAATAATGGATGATGAAGAGTTTAGGAACTGTAAGGTTTAATTATAGGAATTGTTTTAAGATAGACTAATAGGAGAATGTTTTATATGTTTTGTGAAAATCACTTGAAAGTAATATCTCGTAGTTGTTAAGTGATTGGAGGTATTAGAAGATGATGTAAGATTTAAATTACTGATGCTATTTGGAGACTAAACACTTATTAAATAAGGAAAATATGATATAGAGGTATTAACGATGTCATTTTCAATTATTAAAGAGTTGAAAATGAAATTGCTAAAGGAGGTATAACTAATAAACGATAAAAGTATTTTTACATTTTCAGTTATTTCCTCAATTTATTATTGGTGATCTTATAAACTTCCATTTAGAGAATGTTAGTATAGAAAACCTACTATAATAAACTTGAATTCCCTATAGATTGGTAAAAAAAAAAAAAAAAGATTCCCCCTGCGGTATAATAAAATTTAGTAGTGACTAATTTAAAATTAAGATGAAGGTTTTGAAGAAACTTCTAAGAATATTTTAGATGTTGCAATGACCTATGCTTAGAACTAAAAGATGGAAATCAATGACTATGCAAATTGGAAAGTATAGAATAGGAGCAGAAGTAGGATCTTAAGTAGAAATTATTTATGAGAATTAAGAAAAGGATTGTGTGAAAGCTAAAGGAGCAAACTAAGAAAATCGAATTTAACAATGGAAACAATGATAAAGATAACAAAGTATTGAAGTTGTAATATCTTCGGTTCCATAATAAACGGTGTCAAGTTTTGATTCTGACATAGTAATTGACTTTCATTAGGTAATATAATAGTTTATAAAGAGATTGATAGCCGTAAAGTTAATAGTAAGTCCGATTTTACAAAAATTTTCAATGATTAAATTATTTTCAATAGAATCAAAGATTAGGAACTCGGTCCTTTTATGTATTTATTAAGTACAATTTCATAATGGTTTCTTGTTGTTGGGTGTGCTTAGTGCTAATTGAAAAGTTTTAACTCTTCTCTTAGAATGGATATGGTCTTATCTATATAATAAATTGCAAGGGTAACTGGAAATAGAGAATTTGAAAGGTGAATATGGGATCTTTTAATATATATATATATGGAAGTTAAACATGGTTCTTGCTTGTGCAAAGATGTAATTTTGAGGTGATTTCCTTTGGATATGAAATTAAGTTCTGACATAAATAGGTGGAATAAAATTTAGATTTTGATATCTTTCATTTTTCTTGTTGATTTAGTCATGATTTTGTATTTAGATTAATTTAGAATGTAGTTAAACCAAGTATTTGAGAAGAGGAAATGTGATCTTTTCATTTGTATAGAAGCTTATACACAAATTCTTATTAGATAAAAGTTAATGTTAATATAATCCTTCTTTGATGCTGAGATAAAGTCCAAAGTACACTATTTTGAGGTAAATTTCATATTTTAATGTAATTTTTCTAGGATTGTAAGTTGAGATTTGAAGTATATAATCTTAAATGAAACTAGATGTACTTTGTGATAAATATATAAGAATTTGCACAAATAAGTCGAGCTTATAGAAGCAAAAATTTGAAGGATATATGAGGAGAGAAGTATGTGATTCTGAATAATGGTAAATGTGGTAGAAATTGTATTTGTGGAGATTCACTTAAGCTAATGGATCCAAGATAAGCAGTATTTAAAACATGATGTTTAATACCGGAACTTTTGTTACTATCTTGCATTAGGAAGAAATTGTGATGTCTTGAGAATGCAAGGCTATTATATCATGGGTATGACTATAGGTGATATAGAATTGATAGGTGTTGATTTGTATTCGATTCCTAATTAGTAGCGACTTTGATAGCACAAGGAATACTTCATGATATTTGGCGAAATACAGGATATATTTGAGATGAATAATTTGTTGATGCTAAAATCTCAATGGAAAACTTATTGTTAAGAACTATGTGACAATTGGGTCAAGAAAGAATAATTCCTTCATAAGGTAGTTTAGATACTTGAAGTCTATGACAAGGTTCAAAATTGAATACATGAATCGGTTTTCTCAAGTGACATTCTACTAATATTGCTTATATAGGAGATGATGGGAATCAAGCTACCGGACTTCTGACCTGCAACCGAGCCCGAAGACTAGAGGGATTGGCACGACAAATCCTTCTATTCTAACCAACCCTTATCAAGGCCGAAGCCGAGTCACCCTTCATGCTGTACCGTATGACCGCCTATCTTTTTACAGTATGCCGAGTTGTTGATTACTCGATAACGCTAAGCTGACCAATTACTCGGCATCTTCATTGCCAAAAAGTCAAAAGAGAGAGTCCAAACTAACTAAGCCATCCCTACTAGGATAAGCCCAACTGTCCATATTTTTTGTTCGTATCTTCTAACAATCTCGCCAATGTAATATCGCCATGTATACAGTATCATGTGTAGAATCTGTTGCACCAATGACTATTTTTCTTATATATTTATTTTTACCCTTTTGTATCTTGTATATTACTTCCTTAGAAAATGCCCTTTTTGTCTTTTCCTTTTAAGGAAGGTTGCCCTAACTTATAGATATAAATATCCTTGCACTTGTAACCGTTGCAACATCAAATTATTATTAATACAATTGTGTGTTTTCTTCCCTACATAAACACTCTGTTTACTTTTAGCATCACTCTTATCATTTCCCCTAAATAAGGTTAGGTGGCGAATAACCTCATCGGACCAATTCGTACGTCATATTGAATTAAGTCGTAAGTTCTTGGAAGTTTCATTAATGCATCATATCCTTTGGAGCTATTCATGGGTTTTACTTACTATTTCATCCTTTATTTTCACTCTTTTGCAATTTTTCCCATTGATCCTTTTTTAGCTTTTTGCAAGCTTGGACCCATGCAACAATCAACCTTGTTTGTTCTTGGCCATGGTTCGCAACATCTTGATATTAGAGCGGAGGTTTTGTGTGAATTATAGTAGTTCTTTTTGAAGTTCTGTTATACTTTATTTTGTGTGTGTAAAACAGAGTACGTTATTATGTTCAATCGACCGCTATGTTGTTAACTGTTAATTTCCTAAAGTGTTGTTTAAGCTTTAAATTTGTGAGGAAAAATTACAAACTCAAGTATGAATGTTGGTTTTGGTGATGACAATGGAGTTGTCTACCATAGAAGACAATCTCAAGGAACTCCTAGAGGTACTGATGAGAAATTTGATGAGGTAGCTAACCTCTTAATAGATCCGACCCAAGCTGTTTATGCGTTGTCTTGCCGACCCACTGAGGCTACACAAAATACTCCATAAGCTCCTCCACCTATTAAAGGTCAAAACCCAGCTTGACCCGTTCGAGGTGGAGGAATTAGTAGACAAGTAAGGCGAAGGATAGACTTAAGAGAGCTTGACAAAGAGGAAGAAGAGTATTTTGAAGAGGAGCGTGTATGAATCCCCGGAGCATCCTACCATGTGAAGCTTCAAATTCCAAGTTTTAAAGGATCTGGAAATGTTGATGAGTATCTAGATTGGGAAGAGAAGGTAGAGCGTATGTTTGATTACTATCAATATGAGGATTATAAGAAAGTGAGAACTGCTGCTATTGAGTTCTTTAAATATGCTACCTTGTGGTAGAAGAATTTTCAGGCCATGAGAAGACGAGAGAGGTCGTAAGAGATTAACACTTAGCTTGAGATGAAGAGAGTGCTTAAAAACAGGTTCGTACTAGAAACCTATCTCCAAGATACTTTCACTTAGCTTCAAGAGCTAAGGCAAGGAAGCCAAACTATTGACGAGTATATTCAAGAATTCCAAATGCTTATGATATGATGCGAAGTGTAGGAACCACCGGCCCAAACAATATCAAGATTTATTACTGGGTTGAGAGGAAACACTCGAGACATTATGGAGTTCTAACGATTAGACACAATGGATGAAGTTGTTAGGATTGCTCAACGAGTAGAGAGGTAAAGAAGGAACCGAATAACGACTAAAATGTTGACTAGCCAACATGGTCAAGCAAGTCACCAAGCTCAATCAAGTATCGAGCCGAGTAGAAGGGTTGATGTCAGAGCCGAATAGAAAGGCCAACCCAATGGTGAAGTGCTGACCCGATCTTATGAGAAAGGGTAAGGGTCTGACAGAAAGACGAGCCAGATCAAGTGCTTCAAGTGTCAAGAATTCGAACATATGGCTGCTTCAAATCAACGGACGATGGTCATTAAGGGAGACATCCTAAAGTTAGAAGTAGAGAGTACGAATAAGGAACCCAAGGAGGAGAAGGTTCCTGCCAAAAAAGAAAACACCAAGAAAGAACCGATTAAGGAGGACGTGTTTCCCAAGGACTTAGATAAATTACTCATGGTTGTCCAGCGTACTATGAGCGGAAACCCTCACGAGAGGAGGAGCAGAGAGAGAATTTGTTTCATACCATTTGTAAGGTGAATGATCAAATGTGTACCCTCATTGTAGATAGTGAAAGTTGCACTAATGTAATATCGGCTGATCTTATTTCAAAACTGAAGCTGTCGATTGTTGCACATCCTAAGCCGTATAAGTTGCACTAGTTGAGTGAGAAAGGAGCATTACATGTCACGCAACAAATATTACTGCCAATCATTATAGGGAATTACTCTGACCAGATCTTCTACGACGTATTGCTTATGTGCGCTTCTTACGTATTATTGGGTAGGCCGTGGTTGTTTGATAGGAGAGTTATACATGATGGCTACAGGAACACATATATATTCAAGAAGGATGACCGAAAGATCACGCTAAATCTAATGCTACCGAGAGAAGTTAATAAGTTGTAGACAAAAGTTACTCGCGGATCAAAGAAATCTTTGGTGATGAGTAGAGCCGAGTTCTGAGAGGCCATCAATGCTGACGAGCCAATCCTATTGTTGGTCAGGCAACTATTAGAAATGAAGGAGCGAGGTAAGCTTCCTTAGGAAATCAAGGAGTTGCTAGATGAATATGCCAACCTATTCCTAGAATAGTTACCTAAAGGGTTGCCCCCAACTCGAGGCATAGAGCACTACATTGACTTAGTACCCAACGCTATACTACCGAATAAGCCAGCTTATCAGATGAATCCCGAGTAGGCTTCTAAGCTCCAACATTAAGTCAACGAGTTGTTAGAGAGAGGCTATGTAAGAAAGAGTCTCAACCCTTGTGTTGTGCCTACACTTTTAGTAACGAAAAAGGATGGAACCTAGTGAATGTATGCAGATAGTTGAGTTGTGAACAAGATCAAGATCAAATACAAGTATTCGATCCCGAGGTTAGAAGACATGTTGGATGAACTGAGTGAGGCCAAGATTTTCAGTAAGATTAATCTTAAATCTAGCTACTATCAAATCTACATGAGGCCAAGCAACAAGTAGAAAACTACACTCAAGACCCGACATGGACTTTACGAATAGATGGTCATGCCTTTCGGCTTGTCAAATGCCCCGATCACTTTCATGAGACTAATGAACCATATGTTGAGACAACTCATAGGGAAGTGTGTTGTGGTATACTTTGACGACATCCTGATCTATAGTACTAACATGCCGAGTTATTGTGAACATCTTAGAGAAGTCTTGGATATCCTCCGTATCAAGAGACTATTCAACAATCTAAAGAAATGTTGCTTTTGCCAAAAGGAAGGAGTATTCTTGGGCTATGTAATCAGTAAAGGAGGCTTACAAGTCGATAATGAGAAGATCCAAACAATTGTCAAGTGGCCAACTTCTACTACTTGTGCCAACGTAAGAAGTTTCCACATACTGGTGTCGTTTTATAGAAGATTCATCGAGAATTTCGGCACCCTCGCTGCACCACTTACTAAACTAACGAAGAAAAACATCGACTTCCAATGGGGAGAAAGGGAGGAGAGGAGTTTTGCCAACATAAAGGAAAGATTGACCTTCGCCCTAGTGTTAGTACTACCTGACTTCGATAAAATTTTCAAGCTAAAATGTGACACATCAAGCATTAGAATAGGCATTATCCTGATGCAAGAAAGCTAACCAATTGCCTTCCATAGTGAAAAGCTCTGAAGACCCCAATTGAATTATTCTGTATATGACAAGAAACTTTTGGCACTGATCCAAGCAATGTAAGTATGGTAACATTATTTACTGCCAAGAGAATTTGTCATATATACTGACCATGAATCGTTGAGGTACCTTCAGAGTCAAACCAAGTTGTCAAAGCGGCAGGCAAGATGGGTCGAATACCTTGAAGGATTCAATTTTGTGATAAAGTACAAGTAAGGAAAGAGCAACATAATTGTATATGCTATTTTGAGGAGATATGCACTTTTATCAAAACTGTAAACCAGGCTATTTCGATTTACAAGTATCAAAGAATAATACTCCAAGGATCCGTACTTTGGACTCATAATTTCGCGATGCATCGATGAGAAGATAATGGACGAATATCATATGGAGGATGATTTCGAGGCAGAAAATTATGTGTACTAACTTATTCACTGAGGAAGTTACTAGTTAAGGAAGCCCATAATGGAGGTCTCTCTGGACATTTTGGAAACAGGAGGACCTATGAACTAATAAATGGCCAATTCTTTTGGCCGAAAATGAGGAAAGATGTGCACCAAGTTGTTGTAAGTTGTGTCGTATGCAAGACGGCCAAGTACCAAGCCGAGCAAGGGAAAGCGATGCCCCTACCTGTTCCGACGAGGCTGTGGACTGAGTTGAGCATGGACTTTGTTTTCAGACTACCAAAAACCGCCCAAGGCAAAAATTCTATAATGGTCATTGTGGATTGGTTCAATAAGATAGCACACTTCATGCCCTGCACCAAGACTAATGATGCCTCAGCAATTACTTCTCTTTTCTTGCAGGAGATTATACAGATACATGGCGTACTGAGAAGTATAGTCCTTGACAGAGATCCGAAGTTCTCGAGCCATTTCTGGAGAACCCTGTGGTGTCGATTAGGAACCAAATTACTCTTCAGTACCTTATGTCACCCCTAAACTGATAGCCAAATAGAAGTGATTAATCGTACTTTGGAATCACTGCTTCAAGCTATAGTAGGTAAGAACTTGACTAATTGGGACGTCTGCTTACTAGTGGTTGAGTTCGCTTATAGTCAAACAGTACATGACACCACTAAGAAAACTCCCTTCGAGGTGGTCTCTGGATTCAATCCCGAGTTACCCCTCAACCATGCCCCTATACCAATACCCACATAAGAGGACCCTGACGCAATGGCCAAAGGACAATCTCTTTAACACATCTATGACAAGGTCACTCGGCACATTGACTAAGCTGCTAGAAGAATGCAAGGAAAGACTAAGGGTAGGTCGGCCAAATAATTTCAGCAAAGAGACTTAGTATGGCTACACCTCAACAAGGAACGATTCTCGAACAAGAGGAGGAACAAATTATTTGCAAGAGCGAAAGGACCTTTCGGAATCCTTCAGAAAATCAATCATAATGCCTATGGGTTGGAATTACTCGAGGACTATGGGGTTTCTAACGCCTTCAACATTGCTGACCTTAATCCATATTATGATGATGGAGAACTAAGCAAACACCATTCAGATTTGATCCCAAATCCAAAACAACTTAAAGGAAATGATGGGAATCAGGTTACCGAACCTCTAACCCGCAGCCAAGCCCAAAGACTAGAAAGGTTGGCACAACGAATCCTTCTGTTCCAACCAACCCCTACCGAGGCTAAGTACTTCTTTGCTAAGTCACCCTTCATGCCATGCCATATGACTTCCCATTTTTCTACAATATGTTAAGTTATTGATTACTCTCTAGCGCCAAGCCGACCAATTACTCGGCATCTTCATTACCGAGAAGCCGAGAGTGAGAGTCCAGACTGACTAAGCCATCCTTGCTCGAACAAGCCCATTTATCTGTACTTTTTATCCGCATCTTCTAACGACCTCGCTAATGTACCATCACCACATGTATAGTATCATGTACAGAATTTGTTGCACCAATGACTGTTTTTCTTATATATTCATTTTTACCCTTTTGTATATTGTTACTTCCTTAGGAAATGCCCTTTTTATCTTTTCCTTTTTAGGAAGGTTGCCTTAACTTATGGGTATAAATACCCTTATACTTGTAATTATCGCAACATTAGATTATCATTAATACACTTGTGTGTTTTCTTCCCTACATAAACACTCTGTTTACTCTCAGCATCACTTTTATCCTTTCCCTTAAGCAAGGTTAAGTGGCGAGTAACCTTACTGGACCAATTCGTGTATCATATCAAATTGAGCCGTAAGTCTTCAGAAGTTCCATTAGTGCATCATATCCTCTAAAGCTGTTTGTTAGTTTTGCTTACTGTTTCATTCTTCATTTTCACTCTTTCTCACTTTTCCCCCATTAATCCTTTTCGAGCTTTCTATAAGCTTTAACTCATCTAGCAACCGGCCTTATCTGTTTTTAGTCACGGTTTGCAATAGGAGAACATACTTATCACAAGTGTTACATATCAGGAAAAAGTTGAACAAAATATACATTTTAGAACTTTTACGATAATAGCAAAGCAAAAGATTCTTACTCAAAGGAATCAATCAAGACTGAATTATATACTCAATTGCAGGTCATATGTGATTAAATGTAGACAAACAATCATTTGTGGAAGTCAGGTACTTGGTTAACAAAGTGGTGAGAAACCTAAGGAAATGATTGGATAATGTAAACGTATTTTTAAGTGCTCTTATACCTTATGATTTATTAAGGGTTAATTTCTACTATTCTCATAAGATGATAGACCCAAATAGATGACAATTAAGGTAGATACCTATGTGATAGAGTATATTACTACAACACTTATTAGCTGATTTGAATGTTTTAGATAGGAATACAATGAAAAGAGCATTAGGGGCATAGATTTTAAGAAGTATCAAACCTTTCAAATTTATTCAAATGAATTGATACTTTTAAGATGAGATAAGGAAAACCTACTTTAATTAAGGATCAAATAGCCTAAATTGAGTTGCTTAGAAGTTTATAGAATTTCTAAGTGCTAAAGAAGATATATAAAGCATTTAAGCCAAAGATAATAGTTAGATTCTAAAAGGACTTGAGAACACCAAGATTTAAACGTATTAATGATTTAGTCAACATTTAGGAAGAAACTTGAAAAGAGTACTTCCAAAATAATTTGAAGAATGATGACATGATATAAAATATGAACCCCCATACTGGAAGTTGAGGTTTGAATTTATCTCAGTAGAAGCATAATTGAGTAGGTTGAAAGTTCTTTACTATATGGTATTGTTCATTGTAACAGGTAAAAAAGGATAAAGGTTAAGAGTATGATGGATCACAAAGCTCAAGCATTAGTATGGGAATAAAGCAAAGACCTAAAGCATGATGAGGAGTTGAATCGAGATTGTTTACCAAAAATGGATAGGCTATAGTTAAGAACAACATAAAAGGAAACTAAATTTCATTAGAGATAGACGAATCGAAAACCTACTAAGAAACTTCATAAATTTGAATAGAGAATAAAAAAGGGAAATTTTTAGGAAATTATTAGAGTTCTACTTTGAAAGTGACATGGTAAAGAATTTAATAAACATATAGGATAAAGATCAAGAAAGAGATAAGTAAAGCCATGTTCAGAAGAATGAAATTGGTTAATGATAAAGAATGTTAGCACAAGAAAATGTTTGAGGATGTTTGAAATGAACTAGAATGATTCATGGAAATAAAAGAGCAATATTTTGGTAAGAAGAGGTTGTGGAGTAAATAATGAAGTTATACACTTTATGGTTGATCACATTGGCAAGAGAGGAAATAAGCACACATTATTGGAATGAAATATTAAGGTTAAACAACAGCATTCTCAAATATAATTTGAGTAAATGTAAATGTGCAAGTTGAGGCTGGCAAATCTGTAAATTCCTATGTTTTCCTTACCAAATCTATTAAAGATCATGTGTCTTATTCCATGAACTCTTTGTCTTTGAATTGATTCAAACATGTTGGTTTCAGTCATAACAATTAGTTAATGTCTTAGTAATTCTAAATCTGTCAATTTCAAATCAAAGTTATCTATTGAGTCATGCCTATCTCCTTTTGAGCATATGTAAAAGGATTAGGATTTGCCAAACTCAACTTTGCAATTATATGCGCTGGTTAAAGGAGTGTTTAAACCTTAAACTGTGAAGACAATAGAAATTTTGTGGTGGCATCTAACTAAATTAGTAAAGTTAAAAGATCAATAAACTTAATTAAGAATTCATGAAAGGAGCCAACCCATCAACGTAATGGATAATCAAGTTCAGAAGTTAATAAGTAAGATATGGAATAATGATGAGGTCTAAGATGTGCACTAGTAGTAAGAATTGAGTTGCAAGATGGTTAGAAATGAAATTCTATTTAGATTGAGGATCGAGAGATGTTTCGGAACTATCATATTTAAGAACCGCGAATCTAAAAGACTTAGAACTTAGATTTGAAAGAGATTAAAATCAGAAATCAAGCGAATATATTACTTTAGAACCTAATTTAGAAACACAAGCAAATAGGAGATGAGTAAGAAATGAAGAGAAACTGTAAACCCTACTTTTAGTGGGCCTATGATTTGATTAAGAGTACTGTCTAAACGTTCCCAAGAATCAACGAAACTAAGAACTTAAGTTTATATTTAGAAACAAATTAAATTTTTCCAATTAAAAAAAAACAATTATCAATAAAACCTGAGCTCGAAGAACTACGAGCTCTAAAGTCACCTAAGACCTTGAACCCTAAAACAATTAAGGACTTTTGACCCTAAGTGACTAATCGATAATTTAATTTGAATAATTTCATTCAACTTTAGAAAATTTCACAATTTTATAAAAATCAAATCATAAATTACAAAACAATGTAAGATGAAGACCCTAAAATAATTTGTTATAAGACCATGCCTTTATCTTCATGTCTAAGGCTTAAATATAAATAAGTGGACCAACCAATCACCTTAGATGACTTATCAATTGAAAGTTCACCCCTTTACTTACACTACATATGGACAATTTTTCACAAGATTTCATATGCTTAACTTCATTAAATGAGACAAGACAATTCCATGACCCCAAAGGACACACCATGGCCAATTTGAATAGGAAGAAGAGGGGGGACATGCTCTTGTCTTTCACCCATCAATCACTTTCTCTTACACACCACTATTTATTCCTTAATGCTTACATCATCAATAGTTGCAATTATTGACTTTTGTGTAAGCTACAAACAACAATTTCAAGACCTCTTAAGTACACATTTCCCTCATTTCCAACCAGCCACTCTTTCCCTTATTTCTCTTACTTTCAATTTCATTTTCACTTCCTCTTTCTCTCACTTGAAACAAACATAAAAGAGGAAACAACCTTACCCCACAAAATCCTTCATTTGGCCACCACTTCTAAGCCTCACTCACAACACTTCCGTTTTCTATTCTTGTGTCATTTTCTTCCAACATCTAAGCTCCTTTAAAACCATTAGAACCTTTCACAAACCCTACTCTGAAGGATCAAACAACTCAGTTTTCCAAAAAGGGTGCAAAAGGAGGAAGCAAAGTTAAGAGCTTAAGTGGAACCTTTGTGCACAACCACTATATTTTGCTTTAAGGACGAGTAAGTGTTTCTTGTGATTAGTGGGTTAGTGTTTATGTTAGGAAACTTTGATTTCTTAAAGATATGAGTATAATAATAAGTTGATAAAACACCAAAGATTATCCTAAGAAACAAACTCATGAAACCCTTGCATGAACTTGAAATATGAGCATGTAAAGTTGGTGTTATGAAAAGATACTTATTTAACCTTTTGAATGGAAGATTTTAAGTTGAGAAAATCTTGAAACAAGAACTTGAATAGAAGATAAGCATGCTGGATGTGAAGATTCAAAGATCATTTGGATGTTGATTTTATTTCCATTAAGCTAAACATGCTCAATCTAGACTTAAGTTAAGGAAAAATTCATCATATGAAGTTTTATGAAGACCAACTTTGTATGACATGAGCTATAATATGGAAGTTATAATAAGTGTGAGATCTTCTATCTTTTTATGTAAAGCATGAGCTAAAGAATCATCCTACGAAAGAAAAGTTAAGTTAAGATTTGAATACAAGTAGTTTAAGTACATAATATAACACCTAAACTTAAGGAAATGATGAAATAAGTTGAAAAACTAAGTTAGAAGCCCTCATATATAAACCAACCAGATCTGAAACATCCTTAAAAGACACTTAAAAATATGATAAAAATAAGTGAATAAAGTGGAAAAATCAACCCAAGCAATTATATAAAACCTAAAACTCAAAACCAAGCCTAAAACTCTCAAAACGAGCCTAGAACTCTAAGTTAGGTCTTCATTAAAATTCTGATTAGCACTTTAAAATACTAAGAAAGGTTGTTTTGAAGCCAATAAGAAGTCCACCTAAGCCTTCATAAGCCCAACAAAGTCATTAATTTTAGTTTAAACCAAAAACACGGCCATTTAACAACTTAGACCCACTAAAGAGCCCATGAAGTAGTTGTTAGCCTTAGGAGTATAAATCAAGTTGTAAATCTGATCTCAAGGAGTATTTTGAGCTTAGGATAAAATCTAAAGACCAAGCCCAAAGGATTTCTCAAGTTACTAAAAAGCCCATTTACCAAACAAGGCCCAAAAACACTCCAAAACATGAGGATTGCTACTGTTCTAGCTCATGGATAGATTTGCATGCCTCATTTTGAAAATCTAACATCACCATGTTAAAGTACACTAAAAAATAATGAAGATTGACTATAAGATCATAAAAATCGGATTTAAAACAAAAATGTTATACGCGATTGAACTTTTAAATAAAAATTGGGAAAAGATACGAAAACTAGTCAAGAG
Source organism: Lumnitzera littorea (assembly GCA_024138015.1). Lineage (NCBI taxonomy): Eukaryota > Viridiplantae > Streptophyta > Magnoliopsida > Myrtales > Combretaceae > Lumnitzera > Lumnitzera littorea. Next base: position 36,802,403 of record JAMXBB010000001.1, read on the forward strand.
TATAACTTAAGGGATTTTAGCTTAGTATCCTAAGTTTATATCAATTCCTTATAGTATCATGATTTCGATGATTAGGGGACACCGCGTACAGAGACGATTTTCCCTGGATTACTTTTACTGACTGCATGATGGAGTGAGTAAATTCCCGATGACTCTTTACTTGATTTTACTTGTAGAATAGATGCACCTAAATATATATATATATTTGGATGCTTATGGGATATGGGAAATGCATATGTATGAACTTACGGATAAATGTGATAGCTTGTTCATTATATAATAATGGGAATTGTTTGTAATAATTTATACATACAATTATATGGAATGAAATTGTCTGATCACCTTGAAAAATCGGATTAACAAACTATGTGATTAAGAAATAAGATGAATCATGCATTCCCCATATTGCATTTGGATAACACCGACTACCGCTTCACGTAGAAAATGGGAAGGGACTCACAAGAGGATGAGCCTCCTGTAAGATTGGGCATTAGCTATGTCATCATTTATATTGAGTCTCTGTCCTAAACTAATGGGCTTACTAGGTGCTGGGAGACGCCAACTGTTGGTAAATGGCCACGTCTTGTGGCTTCTATTTAGGGCATGTGTTTGCGGATTGCAAAGGCTACTACACCGTTAAACTTAGGATTTTAAAAGTATAATTTGTTATTCGGTAAAGAAAGTATATATAAATACAAATATATATATTTATAGTTTTATTTTGGCTTAAGCATAATAGTGCAAATGAAATAAAACCCAAGGTCTAGAACTCGAATTTTGGTTTGGGTCAGTTAATTATCTCCAAACCCTGACCATAGGGGGCGTAATTCTGAGTTGTATGCAGCTCCTAGGTTACTGCATGCGTTGTTTGGCATACTGATTGTTCATGCATTCATATGATTGTACATCTAATAAATTTTTGTCATGTGGTACTGACAAGGGTTTTTATCTCACTAAGCTTAAGCTTACACCCCGATAGATTTCTTTGGATGTAGAAAAATCTCTTCGCTAATCCGGGCCGAGATATGCCCATAGTAAGTCTCGTGTAAGGACGGGTTGGAGCGATCCGAGAGCAAAGAGGACATTTTGTAATAGATTGTAGATAACTAGTTACTTTTGTATTTTTGTTTATAACATGGATTAAAATTTCTAATGCAATTCATAAGAGAACTGCATTTGTTTATAATATTCTTTTGGTGTACGTCTTACGAGTCCACACGTCTAATTAATTTATACCATAGAAGTAATTTTAGTTAAATTGCTCTATATTACTTATCTATGGGCCTAGTGGTAGCGTATAGTGAAGGAGCCTTGTATGTCATATGAAAGGCCTGTGATCAGTAAGGGGGTTAATAGTAGACCTTTATACGATACACGGTGACCTACTACGATAACAATACTATTGGGTCGTGATAGAAACTCTATGGACTTATTTATGTACAGGTGATCTTTGTAGTAATAGATGAATCTATTATATTAACGTACTTATATAAGAATCGATGGACAATACACAAGCAATGGGAATCGATGATATAAAGAAAATACCTAAAGATATTTGATAAGAAAAGTTAAACGTGACATGTAGACCTACTTTACCTATAAGTTTAGTAGAATACCATAAAATGTGTTATGTGGTGATAGTATAAAAGCTCAGGAAGAATTCAAGCGTAGTATTAAGGATAAACAAATGGACCTATGAAAGAATTATATACTAATGGAATCATCAATACAAATATAGGATAAACAAATCTCCAAAAACTAAGAAATCAAAATGTAAAGTATGTGAAAGTACAATAAGGAGATAACCTTAAGCTAAACTGATTGATAAGAAAACTGATGGACCTACAAGAGGATAATACAATGGAAGAGCAACTTATTTGGATACTTGATTAATAGATTTAGGGACTAAAAAAGTTGAGACATGGTTGCTTCAGAGACTAAGTTGATGATGCACCTTTTTATCTTGATTAATGATATGTTGAGGAATATTGAAGTATTTAGATGTAGAATAGATAAGGTAGATAATTAAAGTTTTAAGAACAAAACTTTTCTTAAGGGGGGTAGATATATGAGCCCCATAATTCCATATAATCATTTTAAGCTAGTAATTTATGGTGTACATGGAAGTTAACCAATTAGAGTGATACTTTACCTATAAGCGCTAAAAGTTAGAGGATGACATCTTGTAGGTCCAGAATATAGAAATATTATAAACTAATAATATTATAGCTAAAAATAGATAATTTTTCCAAATTATATTATATTGTAATTTATATATCGTAAATGTGCAAATTAGGTAACATACATTTACCGAATTTTAGAAATAAATTATTTGGATACTAAAATTATAAAGTGACATAAAATAATATATAAAAATAGTCATGTACCTTGAGTATAATTATTATATATAATTATATATCCGAAAATGCTTTAAATACTAAAAAATAAGCATAATTAACTAAAGATTAATAAGAAAAATATTAAGAATTAATAAAAATTTTCTAAAACTACTTGGATTACATAGATCTAAGCATGGCAAGTGTAAGAGAATAGCTGTTGCTTATGGGGTTAAAATGTAGACACCTAGAATATGCTAAACTAAGGATATAAATGCCCTTAGGAGAGAGAAAATGTTTCATTCTCAACCATACAATCCTAGGAAAATCCTCAAATGCTCCCTGTGAGTTCTTTAGGACGTCTAGGTTATAGAAAAATTGAAAAAGTTGGTAAAATCTTGAAGAAGAAATTAGAGAAAAATATATATAAAAAAAAAAACTTGCTCAAACCAATCAACATCATAGAACTAGGATTGAAGAGCAATCTAAAGAGGAACCACCACTAAAGAGTAGTGGTGGAAGTAGCACCCAACTGTGCTGATAAAGTGGTAAGGGAAGGTGGTGCTAGACAGCCAACTTCTGGTGAGCTTCAACTTTCCATCCGATTTTGTACTATTTTCGAAAAATATTAATTTAAGACATAAATTTCTAGAAAAATTGTTTTTGAAATATTTTTACATATACTATTTGAGAAAAATATTAGTTTGTAGAATTTTCAAGTAGATATATGATATCCCTAAAAAACCATCTAAAACTGAGTTATTTTCAAAGTTGTTTTAAATAACTCTATTGTTGTTGTTGTTTCAAAACCAAAATTTTTCTAGAGGTTCCCTATATTGTGTGTATGAATTCTATGAATAGATTTCAACTAGAAATATTTTCTATAATTTTTAGTAATTTTTTTAGCCTCTAAATTGATGAAAAATGCCATTTTTCAAAAATTTTGTGCCATTAAATTTGTAAAAAAACAATATTCTACTAATCCGGAAGTTGATTATGGTATATATCTCTATGGAGAGTGGTCTAGAGATAGTTAGATTGAAAGAGACTTGGAGATATGTACGAATCACTAGTTATGGACTATATGTATTAAGGTGAAGATATGAGGATTTGAGAATTTGGTAATATGGTGATTTAAGGTATGATGGATTTGTTGTATGATCGTGTTATACCATGTTTGTAACCTATAATATGATGCCAATGTAAGTTGTGTTATGTAAACTAATGAAGTTAATATGTTTAGAGAGTTCTTCATATGGTTGATTTAGTAAAAGAATTACTTAAAATCTTAGTACATATGCTTAACCAGATGGTTAAATTGTGTAAGAATCTTGAATATAATAATAATGTTAGGGTTTTGGTTCGGACAACATTTGGTAAAAGAAGTATAGTTATGATAACTTTAGAGACATGTTCAAAAGGTTGGTGGATGAAAAAACTTTTAACTCTAAATATGTTAGAGCTTCGTTTAAGGAGTTATTTGGTAAAAGAAGAGTGATTGTATTAAGTTCAGAGACTTAGCTAGAAGGCTGGCTAAATTGGAAGGGCTTAGATGAAAATCACTTCAAAGATATCTTTAGAGGATTGATCTATAAAGAGGGGACTTAATATTTAATTCAAACAGTTGATCAGAAAATTGGATAATAAAAGAGACCTAACTATAACCCATCATAAACTTGTCTGGAAAGTATTTAGCAAGGGAATGTCGTCAGAATGGCTTTGAAACTAGATTCAAGGTTTGGTTGGTGTAAAATGCTTAGTGGAAATGATTTCAGAACCTTGTTCAGAAGTTGATTACATTGAGGGTATAACTAAGATAATTTCAAAGACTTGATCAGAAGGTTTTGAGATCAAAACTTGGTATTGGGCGAGCTTTCAAAACCTTGTTAAGAGACTTTAGCAATAAGTTGGAACTCAATACAAAGTTTACACCACTTGCTAGAGATAAGTCATAACCACACTTAAATTATTAAAATCAACTTAGTTAACTTAATATTTAGAAAAACTAAAGTAATTATATTGATTAGTAGGGAACAATTGAGGTAGACAAGATCAATCATTAGTTCCATCAAGCGCAACATATCTAGGTAAGTGGGTCAGTACTTCACCGTACTTTGAAGTATTTTTTAAGGATATTTGGAGGCCTTAGTATATGCCTTGGTTATGATTGTAAGTTAGTTGCGTGTGCATATGCAATGTGTGTGCTTAAATAATATTTTGTTATTTGGAGTATTGGATTTTATGTATTGGATGCTTTATGATGTTGCTAGATTGAACTGTTTGAAATTGTTTGATCACCCCAAAAGCAATCTAACTAAAATTCAACCTAACTTCTAACCAATCATGCATTGTAACCCATTAGAGGAACAACTTGGATTTTTGGGTCAAATACGGACCCTTCGATGAGGATAGCTGAAATGGTCCTCTCCCTCCCCTTAGTCGAACTAAGTGACAGGAGAGGAGGTCACAGCAAGGTTAAGGATCATGGTTCGAAGTGAATTCTCAGGCAAGCGTGTTCTCTATTACATAAGCCCTAGTTTGGTTCCGATTTGCGAAGTATGCAGCATCAAACTTCTCAACCCGAATTAGAGTGGGTGAAATTTCTCTTATCTCACAATGGACCAGATAATGTCATGTGATGGCACTTACTTATATATACATAACATCTAACCAAAATTGTTTGAAAACGCAATTGCTCTGTGTCAAATATGTATTACTATCTCTGCCTTACTTACTAAGTAAGTTATTACTCATTCCCCTATAGTTGTTTTGCAAGTTTCCCAATAGCTACACTAGTAGCACTTTAAGTTCTAGAAGTGTAGAGAACGAGGTCAAAAAGTGAGATTCAAGACTAATTGGCTAATTTCCTATTTTATTTATTGGCTTTACTAACCTCCAGGAAAACTAATAGAGTCTCTTCAATGAATCTTTAGTTTTCAACTATTATAACTTGTACTATGTTCTGCAAACCTGTAGACTTTTATAAATCCCTATTATGTCATTTTTCTAAAGTTATTTATAAAACTTGTTTTCTTCTCAAAGCTTTTATACTACAGAATCTCTTTCAAAAGCTATTTTAGAAAGTTGCACCATAAGTTAATATCAAACAAATATTGAATTGGATGACTCAAAACTGTGGAGTAATAAAGGCTTGATGTAAGCTATACCTATATTAGCAGCTAAAGTGGCCAGCTTCTAGCTTAAGTTAGTTTACACGATAGAGTTATTATGATTGTTTGATTTGGGACATAATAGTTCAAGGTGATATCAAAGTACTCTACCTGCTGGAAGGGTAAGTCCTTACCTAGTAATGGTCCTAGATCTATGTAATAAAACTAACAAGGACGTCATTTTTGTAAGAATGATAAATTATAATACCCCTTAACCCTTACATGCTAGGTAATAGAACTCTAAATCATTAAGGCACCTTTTGGTGTAGTGGCTCGTAATATGTCAAAACTCCAAATTTAAGTGTGCTTAAGTTAGAGTAATCTTAAAAAGGGTGACCTCTTAGGAAGCTACTGCACCAGAGAACAAAATTGTGCGATGTTCCACACTAAAATAGACAATACCTCAATGGGAAGAGTTCTAGCCAAGTCATTACAGTACATATAGGAAATGTGCCTTCACTATGTGCCTTTAGTTTTCTTTTTATGTTTTTTAAAAAGGTGCCCATGAAATGTGTGCTTTCAATTTTTTTTTTTTTTCAACAAAGCATGTATCTTGTGTGCACCTTCTTAACCCCTCAAACATAATAAGTGTTGGTCTTAAAAGTAACTAAGAGGGGGGTAAATTAGTTACTTAGAAAGTTTTAAAACTTTTAACAAATCAAAACTTAAACATGTCCCATTTGATCACTTTAGCAAGTATGGTGTAAAACAATATATAGAAAACAAATAAAGTACAAATTAAAGAAGAGTAGGGATGAAAAGATTATACTCAAGAATTATAGTACTTCGACCTTATGCTTACTGTACTCTTCTAACTCCATTGCTGAGGACTCGGTATTCCGTACTAGTGTCATTCACTATCCACTTTTCACTATTTCAATCAAGAAATAAATAAATACAAGTTTTCTACTTTGTATTACTAGACTAGCCTTGCTTATACACAAATCTATAGAATTTTGAATCCCTCCTTTAACATAGATCACATCTCATGAAAAATAAGATTTACAATGCCAATGAAGACATAATATAATAATCTTCATAATGTAAGTACGAGATATAAACAAAATATTAAATTAGAATATACGGTTTTGTCTCTAATTTAACTTTTGAAAGTGTCTCTAAATTTTCTCAAGAATGAAGCTTGCAGTAAACAAGTGCAGATAAGTTTTCTCTAGAAAATTTGAACTACCTTTCTTTTATATCCTTCAAGTGCAACATCTCTTTGCTAAAATCTTGGATAAACCTTTGACATAACTTAAAAGATCCTAAAATATTTTAATTTGGCCATTGGAAGTTGTAATCTCTTAATTTATGGAAGCTAAATCATTCTTCTTAAACGTTGTACTGTTACTAATATAGAAAATAAAGTCTGCACTTTTTTGTTGTGTGTATACTTCTGATTCATCTATATAATTCACCGAGATGCCCTTCGAAAAATTGAATTCTTTTGAAAATAAATATCTCGTAAAAATTAGGAATAAATCTTGGTACTTAATATACTTTGAGTTTGAACTTGAAGATCCCAATATTTTTTTTGTTGAAACTCTACACATGTAAGCTTGTAACAAATTTGATTTTCTTAAACAAATCTCATTTGAAAATATTGTTATATTAGTTCAATTTGAATTTGATAAAAATCTGCATTAATAAATATAAGATTCACCTTTATCTTGAATACATGTATCCACATCCAACTTTGATCAGAGCTTCAATAAAAATCCAATTTGAATTCCTTAAAATCCTTCACTTTTCTTGATAGTAATCCATCACAAATCTCATGTGAAACTTGATAAATAACTAATAGAACTACCTAAGTAGAAATCTATTTACTATCATAAAATACATGTTCAAGTGAGCTTATCTTAACAAATATTTCATTTAATCCTTCTTAATCCCCATGAATCTAATATAGATATAAAGAATAGATAACAAAGGAAGAAATTGACCAAAAAAAAAAAAAAAAGATATTTCATTGATAAAAGCTAATTACATCTTATTGTCTTCAAATTAGACTTTAACTTTGATTTTGAATACAATAGAAACTTGAACATAAAACTTAGACAGATAGCACAAACTTTGATCAAAGACTTAATAGACTTTAGATAGAAAATATTACTTAAACAAAAATACTTAGTTAACTTCTTCTTCTTTTTTCTTCAAGCAACTTCTCTTGACTCTTACTGGAGTAATTGAAGGTGGTGACGGAGGTAGAGTAGACTCTTTCCAAGGTAACATCATAGTTATTGATGGAGGAACTTATGGTACTAGTTCCTCTACTACTAGATCAAATGCAACAGACAAGCCAGTTCAGCTTGTGGAGATGTTTGAGTTGTTGAAGTTTTTGTAAATGAACTTAATGGAACTGGGTCAATGTGAACAGCTTATGGTGCAAGAGATAGAAGTTAATCAAATTAATCATAGGTTAGAGTGTCAAATGGTAGAACTTGCAGGTCTACAGGTGATTAATGAAATGATTTCTTAGGTGAAAAGTTAGAAATGGGTGATAGTTTAGATGGTGTGATTTGTGCAGCTTCTTTAAGAGACACCTGCAATTTGTCTAATAGCCAGTCCTTTCTTATTTCAATCATGTATTCTATTTCCTTTCTTGAAATTCCCTCAGCTTTAGGAGTTTCATTTGGTCTTTCTTTTAGTTCAGCTTCTGAATCAGATTCTGAATCTTCTTCTGACTCGAATCTTCCTTTTCCTTCTTTTATTTCCATCTTCCCTCCTATCCTAATCTCAAAATTTTTCTTGATCTTCTTCTTCTTTCATCTAAATATCTTCTTATTTCCATAATGCATTTGTTATCTTAAATTGCTTTATCTTGCAATGGAGGTCACTTTTGCAAAGACTACACTATTTTCTCTATACAATCTAACCTACCCAAAGGGAGCATTTTTTCAAAAATTATTTTCTTTTATACTTCTTTGCAGTTGTTGATGCTACTTATAACAAGTTATGAGTTTAAATAATAGTGTGTTGTACTTATGATACATTTTTAAAATTTTTACCCAAGTTTTTTTTTTTTTTGAAACTTGTGATTTTTTAAATTTATGCAAATATTAGTTAGATGAATTGCAATATCTTTTTTTGTTTTAATTTTGTTGTTAGTGTTTGTGTGTATTTTTTTTTCCCCCTTTTGATTTCAAAGCTGTTACTACTATTAGTGTACATAGCCTTTGCTATCATTAACATTAGTGGTTGGCATGCTATTAGGAGTTCGAACCTTTGTCATTATTTACAATGAGTGTACATAGTGTGTATCTATTATTATAGGTAGACCAACTCATGAGTCATGGCAATTGAAACTTCAATGATAAATTTAAGGTAGGTATGTAGTTTAAAAAAGAAAGAACACTTGATATTGGTAATGAAAATGCATCATAGATCAAGCCCACCACTATTATGTTATGGTTAATCTAGAGAAGAAAATCATATGTATAAGATATGCTAATGGGTATAAGGGTTATAAGTGAAGACTTAATGTACATTTAAAGAAGCTAGCTAAATGTTTTTAGATCATTAGGTTTAAGGGTCTATATACCTTTGTAAAAGCTATTGTCAACTAAGATCATCCTTAATTGGTCTTAACTACCATGTCCAAATGTCTTATCGCGGAAGTATGAAATATCTTGAATGTGAAAATAAAAGAATTTATAACAACCATTTGTGAGCAATTTGGGTACATTGTTATAATGAAGAGTATTCAGAAAAAAATATGAGACCCTTAAACAAATATATGGCTTGTGGACATCATATGCTATGCTTCTACACCAAGGAATGTCATATACGTAGCCAATTTGGGTATCAAGGTTGATTAGAAATGTCTAGAGACCAACCATGGGGTTTTAGGTAATTTTTTATAGTCTTATACACTTGGATTTTGCATTAGACAAAGTTGTCAAAATTGCAATTCCACTGAGACTTAAAACATATAAAGTTTATATAACCGTATAGAATCTATATAATCATATGGAATTATATAAAACTGGTAAAATCATAACCTTTGAAAGTACAACCCTATAAGTTCTAAAAGTATTATGAAGTGGTTGTGCAAATGAGGGGGCAAACGCTAAATTACTTTAGGAAGCTACTACATCGCAACTTAGATTCTAGCATGTAGAAAGGGAGTTCAATGTACACATGAGACAACAAATATTACAGAGAGCTATAACTTTACCTTAAAAGATGTTAAAAACTTTCCCTTTTTGCTACATTGGTTAAGAGAACGTAGTACGATTGTAATGATATTTTCAATAACCAATTGGTTGAGGCTTTATAGCTTTAGCCTATGGTTAGTTGTTAACTATATAAACCACAAAGAAATTTGATCGATGGAGAAAAGAAGCTAGTGGCCACCATGTTGTAATTTTCAACTACTCAAACTAAGTATTTCAAGTTACAACTACTTTGTGCCTTACTGTGCATAGTTAAAAGGAGGATAACAGCCATACAATGGAACATAAGTCATAGAGATGCATTTGCCAAAAGTGGAAAACATACAAAATTCCATACTAGCATGCAATGGTAGTATTAGTTTCTTTTCTGAAGTTTTTAGTAATAACATATGATAACTTGTAAGTTCTCATGTGGTTTGGTGCTTATATAAAAAGGTGTATATTGCCAACCCATCCCTTTATTAATAGGTTAGTCATGACATATGGCTTACATGGTTGTCACTTATCTACTTCCACGAAACAAAGCTATCTTTTTTTAATTATGTTAACAAGCATTCAAAGGCATCTAACCATACTAACTTGCATTAACATTGAAAGGAGACTTCACAATGTTGACTTGAGGGGATGCATGAAGGTGATTTAGCTATCGACTCATACTACTTGGTTGACTCAATGAGCAAGCCATCAAGATCACACCATTCAATTGGATCCGACCATTGTTTTTGAGAGATAACTAAGTAATACATTAGTTGGAATGGGGGCATGCTAGGTCATATGGTATGGTACATACAAAGTTTAATATATTATCTGGTTTATTTCTTTCATTTCTTTATTACACTTTAACCACAAAATGTATTGTTGAATGCATGCTAATTTCATTGATCGGCTACTTCAAATACTTCATAACATTACCATATCTTAATCATTAATGGTGTCGAGGGTCCATTTTACCTTCAAAAGCACCACTTTAGACACTGCAACACTAAATGAACTTGTAGATATTAGTTGTGAGAACTCAAAGATAGCCTAACTACCTTAAGGAAGGGGTATAAGGGATGGGGTAGGGACAAGGTCAAGGATAAGACCACAAATGTACCCTCATACAAATCAGAGATGACCCATCCTCTTAGCATGACTTGTCATCTCATGCATCCCGTGCTCCCATCACATATGGGTATCATGAGGTAAGTCTATCCTTACTGCCATTAGTGTCATTTGAGACACCACTAGCAAGAAGCTTGATTACTTATATTGAAACTTCTTTAATTCCGTAGAAGAAACGACCTGGAGTTCATGCTAACAACATAGGAGAGGGGCTTACCTAAGTTAAGGCCACTCCAATTCTATTGTAAGTACTTTCCTAAGCCCATCAAGTACAAGTTAAGACAACACATCGATTATACAACTTGATATGGATTGATTACGTGAAACTCCACAATTTGGAAATTAAGGTTTTAACACCTAAATTAAGACATTAGCAGAAATTGTCCATTTAAACTCAAAATTTGCCACAATGCTAGAAAAATTAGTTGAAGAGATCTTGAAAGTTCAAAGTTTGCAAATGAAACAATAAAATAATAATATAGCTAAAAAGCTAACAATAGCTATATGATGGACTACCGACCACTGGTCCTCTTATCCACACACACCTCTAAGGCCTTCAGTCACTCGCCAGAAGAATTCTTTTTGAACAACTTGCCAAGGATGAGGCGCAATTTACAGGAGAATAATGGAAGAACTCCTTGAAGGCTTAGCTTAGCCATACCCTGCTTTGTCAGGCTCTAAGTGTCGAATATTATCTGTCGAATGTCGAAGCCCAAAAGCTAAGTGCCGAGGCTAACCAATTGAGTGCCAAGGCCGAGGAACTTAGTCATATGGCACTATACCTATCACCTGGACCCCTTTTATGCCGAGGCCTACTTACCAAGTGATGAGATCCCCTTCACATCTACCCTTACTCTTCAACATACTATCTTTGTTACATCTACACAGCAATGCTTACATTTATTGCTAGTATGGATCCAATATCTCAAGACTACCTGTCCTTTCGTCTGATACTGTACTATTTTTCCCTTTTTGTCATTTGTCTTATTTACCCCTTTTCATATGTATTAGGAATCTCTTTTCATGAATGCCTTTTGGTAATTTTCTTTATTTGTAATATTATTGTAGAGACTTACTATAAATAGTCCCTTCTCTTTGTAGCCGAAATCATCTTACATTCCTCACAAAACTTTTAAATATACTTGTTCTTGCAAGATATTCCTCTCCACGTTTATTTTTCATACACTCATATCTAGTCTTGCCGAGTAGCTCAAAATTAGTGGCAAATAGACCTTGGCATTAGCTTATGCATTACATCAAGTAAAGTGCCAAGTCATATTGTGTTCGTAGGTGAGTCATATCCTCTTAGCAGTTTCACATCAGTTACTATATTCAATTCGTCAACCTATCTACATTATTTTCTTCGATGTTTTGAGGGATCCATTGATTCTAATCTCCTATAGTAAGCCCTAGTGATTACTGAGCTTCTAAGCACATCATATAATTCTTGGTATTAGAGCCTAAGGTTATAACCAAAAGCTATGTTGTGATAGTTCCTACTAGTCTATTGCTTGTTATACTTTGTTTTCATTTGGAAGAAAAAAGCTAGTTGCAGTTCACTATTCAATTGGTATTTTCTATGAGTGTGGGAATTTCATATGTAAAGAGTGTCTTCTAAAGCTTTCTATTGAGGATGTCAAATCTTTGTGTTCAAAGAGAGATTAACAATGCTGAAAGTGATGCTCATGGTCATGATCATATTATCCAACAAGCACTACGTATTACTGATAAGTAGATACAGGACCTTACCACTATTGTGGCCAATCTAGCTATCTCAGTATAAAGAGTCTTAGAGACTAAGCCGCAAGGGAGAGTTGTCACTGAACAAGGCTGAGAAATGAGAGATAGGTTAAGATGATAAATGAATGAACAACAAGCCCCAAAACCCATTCCTATAAACCAAGCACCACCTTGTCGTGCCAACAAAGTTGCAAGAAGGAGACTCTAGTTAAATGAAGTCAAGGAGTATAAGGAGGAGGAGTAATATGTTAGGATAGACAAATGTGAGCTTAGAGCTCCTAGGGGAGTCGAGCATCTCAAGTTATAGATTACGAGCTTCAACAAATCTAGTAGTACTGATGAATAATTAGATTAAGAGGAAAAGATCAAAAAGATATTTGACTTCTATGACTATGAGGATGCTATTCGTATTAGAGTAGCTGCATTAGAGTTTTCTGGATATGCAACAATATGGTAGAAAAAGTTGCAAAACGCGCCAGAGAGTATGCTGTAAGATTTGGACATAGAATGAAATGAAGAGATTTCTGAGAAACCGATTTGTTCTGGAGTGCTATGAATAAGATACCTTCTAATACCTTCAAGATTTGAAACAAGGCACCAAGTCAATAGATGAGTATGTATGGGAATTCCAATTGCTAATGATTCGATATGATGTCAACGAACTCGAAACTCGAACCATAGCTTGATTCATTTCTAGGCTCATGACTAAGATTGGTCATATTGTGAAGTTACAGAGACTTGGGAGTCTAGATGAGGCCATCTATGTAGCATAAAGGGTTAAGAGGCAAAAGCAGGGCTAGATTAGCCGACTTGGATTGCCGAGCTGAAGTAACATGCCGAATCAATCAGACTATGGCCGATCACCAAATAATTCCGAAGTGGATCGCCGAAGGCAATTACTAAGCCAACCTAAAGAGGGCTGAGGTAAGGATAAGGCCAAGGAACCTGAAGTTTGAAGAGACCAAGGTCAAAGCTTAAGAAAGAAGACCCGAGAGATCAAATGCTTTAAATGTCTCAGTTATGGACACATAGCTAGTCAATGTTTGAATCGACGTATCATGATGATTAAGGGAGACAAGCCTCAATTTGAAGTGGAAAGTGCTAGTGAAGGAGAGGAGAAAGTGGAAGTTGTCCTAATGCTAAAGTAGTTTCAAGAAGACCTCAATGCCCTTACACCTCTCGAAGTAAGAGCCGAGTACTATTTTGTTGTGCATTGATCTCTTAACGCTTTTGTGGCTGACAAGAATACGCAAAGGGAGAATCTCTTCCACACGAATTGCTAAATGAATGGTAAGCTATGCGCCTTAATCATAGATAGAGGAAGCTATACCAATGTTATAACGTAGGGAGTAGTTAAGGCCATGAAGTTGCTGACACTTCTACACCTTAAGCCATATAAGATTCATTAGTTGAACAAGAAGGGAGGCTTACCCATTGCTGAGTAGGTTAGAGTACTGGTTGCCATTAGTAATAAGTACAAGGATGAGGTGTTCTATAACGTCCTTCCCATGTGCACTTTGCACATTTTACTTGGCTAACTCTTGCCGTTTGACTTAAGAGTATTACACGATAGGTATAGGAACACCTACATGTTCTAAAAGGATAGGAAGAAGGTTATATTGACCCCTATGAGTCCTAAGGAAGTGCAAAAGGTAAGAGATAAGGTTGCCAGATCACTACAACGGAAGTCCTTAATGATTTCCCGAGCTCAATTTGCCCGTAAAGTTAAGACCGAAGAGTGTGTGCTCATTTTAGTTAGGAAACTTTAGGAGTTGAGAAAAGCTGAAAGTTTACCTACTGAAGTGCAGATAATATTGTAGGAGTATGCTAACCTATTTCCTCCTAAGATGCTGAAAAGCTTACCATCTTTAAGAAGAATTGAACATTGCATTGACCTTCAGTCGGGAACTGTGCTATCGAATTAACCTACCGATATGTTCAATTCCAAACAGGTGGTTGAGTTGAAGAAATAGGTGGACGAGTTGGTGGATTGTAGATATGTTTGTGAGAGTATAAGCCCTTATGTCGTACTAGCTATACTAGTGCTGAAGAAGGATGGGTCGTGGAGAATGTGCATTGACAGCCAAGCCATCAATAAGATTACTATTAAATACCGATACCCGTTCCTACGACCTGATGACATTTACATGGAGCTCGCATCTTTTCAAAGATTGACCTAAAAAGTGGCTATCATCAAATACGAATGAGGCCTGGTGATGAATGGAAAACTACTTTCAAAACAAAGAATGGTTTGTTTAAGTAGTTGGTGATGCCTTTTGGTTTGATGAATGCGCTAAGTACTTTTATGCAGCTCATGAATCATGTACTAAGGTCACTAATTGGCAAATATGTGGTCTATTTCGACAACATTCTAATCTATAGTGCCAACCTCATCTCCCATATTGAGCATTTAAGATTAGTATTCGACATTCTTTGTGCCAAGAGGTTATTCAGCAACTCGAAGAAATGTGTGTTCTACTAAAGCAAAGTCCTATTCCTAGGATATGTTGTTTCTAAGGGAGGAGTCCGAGTTGATGACAAGAAAGTTAGAGCTATTCTTGAATGGCTTGCGCCGACTAATGCTGCCGAAGTTAGGAGTTTCCATGGTTTATCTTCGTTCTATCAAAGATTCATTCAAAAGTTCAGTTCCATAATAGCACCATTAACTAAGCTAACTAGGAAGAACTCTGATTTTAAGTGGTCAGAGAAAGCTCAAAAGAGTTTTGAAGAGATAAAGTCCAAATTGACATCAGCCCTAGTACTCGCCTTACCGGATTTCAAGAAAGTTTTTAAAGTAGAATGTAACATGTTTAGAGTCAGCATTGGTGTTGTCCTTATGCAAGAAAGCCAACCTATTGCCTATTTCAACGAGAAACTCAAAGGAGCCCTTAAATTACTCGGCATACGACACAGAGTTCTATGCCCTTGTCCAAACACTATGGAACTGGCAGCATTACCTATTGTCGAGAGAATTCATCATCTACTCAAATCATAAATCTCTCAAATACCTTAGAGGGCAACAAAACTTTCTCGGCATCACACTAAGTAGGTTGAGTTCTTGGAGTCCTTCTACTATATTATCCGATATAAGAAGGGGAGTACAAACATTGTAGTCGACACTCTTTCTCGTTGTCATACCCTCATTACTACAATGTAAGCAAAGATACTTAGATTTAGCACCCTACCTGATCAGTATGAGCATGATCCGTATTTTAGGCCTCTAGCAGCTAAGTGCAACGTTAGAGGAGTTGTAGATGGTTCCTACATAAGCTACGAATTCTTGATGAAAGGCAAGTAAGTTTGTATGTCAAATGGTTTGGTTAGAGAGCCTCGTCCAAGAAGCTTATGTTGGAGGCTTAGCTAGCCATTTTAGAGAAAAGAGGACAGTTGAAATATTGAAAGAACATTTCTACTGGCCTGGGATAATGAAGGATGTGGATTGAATTCTTAAAAGGTGTGAGGTGTATAAACATGAGAAAGGAAGAATAGAGCCGTATGGATAGTACACACCCCTAGCCATACCTGAGTGTCCATGGACTAACCTAAGCATAAATTTCATGCTCGGCCTTCCCCAAACATCAAGAAGATATGACTCAATTATGGTAGTGGATGATCAATTCAACAAGATAAGCCACTTCATTCCCTATCACAGAACTAATGATGCTTTATTTGTCGCTAACCTCTTTTTGCTGGAAATTGTACGATTGCATGGAGTGTCGAGAAGTATTGTGTCCGACTGTGACTCATTGTCTACGAGTTTCTTTTGGAAAACCTTATGGAAGAAACTCGGTACTAAGCTTATGTACAATACTTCTTACCACCCTCAAACAAATGGCCAGATCGAAGTAGTAAATAGTACAATCAACAACCTCCTGCGAGCAACTGTTGGGAAGAACTTACATGATCAAGACCTTTGCCCACCTGTCATTGAGTTCGCTTACAACCAATCGGCTCATAGCTCGATAGGAAGGTTACCTTTTGAGGTCATCTATAGACTTAACTTAAACATACCCCTAGATATGGCTATTAGTCCAGCTGTCTAATAGGAAAGTTAATCTGGCCTGCAACGTGCCTAGGAATTCCAAAAGTTACATCAAAAGGTTATTAAGCAACTAGTACAAACTATAGCCTGACAGAAGGAGCAAGGAAGCCGAAGAAAGAGATGAGTGTTTTATAGCCCTGGAAAGTTTGTCTAGGTTTACCTCAACAAGGAGCGTTTCCTTAGGATGAGAACAAACAAGCTTTCCCCTAGATCAAACGAACCTTTTAAGATCCTTAAGCACATCAATGACAATACATATGAACTTGAGCTACCCGACAAATACGAAGTATCTACTACTTTTAATGTGGCTGACCTGACACCCTATGTACTCAATGAAGAAGAGAGCTAAGATTTGAAGGCAAATCTTCAATAGCCACAGGGAACTGATGGACTATCGACTACTGGTCCTCATACACGTATACCTTTAAAGCCTTCAGTTACTCGCCAAAAGAATTCTCTCTAATCAACTTACTGAGGACAAAGTGCAGTTTACAAGAGAATGGTGGAAGAACTCCCTAAGGACTCATCTCGGTTATACCCTGCTTTGTCAAGCTCCAAGTGCGAAACATTATCCGCCGAATGCCGAAGCCCAGATGCCAAGTGCCAAGGCCAACCAACTGAGTGTCGAAGCCAAGGACCTTAGTCATACGACACTATACCTATCACCTGAACCCCTTTTATGCCAAAGTCGAGGTGCCAAGTTGAAGTCCACTTACCGAGTGATGAGATCCCCTTCACATCGGCCCCTGCTCTTTAGCTTACTATCTTTATTACTTCTATACGGCGACACTTACATTTACTGGCAATACGAAACCAATATCTCACTGCCACCTATCCTTTCTCCTGACACTGTACTATTTTTACCTTTTTGTCATTTGTCTTATTTATCCCTTTTCGTATGTACTAAGAATCTCTTTTCATGAATACTTTTTTTATAATTTTCCTCTTGCCCTAGGGACTTACTATAAATAATCTCTTCTCTTTGTAGCTGGAATCATCTTACATTCTTCACAAAACTTTTGAATATACTTGTTCTTGCAAGATATTCCTCTCCACGTCCATTTTTCATATACTCTTATCTAGTCTTATTAAGTAGCTCAAGATTAGTAGCTAGTAAATCTTGGCATTAGCTTATGCGTTACATCAAGTAAAGTGCCAAGTCGTATGGTGTTTATAGGTGAGTCATATCCTTCGAGTAGCTTCACATTAACTACTATATTCAATTTGTCAACCTACTTACATTATTTTCTTTGATATTTCAAATGACCCATTGATTCTAATCTCCTATGGTAAGCTCTATTGATTACTGAGCTCCTAAGCACATCACTATATTAGTCGTTATTTATCGGAATGTATGATTTAAGTTTCAATAAGTAAGGAGCCTTTAGAGAGAAATTATTTGGATATAATAGTTAATAAAATGACATTAAATAATACTTAAGAGATACATATATACATTAACTATATTTATTATACATATATGTACACTAGTAAATTAACTAAAGACTCTAAATATATAATATATTAAACTAAATTAAGAAAATAATATACAAATCACTTAAACTTAATTTGGTAGCAAGGAATCTAGGAGAATATGTTGAGGTAAGGATGGAGTTAACTTAAAATAGATCAATAATTGCAAAACATAACTCAAGACACATATTACATACAATTTGGACACTTATATAGGTAACAAATGCCAATTAATACCTATGACCTTATATAAATCAACTTTCACTTTTGTTTAGTAACTTTAGTTAGTTGTGAGTTGAGAGAAATTAGTGAGAGCTAAGGAAACTTAAGAAAAGTTAAGAGAAAAATCTTAGGAAAGTTGAGGAAATTTTAGATATTTAGGTTTGAAGGTCTAACCACCACTTAGAGTGAAACCAACACCACCAACCAATAAGAAATCTACCACTTAGCACAACTAAAACTCCCCTACCACCACCAATCACCAAAGAGCTATCCATAGTTGAGTGATCATTTCTCCTTCAATTTTCATTAAATACTTAAAAAAAAAACATGAAATTACATTAGAAAATTCTAGAAAAATGTATTCTTAGGTTTTGTATGTAGTTTCATAGAAAAATATTATTTTGATGAAATTATGTAGCTATACATATATCACCTCTAAGAAATGGTTAAATCCAAACGAATTTCAATTCAGTTTTTAATACCTTAAATAATGTAGTCTTGCCTTCAGAATTTTTAGATAAACTACCTATAATGTCTAGTTTAGTATTATCTAAAAGGTTTTGCCAAAACTACTTGTCTGGATTTTGTTAATTTTTAGTTTATAAATGATAGTTAAATTGGAACTTATTGAAAATATTGCGATTTTACAAGAAAATAGTTTGGTTTTTTTATCTTAGTTGAATTAAAGTGTATACTAATAAAGTTCAATGATGTTGGAATAATTTTTTGTAAATAGAAATGGTTGATTTCTTGAATATGCAAGTTTTGGAGTCAAAATTGTAATTTTTTCAATTACACAATTTGTTTTTTTTTTTTATCTAAATAGGGAGTTAAAAAAGTATTTTACACAAAATGCTGAATAAACAGTAGATGGAGTGAGTGTATGGTTGCTAATTCTAGCTTGAAGTTGGACTAGTTAGTGAGAATGTGGAAAATCAATTAGATGTGAGATATTTAAGTAGGTTAAAAGGATATGTCGGAGGATTCATTGAGTAAGTCATCATATTTAGACCTATTCAGAGAATAAAATCAAAGGATTCATAGGATAAAAATTCTAACACCCTGCTATTTGAGATGGTAGTCTTTAGAATCTAACAAAAATAAAGTAAATTTAACCTTATGAATTTTGATATTTTGAGCACCTTATGTTACATACACTTTATTAAGTAAAAAATTAATAAAAGTGTATTTAGGGTTTTTGTCTTATGATTTAGGACTAGGAAAATTTTATTTTGAATAGCACCAAATTGTAATATAAGACTCCAAAAGTTAAAAGGAATAATTAGTTGAGGTCTAATTTCAAAAAGGAGTTAAAATGTAACCCATATTATTCATAAACTAAAATTTATCAAGCTAAGTTTTATTCACTCTAAAAGTAAGGATTAAAATTAAATGTATAATATGATACTCTACTACTTTTAAAGTATATATTATGATGTTTCTATAAAAGAAAAATCAAGATAAAATGATACTAAAGAGTCACGAAAAATTGGACTAAATAAGAATGAAATGATCATGTAAAATTTTAGCCGTAACTTCCATTCTTAACCAAAAAGGAATTTTTTACCTTTGTTGGCTTATTTCATAAGGACCATTTGACCAACTATAAGTTTGTGCAAGCTTTGCAAGCACAATTCCTACCACCATCAATTACTATATAAGGGCTAACAAATTGCGAAATTAAGAAAGGAACCTTAGGGAATTTAGTGACGTATGTGAGGAAGCTATATATGTGGGTTTTCATTATTTAATTAGGTTGATAATTTCCTATTAAAGAAACAATAAGTTTTTATGCTACTTTTGCAATTAATGGATGTTTAAGGGTAAAATGTAATACTAAAAATATGACCTGTAATTGCAGATTTGTAGAGACTTATAAATCTAACATTTATACTATGCTTATGAATATAGAAAACTTTTGTGGAGTTCAATTAACAGGTTTTTAAGAAAAATAAGTATTTATCTAGAAATCACCATATTCAACAATTAATAATTATATTATTAACAAAGGGAAAATTATAATGGAGAGGATTAATATTTAGGGGTAAGTTTAAATAAGGGATCAATATTTTAAAAAGTTTAAATAAGAAATGAATTTTTCAAAAAGTTTAAATAAGGGATAAATTTTCAAATAAATGATCAAAGTTTTACAAAATAGTTCAAATAAAAGATTCATAATAGTCAATTCCTAAAATTATTTAAACCATTTTGTGAGAAATTGATCCCTTATTTGAATTTTTCAAGATGTTGATCCCTTAATTAAACTTTTCAAGATATTGATTCTTTATTTGAACTTTTTAAGATATTGATCCCTTATTTGAACTTTTCAAGACATTGATCCCTTGTTTGAACTTTTCAAGACATTGATCTCTTATTTAAACTTTTCAAAATGTTAATCTCTTTTTTTGAATCACTTTATGAAACGCCGATCCCTTGTTTAAATCATTTTGTGAAACATTGATCCCCTATTTGAACTTACCCTTAAACGTTGATCCCTTTCTATTATAATTCTCCTTATTAACAAATGAGTTAACTACACATTGAAATTTAGTCTCTTGATGCCTCTAACATGCAAATAAGTTATGATTTCCTAGCAATTGATAATAGATGATTGATTATTAAGCACAACTAAGATTGGTTATGAAAGTACGATAACATACGATTGAATTAATAATGGAAAAAAGGTATTTTTGGCAATTTGACTATACTAGTTAGTTTTCTATCATAACAAGTTTAAGTGCTCGTAATAACAATTGTGACAAGAAATGAAGAAGCTATGACCTATGGAAGTCAACCATGTAACCATAAGCATTATATAACAATTATTATCATTGTATTTTAAGAGAAGATTATTGATGATCGTACTATGTGTATTAGCGTAATAGGTGAAGATAGCCATATCAAATAGTACAATAAGCATTAGCCTAAGTGAGTACCTCTACTTGGTTGTTTTGTGTTTATGCAGTAGTTGAAATGACATAAACTACTTGCCTTTTGTTGTGTCTTATCACGAGATTCACTTAAGTGCATCTCATGGCTTGTGATCTTTATAACATGATTTATTGATGTTTATGATGGATAGTTACTTGAATTATTAGTTAACATAATCTACATATTTTATGATTAATTGAGTTTGATTAGGCTATGACATGGTTGAACTTAGTATATAATAGCTCTTACTTAGTGAGAATATTCGTTTCTAGACAACAATTGCTTATATCCTACTTGTGACATGGTGAATCTTAGATAATGGTTGAATGAATGATGTGATGATGATACATATGTATAAGTTACGATTCCTATAGTACGCTATGCCTACTATTGTTAAATCTAACTAACCAACATAAAACTAGGCTTTGTTGCCCTATTATTGGTTCTTGGTATTTGATTGGAATTCATACCATGCTTAATTAACTTAGAAACTATACTTAGTTGGTTAAATTGGAATTTATACTTGGTTAGGCTAAATATACTATTTGACTGCATTCATGGCATCACATGAAATGACCTATGGGTCGAGTTTTACTCAAAAGGAAGAGTTCTCATGGAAGCAAAGTTTTTTATTTACAAAGCTCAGTTTTGATCATATAAAATGGTATTTTCTTATACCACTCCATGTGGTCAAGATAGATCGATTTCGAAGGTGTCTACTCCTAAGCTACTCCTTATAGCCAACATAGTTTCTATTGGCTAAGTATTGAAGGTACTACTCCTACGTTACTTCTTGTAGCTAACTCAGTTCTTAGATTGTTTATCTAGATGCCTCATTATGTTAATTAATCAAATGAAGGCTCAACTAGGATATTGGTACCTACGCATGACGTATGCAATAGAATGGCATCCGTATGATGCATAAATCATTACACATGTGCTTGTTACCTAAGTGGATAGTTGGATGTGTTGGGTTATTAATCGTATGATTATATATGCCATGCTTCTGATTATATGTTTAAGCATACTTGGAAGTAATTGTCTTTCGATGTATACTTAGTTATTATTATTTAGTGCTATAGTTTTAGTTTGTGGTTACTTGGCTCAAAACCTAAGCTAAGGGGTTTGCTCATCTACCCTTAGGTATTGAATACAAAATGATATAAGATCCAATAGCTAGGATAAGTAATTGAGAGTGAGTAGCTGCAAGCTTAAATTAAGTTATTAGAAGCAACTTTACAAGGGGTTCATCATATTGCTATAAAAGGACTTCAATATAAATGCTATGAATGCAGTGTACTCTTCTAATTAGAAAATGAGTTGAATAGTAAAGCTGAATTGTGATACTTTAAATGAAGCTTATGTTTGTAATGTTCCGTTGTATTATCTTAGATGAATGAATAAAAGTTTGGAAAGGTTTGTGTATGGTAGACTTGAATTGACAGGTTGATAACAGGTTTGGACTTATCTCTAACTTGGGGATGGTATAACAAACTGCCTGTTAAGTACTAAGGGGAAATAAAAAAGGTTTAAGTAGACGCCTTGAGAGGTAAGGCATTACAAAAATATGGATTAGACTCTCAAAAGGTAAGTCAAAGAAAAATTTTGTAGGAACTTTAAAGTTAACCTAACTCAAAAGATGATTCAAAAGGTAATCAAAGATATCTTAGGTGACAATTGATCTAAAATGACCTTAAACTCTAAACACTTAGATACAAATAATTCCCTTATAAAGGTTAACGAATCTAATTTTAGGAATTATGAGAAAATTATTGCTATCTTGATGACTTGAATAAGCACTAAGATGTTAATTGTAATATAAGGACTGCTAATGAAATCAAGCTCAACAATTGCAACTAGCTGAGCAACAAGTAATCTAAGTAAGTCAAAATCAATGCCTTACAACAAGATGAAGTATTGTTTTAAAGTATGGCATCATTACCTATTACCTCATGAATTCATCATTTATACCAACCATGAGAGGTTAAAATACTTAAGAGGTCAATATAATCTATCACAGAGGATAGGCAAAGTAGGTAAAATTCTTAGAAGGTTTTTCCTACATGATTAAGTATCAGAAAGGGAAGGCAAATGTTGTAGCTGACACCCTATTATATAAACATGTTCTGATCACTACTTTATACTCCAAACTACTTGTTTCAAATTGATGTCCAAAAAGTATGAGTAGGATGCTTATTTTTAGCCCATTATGGCCAGATGCAATTTCTAGTGTAATTATTAATGGATTATATATTGTTGAGAGGTATTTGTTTAAGAGGTGGTCGAATCTACATATTAGCTTGCTAACTAAGGGAATTATTGGTATGAGAAGTACATGTTAGAGGCTTGCTAGGGCATTTTAAGGAGAAGAGGACCTATGAGTTAACAAAGAAGTATTTCCTTTGGTTAAGGATGGTAAAGGATATCCATTAAGTACTAGATGTAGACACCTTATTTTTGCCTCCTTTTATATTCATATTTTTCATTTTTGGCTAGGTTTACAAAAAAATACAAAAAACTAAAAAAAAAGTAAAAGTTAAAAACTAAAAAAATACTAAAAATAGAAAAAAAAAAGAAGAAAATATGTCAAAAGTATCTTAGCCAAGTCAATAAGTCAATTAGAGTCAAATCAAGCAATTTTAATAATCAAAGATATACGTACAATATAATAATTGGGTTATATTAGGAAAAAAAAAATTCAGAAGTCTGGCAAAAGTTTTAAGTCATGAAAAATGGATTTTTGAAAAAATAATAACTAGATAAATCAAAATACTATTTGGGATTCATTAAACTTGTGTTGAAAAAAATCCTTTAGTATGTATATTTTGGTTATTTAAATGAGTTTAGCTTATTTTATAATAAGTTGGAGTGGATTGGGTTTTTGTTGAAAAAATAAAAATTACATTGGACCCAAGGCCAATAACTTAAGTTTGATTTCAATGCATAATATGTTGAGAAATGAATACGGCTTAGCTTATCTTGCACTTAGATTGAGGAAGGGGAAATATAAGTTACAAGTTTGAATCCCACACACGTAGAGATTGTGTGTTTAATAGCTTTTAATAGATTTCATCAAATCTTTCATATTTTTCTATGGGTTAAGATGAAAACATAGAGAATCATTATAAAAAATCCAAAATATCACAAAGATTTGCATCAATAACAACAAATCAAAGATTTGATAAAACCAAAATTTGTGTTCTTGATGGCCATAGTTGATTTAAGCGTATCTCAAGCTCCAAATGCGATTCTAAATTTACTTCTATAAGTAAAGGAGCTTGGGTAAATTAGAGAGAGATTCACTTTTCATCAGGAATACCCATAATCACATGCTAAAAGTTCTTTCTCTCTATAGACATGACTACCCACAACTTCTCTCTCTCTCTAAAGTTCCAGCTTTCATGGCTATTTTTGAGATACACCAACATGCTTAAGAGATTTACCGCCACTTAAGCCTTCGATTCTTACCTTCATCATACATCAAGTCTTCTCTAATAGCTACCAATAGGCTCTTGAGGTTTTACCTTTAACCTCCTTTGCGACTCACTAACCATCGTATTTAGCTCCATATTACTACCATAATTGGGCTTGGTGACCTTCAAAGCCTTGACCCCAACACTTTATTTTACCATTTCCCACTTGACAACCACCCCTAGCTGCTATTACCAATAAGCATCACCACCAACTATTTGTAACCACCACTTAAATGGCCACAAAACACTAAAAATCCTCCACCTAACCCCCTATGATCAATTAAAAATACATGGATCCACAATTGCCTGTTCAATTTACCTGTTAAAAGCCACTGCGTATAGCCGATTTAGCCATTGTATTCTTCTTCTTTAGTCGATCCAATTGGAGCATCCATGACCCGACCCAAACTAACCCATGAGTATGATCTGGCTCCTTGATCTGACCTACGCACCTAGGTGGATTTTGTTTTGGTTTTAGATTTTTTTTTTCTATTATTTTAGTTTAGTATTTTATAATTCATTAAAAATTTATTACACACACTAACTTTAGTTGTTTTTTAAGTAGGTCTTTATGTATTAATTATTAGTTGTCGTGTTTTTTTTTTTTAATATTAGTTTAATTTATATCAATAATTTGCATCTTATGCGCATATTATTTATGTTCAAATATTATAATACGTTTTGCATGATTAGTGATCATTGTTTTGCATAATTCATCTAACGATGTAAATTTTGCGATTTGCAGATTTTATTATTTACTGAACTAGTAGTAAGATAATTTGATATGGGTGCCGTCAAAAATTGAAATTTTTTATGATCCCATTCTTATTTTCTATGGGACCAATCTCATATTTTATCTCATTATTGATTTATCCTACTTTGAATTAGAACTATTGAACAAATTGTGGATTAATAATTTAAATTTAATAAAATAAAAATGAATGGTGGGATCGGTTCAGTTGAAATAGAAGACGGGACCGTAGAGTCTCCCTCAAAAATTGCATATTTTGAAAATTGCATCTTTTATAAAAATTGTATCTTTTTTGAAAATGTTTAGTCACATACATGGTTTTCAAAAATAAAAAATTTTAAGTTGGTTCTTTTTTGAAAAATTAGGTTTTTATTTTTTATTTTTTTTGTTAAAAAATGTAAGAAATAAAAATTAAGAGTTTTTCAAGATTTTTCTAAAAAATAATAAATGGAGAAAAACATAATTTTTTTTCTTTTTCAAAAATAAAAATAACCAACACACTAAAGTTTTTTTTTTTTTTGAAAAAATAGAATTACGTTAATATGATCCTAACTAGCAAGTACGTAGGCATATCCAAGATAACCATAAAAATTGAAAAACTTTTTGTTTCATTTTTTTAGGAAAATTCGTACTAAAAATAAAAAAAATCATTTTTCATGCATTTTATATATTTTTTCATATTTAGAAAAATCATAAAAATCAAGTCCTATTAGTTAGTTTTTTATAATTCCTAAATAGTGACTATTATCTTAATAGATTAGCCTCCTAGCTCCCCTTTTAATTAAAATTTTTTTTAAATTTATTTTTCCGAAAATTCATGAACTAATGGATAAATTAGGGTTTTTTTATTTTTTTATTGATTTTTATTGTTTGGCAACTCTAAAATTAATTTTTCAAAAGTATTTTTCAATATTTTTTAAAGCAAATTGTTTTCTTTGATTTTATGTCAAGTAATATATATTAAGAGGACTAGACTTAGTATAAGTTAAATTAAGAAAAATTAAAATAGAGCTTAATACTAAAGAGGTGTGTAGAATATAAGAAGACCAAGGGAATGAAGAAACCCTTTGGAGAATGCATGCCTCTTCTAATACCAGCTCAACTATGCACCAACCTAATTGTGAAATTTATCTTAGGATTGCCGAAGATAGCCAAGGAAAGGGATTCAATAATATGGTGGCCATAGATTAGTTTAACAAGATAACCTATTTCATTCCCTACCATAAAACAGATGATGCTTTATTCATTACTAACCATTTTGGATAAGAGATCGTAAGATTACATGGCTTGTCTTATAGTATTATCTCAAACCAACATCCCAAGTTTCTAAGTTTCTTTTGGAAGAGACTATGGAAGACGCTTGGTACAAAGTTGATGTTCAACATGTCCTGCCACTGCCAAATAGACGACCAAACTATGGTCATTAACTAAACTCTCTATGCTTTACTTAGACCTATGGTTGGCAAAAACCTTACTAATTGGGACTTATGCTTACCTATTGTTGAGTTCACTTACAATAAGTTCACACAAATTACAATAGTAAATCTCTATTTTAGGTTATGGGATGCAATTTAACCTTACCTCTAGAAATGTCATCTATCCAAGTTTCAAAGGAGAAAAATTCAAGTGGTGTTAATAAAGCATAGGAGATTCAAAAGCTACATCAAAGAGTTTCTAAGCACTTGCTAAGGTCATTTTCAAACAACAATAGCAAGAAAGTTGAGGAAAGAAAGCAATTAGCTTCAACCAAGAGATTTAGTGTAGATCTACTTAAGACAGATTTCCTAGTCGTAGAGCTAACAAGTTATCCTTAGCAAATGGTCTATTCAAGTCCTTCAGAAGATTAACAACAATGTTTTCAAGCTAGAACTCCCTAAAGACTATGGCATTTCTCCAACTGTCAATATTAATGCCTTTACCTCTTATATGTTCTAGACAACGAAGAGCTTGAAGATCTACGTAATTTGAGAGAAAATTATCAACACTGCTAAGGTGATTATATGAATTTGACCTCAAAACCCATCAGTAGAGCCAAGATGTGCAGACTCTAAAACCTCACAAAATAAATCCCCTCTAACTAGCCAAAAGAAGATAATGCTACCCCCGTATAATCGAGTTGTATCATCTATCAAGCCATGACAGTCTATTGACAGTCATACCGGTCTAGGAAAACCTTGATGAGCTAACCTAAAGTAACTTACTAAGCCATCTTTAGGGGTATACGAGTGGTATTAACCAACCTAACCAAGCTAACCAAGAGTCTAAGTTGGCAGATCAAGAGTGCTTACCTATATCCTATAGTCCAATTTGTTCCACTGTAACATAATAGCCTTCCAATAATCCATATCCAAATTGCTCCATTTAATAGCCGGCCTGCTAGCTTAGCCGACCTCACCACTCAACTTAACCTAGTATTATTTTGTCTTCTTTTACTTGAGCATTTGCTAATCCAACATTTAAATGTATCCACTAACAATAGATAGTGGCGTAATTATGGATTATTCATTTCGTTTATTCTTTACCATTTTGCCTGTATTGGATAATATTATAACTATGAAATTACTCTTTAGAGTTGTATTACTTTTACTTTTCCTATTTTATCCTTTACCTTAATGGACTTAATACAAATTGTCCATCTTTATAAGCAACAACACAATTAGTCATTCAAATACAAAACATTCCCTTCTTCATTTATAAGTTTTACTCTCGAAATTTATCCATCTCTCATCAACCATTTACCAAGGTATTGGCAAGAGACCCCAATTGCTACTTCATGCATAATATTTGTAAAGGGCTAAATTTGAAATTAGGCTTTAAGCCCTTTGATTAATTAGATTTAACTCTCTACACTAAGGTGATACGGCTAAGAGAGATAAGCCACATATACTTTTGGGATTATTAGGGGATTTTTAGTATGGTAAGCTTAGAGCAAGGCCTATTTGATTGGCTTGTCCAATACCAACATTTCTCAATTTGGCTTACACGTTAAGTAAGGCCTTCCTGGCCCCGTACCTATGAAAAGAACACATTTGAAGTCCATTAAGGGAAGAGATCAATTATGGCCATTGATTATCATCACAATCCAATGGATGATATCAATGGCCAACTCCTATAGATACCTTACGCCCACCCTTGTTTAGATAAGGGAGAATCTTGTACTAACTTAGTTACTCTTCTAGATTCTTACCTCGAAGAATCAAACACCCAATTATCTCAAGAATGTTACTTAATTTGTCATTCATAGTAGAGTTTGATGCTATTAAGCTCCTTTACCTATCACAACTTATACTAGAGCCTTTGAGATTGTCTACTCCTCTTCCCTTCCTCCTCTATCCTGATCATCTCATTTACTACTCAAGACATTCCCTTGAGTCATGTATAACGCGATTATCATGTGGCGCGTATGTGACCTTCACATCTAAACGCACTTGCCTACAATATTAAAGAAGGAATTAGATCATATACTGCTTCATGGTGAGTCATATCCTTATAAACAATATACATTTTAGCTAAAATCTTATCTAAATTATATTTCCTTCTTCAAACTTAGAAGGACTCACCTCTTATTGTGTCTGAAGATTAATGTCCTAGTGATTTGTTCCTCTTAAGCATATTAATTGTCATGTCCTAAGTTTTGCGACGTGACAACTTTAGATCGTATTAGGTTCATGATCTATAGAAAATCTACAATAGAGGAGGCAAAGGGTAAGTTTTAGTTATTCCTCCACTACCATTACACTTTCAAAGTAGGATGAGACATGGTTAGGATGCATAAATGTAGTTAGTTAAATATAAATTTTCTACTTTTTAAGTAATGAACTTATTTTCATTGACAAATATTTCTATCCTACGTGGTATATTTAAGATGTAAGGAAATTACAAATAACTCACAAACTTCAACATTAGTATAGATAACCCCTAAACATTCCAATTTTGTGAATAACCCCCCTCTCTGCTCTTAAAAAAAAAAAAAGAAAGGAAAAAAAAAAAAAACCTTTGATGACTTAGCAATATATAGGGTATTTGAATTTTTTAGCTTAAAAAGATGTATTTGGTCTAAAGTTTAGAGGGTGTTAAATTATATATTGATAAATTCAAAAGAGTGTTTTTATACCAAGATAAAAGTCTCGATGGTTTATTTTCTATCCCTCTCAATGTTATCATAGAGACCGTGAGAGGACATTAAGGGCAAAGATCAAACTAATCAATATAAGCCAAGTTCAAGAGCAAATTCAAGCATATGGAGATCAATTAAGACAGGATTGGTTGAAGAAGAGCTTAACTAGAGGATGACTAAAAGTTAATACCTCCAATCAATTAAGTTGGGTCAATCAAGGGTGGTCAATCGATCTATAACACTATCAGTCTTCGACTGGTCACGTAAAGCTATAGAAGCATTTGGTCATTTTTAGTATTTTATGCCATTCACCCTTATTTTATTTAAAATATTTACATCCTTAGCTATGTATTAGATTTTGTTTTAATGTCATTTTATTTATATTAGTTTCCTATTTTACATTAAGTAACCTACAATTTCTTCATAAGCCAATAAATAAGCCACTTAGATTCGTTATTAGGGTTTGTTTTTCATTCTTCCTTTGAGTTTTTTTCACATTATGTTAAGAAATGATTATATATTTAATATTGAATTATTTTATTCATTTAACTTATGTTTTGATTGTGGAAACACATTAACTGAATCAATGTGTTCAACTTAATTCTTCTAACACCTGTAAGCGTTCCACAAACTCTACATGATATTAATTTGTGATCCAATTACAACCTAATTTGATTTCTTTGTTTGTGTATAATTTTAAGCCTATGATTTCATCCAAATGCATTTTAATTCTTTATTCCATAAACATAAAATCTTAAAGTACCAAATTCTTATTATAAAGCCTAAAACCCAAAAACACAAAATAATTATTTTGCAAGCACACTTACAAACATGTCAATTTGGTATCTGAGAAAGGTTCTGTACTTCGTGGTACATATCGAATTCTCTCTTGATTTCTTAATTGTGATTGGAGCGTAGTTTGTGATGTAGAGGTTTTCAATGAAAAGGTATAGTTTATTTAGGTTTTCAAACTTAGTTGTGATATTTGTCTAGTTGATTTACGAAGGAAAAAAACAAATTTGTCTAATGAGAGTGTTAACAATTATAGAATGAGAAGGTAAGGTGCAGAGCTAGAAAGTTGTGGTGTTGATTTTGAGCGAAAATTATCAATTGCAAAATAATGTATGAATAGGTGCAAGAATCATTGAGAATTATCATAGACATGTTGGAAGTGAGAGATAAGACACCTAAAGCTAACAATAAGATGAGTCATAGTAGGAATATTCAAAGCAGAGCTGGCTTCAGTAGGGAATCTAATGCAGATAATATTATGGCTAAAGAAGTGAGCAAAAGAGAAATTACAGGGGTGTTGAGAATATTAAGTTAAAGATTCCTACTTTCATTAGATTTAGTAAGCCTAAAGAATTTTTAGATTAGGTACCGTAAGTAGAGAAGGCATTTGATTGTAGTAGGACGAGAAGAGGAAGATAAAGATGACGTCTTTGGCATTTACTGATTATGCTAGTCTTGATGGGACAAATTTTAATAGCAAAGGCATAAGAATGATGAGGAGATAGTGAAGACATAGACTTTGGTAAAGAGATTAATGAGGCATAAATTTGTTCCAAATTACTATAAACAAGAGACATTAATTGAGTTACAGACTTATGGATAAGGTTAGAGAAGTGTAAAGAATTAAATGAAGGATTCAAAACTTTATAACTAAATCTAAGCTTTAGGAATCATCAAAGGAATCAATAGCCTAATTCATCAATAGTATTAGATTCGACGTGGCTAGTATGGTTGAGTTGCAATCGTATCAAACCCTAAAGGACGTAGTTAAAGTAACAAGTTAGGCTTAGAGGCATCAAAGGCATCACATGTAGAAATTCTAACCCATCAGTACAAATTAGATGAAAGAAAAGTTTACTATACACAAAGGGGGTTAAAAGAGACAACAATAAGAGTAAGGCACCAAAGATGAAAAACTAGCTACATGCACAACAATAATGAAGTTAAAACATTGAATGTTTTAAGTATTAGTGCTACTGGCATCAAGTAGCATGATGTTTTATAGGATAGTTATGATATCAAAGGGAGGAGAAATTGAATGTAAGGAGGATGAAAAGAAGAGGAGTGGAAGTGACTATTATGATGACATATTTGTGTATCCTCTTAATCATCATTACTAGCAATACAAGAGACCATGCTAACTTAGCCATAAGCAAATCTAGAGCAAATGATAAATCTTTTCTATAACAAAAATATCTAGTACAGTAGAACGTACAATAGTGATTGATGGTAGCAACTATACCAATGTGGTTTTTGCACCGATATGGTTTCTACATACATAATTCCTAAGTTGGGGTGATATGTTATTCAACATCCAAAAACTTATATTCTTCATTGGATGAATAGCTAGGAGGTTATACATATTCATAAGGAGGTTCATGTTTTTATAGCCATTGGTGATTATACAAATAAGATTCTTCATGGTGTTGTTTCTATGGATTGAAAGTACGATATTTAAGCAATGTATGATAGTTAGAGGAATACATACACCATTTAAAGGCATGGTCAGGTGTTTAAGTTGCTTCTTATGAGTCTGTTAGAAATCTAACAAGAAAAGTTAGCTTTTATTAAGAAAATAAAGGCATAATAGAGTTTGTTTATAGGCTCAAGCAAATTATTTCACAAGAGGAAGCCACTACTGAAATCTCAAGTTCAGAATACTCAAGATTCAAAGATGAATCTTTTTCATCCCTCAGCAATGATAGACATCATGAGAAGACACTGGGGTTAAAGATCTAACCAATCAATATAAGCCAGGTTCAAGAGAAAATTTGAGCATATGGAAGTCAACTAAGGTAAGTTGACCGTAGAAGGGCTAGCTTGAAGTTGGTATTAGTGGCGATAGACTAAAAGTAGTTGATCGGATGGGTTAATTGAGGGTAATTGATCAAAGGTGGTCAACTAGTGTAATATACCTTAAATACTAAGTGACAAAGCTTTAATCATGGAAGCACTTTTTGGCGTGGTAGCTTGGAATTCATCATAACTCTAAAGTTAAGCATGCTCAAATTAAGTCAATCCCAAGATAGGTGAACTCTTGGGAAGTTACTATACCAAGGGATAAAACCGTATAGCATTCCATGCCAAAGTAAACAATACTTAGATGAGAGGAGTTCTAGTTGGGTTATTACAAGATATTGTCAGAGTAGTTCACTAGTTAGAAGGATAGAATCACCACTTGGTAGTCCTAGACTTATGCAACGAAATTGACAAAGACGTTAGTTCTATAAGAGAGTGAATTGTGACACCCCTTAAATAATAAGTGACGAAACTTTAATTATCAAGATACCTTCTGGTATAGTGGTTTGGAGTTCGTTAAAACTCCAAAATTAAGGATGTTTAGGTTAGGTTAATCCTAAGATAGGTTACCTCTTGAAAAGTTATTACATCAAGGGACAAACCTGTATGGCATTCCATGCCAAAGCAAGCAATACATCAACAGAGGAGTTCCAATCGAGTTGTTACAACTGATCTACAATGCAACTGAGCTATGTGGGCATTTAGTCATCTTTGGTATTTTATGCCGTTCACCTTATCTTATTTAAATTATTTAGGTTATTTAAATCCTTAGTTATGCATTAGTCTTTATCTTAATGTTATTTTATATGTAGCTTAGAGTCATATTTGGGTTGGTAATTTATTACTTCTTTGAGTTGTTTCTTACATTGAATCAAGAAATTATTGTCTATTAAATATTGAATTAATTTCTTTATTAGACTTGTATTATTTTCAATCTACCTATTGATTATGATGAATATGTTGATTGAATCATTGTGATTCACTTAATTTTGTTGACACTTATGAGTGTTTCACAAGTAGCATGTATATTGATTTGTGATCCCATCAGGACCCAGTCTAGTTTTGTTATTCATTTGTAATATCAAAGGAATAATTTTGTCCATATCCATTTTAGTTCCTATATTCCATTAAGAAAAGACTAAAAAAAAACACTCTAAAAAAGATCTATTTTTCTTATTATAAAACCTAAATCCCAAAAGCACATTAATTATTTTGCAAGCATACCCATGCATGCGTAAGATATATTTGCCCATTTATCAAAATCTAGGTAGTTTATTTGCAATATTTGAAAGTTAATAAGGTACATCTACATCAAGATGAAAGTTTTGAGGGATTATCATTACTTTTTTAAATTTATTGTGTTTTCAAATATCTTAAAATTGTAGGAATATATATATATATATATATTATTTGCTATAAATTTAATTTTGGATTGGAAACTTGAGTTAAAACTTAAAAGTTTGGTGTTTGAGTTTATATTGAAAGTTTGTGTTTGAGTTTGCATTTATAGTTTGAATAAGGTATTGCTATAGGTGTGAGGCCAACACTGATTTCATTTTTTTTTTTTAGCATTGATATATTTTGGATTCTACTAACATATGATACCTTGTGCATGTAGGGATAAGCATGAAAATGCATTCTTCACGTGCATCTTCATTTCTATAAATAAAAATGTACTCTTGAATGCACATTTAGTGCTAATTAAAACACATATTTTGCATGAACTCTAGAATTTTTCAAAATTTTTTTTTTTTTGGGTAATAAAAACATATCATAAAAAACCAACGAGTCTAACAAACACCGAAGAAGTTATCCTGGCGTAAAAGAAACATCTCCTGACCACTATGATAAAACCACATTCCGATCGAAGTCGGAGACTAACGTAACAAAGTTCAATAAAGATAAGGGAAAACAACATGAAAACAAAATGCTAGAGTTTGAATGGAGCCCTTCCTTTGCCATAGCATCCACTAGAAAGTTAGCTTCACGCCTGATCCTACATAAAGAAATGCTATCAAATTGTTCAAATAAGGCCAAACATTGTCTAACAATAAGCAAATCTAAATGTCCATTTTGACACCCTCTCCTAACAAGGTCAATGGTAGTGGAGCTGTCTTCCATCCCTTATTCTTTGCCAATTGTAACCCCAACAATAAAGCACCAAGTTCGGCCTCCAATGTTGCAAGACCCATTCTTTTCCTCCAGGCTCCGTCCCAAATACTACCCTCATGATCACAGCTCACTGCTGAAATGGCAAAATTTGCACCCCTCCAATCGACAACTCCATCACAATTCACCTTGATGACATCTCTTAGTGGTTTCTCCCATTTAATAGTAAAAGAACCCCTCAGTTTTCCACTCTTCTCCCTTCTTTTGATAGCCCACCATTCATGCGCATCTTTACGAACCAAACTCACCCAACTATTATCACGTTGAGTTGATTTAAATATGTGCTCATTACGTTCGCGCCAGATACCCCTCAACATAAATAAGAAATAGAACTCTTTTAGGTAGGCCCGCTCAATCCAAGGAATCTTCTTCACAATAGCATTCCGCCTAATCCACATCAGTAGTAGAAGGCACATCTCTCCATCGTAGCTCCTTCCATGCATGCTTAATCACCCTACATCCTAGGAATAGATGCTGCAAATTTTCCTCCTATTGATTACAAAATACATTGGTCTTATACACTTCAATTCTATGCCTACAGAGGTTATCCTTTGTCAGGAGCCCATCATGGATCATCCTCTAAACCAGGTGTTGGATGCGTTGTATTGTCGGGGTCTTCCAAACCCAATCCCAACGCCCCTCTAATCCCTCTGTTACCTCATTGCCCTGTAACAACCTATACACTGTCCGCACCTGTGAACCACCACCTGGGTCATGCAACCAAAATACATCATCTACGTCGTCTGCCAGGTTCCAATTCCCTAAGGCTGGGTCAAAACTACCAAGGAGATCGTTGATATTACCCGGAAAAGGAAAACCCAACTTATCCTCATCCCACATTGACTAGAGGACCAACAATCAGGCTACGTACCGGTCCATGTTTGTTCCACCTGTCCAACCAAAACTTTGCACTTACAACCTCGTTCGGTGTTAGCTGAATTTTTCAATTGATGACATATGTTTTGCATGCATTTTCTTTAGTGCAAATTATGGTATGGATTGAAAGCATACCCATTATATGCATATTTACTACCCCTTGGATGAATTACTTTTCCAAAGACTATTTTATAATAATTTTTGTTTAAATTACTATATATCCATAAAAAATTTGCCATCATGCATAATGCATCCAAGATTACCTTCTCCTATTCTACTCATAGGCTAGTTTAAATGCCAAGTTAAAAGTGAACTTTAAATGAGGTCACAGTTGAAGTGGATCTTGGTCTCTTGCATTGCACCCACTTCTTGCTCTTGAATTATACTTTTGTCATGGGACTGGTAAAGGATACCATCACATAAATTTCGAAGAAATTAAATTTGGGCTTCGTACGACTTTTTCATCTATATATATCATTTAAAGGGAAAAAGGGAGTTTTAATACGATACGTAAAATTATCAAATCAATCCCCTTTCCTTAATGGAAAATTGGTTGATCAAATTGCAGTTATGCACAAATTATAATTTGATTTTTAGAAGTTTTTTATGCAATTTTATAATTTAAAAATTTTTTAAAATAAATAATTTTTCTATATAATAAGAAGCTAAATATTTAACTTTTTATATGATTATTTTGTATGTGTGTCGCTGTTAATTTCATTTGAAGCCTTGTTCACGTGGCATGCCAACTTTAAAAAAACAAGTAACAACTCTGTTGACATTAGCATGCAAAATAAAAAGATAGTTTATTTGAATTGGTTTCAAGGACATCATTCCTTTTTTTTCTTTTTTTCAAAGGAACCTCAATCTATTTGAACCAATTTGCATTTATGATATATTGATTTATGATAGGAGTTTAAGATAATATTTAGTTGTAAGGATTGGACTAAATAAAGAGAATAAAAATTGGATATAACAAATATAAGAAGAATTAAACGGTATAAATTTATTATACCATGTTTGATTTGCACAGTAATAAACATAAAATTTATATTAAAAAATTAATTATTTATTATTATAAAATAAATAATTTTTTGTAATATTAAATAAAAATAATATTTATTAACTTAACATTATAGTATAGAGAGATATTTTTGGAAATGTAAAATATTTTTATTTTTATCTAGTGAATTTCATTTTTTTATTATAGTGTAGATAGGATAAAATATAAGCATTTTATCCGATTAATCGGCCTAATTTTTGTTCAATCACTAAGCAAATTTATAAACCAAATATAAGATAAAATTTTTTATTTAATCTGGTACCATGAAAATTACACAATCA
The DNA here is from genome assembly GCA_024138015.1 of Lumnitzera littorea. NCBI lineage: Eukaryota > Viridiplantae > Streptophyta > Magnoliopsida > Myrtales > Combretaceae > Lumnitzera > Lumnitzera littorea. Next base: position 36,839,140 of record JAMXBB010000001.1, read on the forward strand.
AACGCTACTTAATACTTATTTCAATAATTATTATAATTAATACTTTAAGATTGTCAAATGTCATTTGTAATAATATTAAGTGCTACGATTATTATTATTATTTTTTTTTTACTTCTTTTCCGCTAACTGACGTTTTAAGGTGAGGTTATATCTAATGGCGGTTGTGATGGTTAAGCATCAAAGAAAATTTCAATAAGAAGTAGGGAAAACAATTTCAAAAGCAAAACCATTTTATTCCAATCCCAAACGTTTCATTAACATCAACATAGATATAGCAACATAATTGAGCAAAGTCAAATAAGATTAAACAGAGGTTCATACATAAGTTGATGGGATTAGTTAAAGCTTGAATTCTTGCAAAGCAGAACTTCCATCTCCTTTAGAGACGTAACGAGGAGTATAGTTTTGCATGGTGATCTCTTTGTAGATGGGGGCTTGTCATCCGACAACAACTCCTTAATGGGACCATAGGTTCCTGTAGATGGCTGAGTAGTGTGACCATAAAAGCATGCCACTGATATTCTTGGACCTCTCTTGTTAGCCAACACCCTGTGTTCTACACTTTTGAACTTGTCATTTATTATAAGCTGGAAATGGAAATTCTGAAATTGCATTAGTTTCTGATTCCTACATGGAAATTGAATACTTGATTTCCTTGTATTTTTATATACTGATGTGGTCAAGAATGATGGAGTAAACTTTTTCTTCTTTTATCCTTTTCTTTTTCTTTTTCTTTTTTTTCTTATTGTAAATCAACTAGACTGACATATACTCATGATTTATGCTTGTTATAAAACATTAGAGAGAAAATATCATGTGTATCGCTAAAAAAATTATAGAAGTTGGAAACCTTTTCAATTCACATGTTATGATTTACTGAAATCTTGTCTCCTAACTTAAAACAAAGAATGTTATGCATAGAAAAAGAAAAACTATTGAAAGCCACAAAAAGGAAAAAAAAAAAATTAATTAAATTTACTCATTTACCGGTCCTTCAACTGTTTATAAAATAAAAGGCATACTTTTAATTTAAAACGCAATAGAGGGAATTTATCAATAAAAAGCTGAGTTTGAGAGGAAAGAATCACTAAAAACAATCCCTTATATTTTAATATTGCAGATAAACCTAGTAAAATTAAAGGAGAGGTGATTAAAGATAAACTGGACATGGATTCTATTTTGCTATTATCTTATAACGAACCTCATTTTCCCTTTCTAAGTACAAGAAAGTTTTACTTCTAAAAGGAAAAAAAAAAAATATATATATATATATATATGAATATAGAGTGCCATTTTGCTGATTATATATATGACCCTCTTGCTGAAATCTCGAGTATAGATTTCTTTCTTTGTCTCATTATCCTGCTCAAAGAATCTCCTAGACCCTTTTAATACTTCCCCTAGAAGATTTTCAGGGACTCCATGGTTGATAATTTGGGAAAAGCCCCATGCCTCCATACCCTTACCGATTCTTTTCACAATCCCCTTGTGGTTCATAGGGGTCTGCATCTACACCCTCCAGGTTTATCACAGGAATGTCAAACTGACTGTTGTTGGACTCAAAATCATCAACCGGTCTGATGAATATCGGTATCAACCAGGCCCTTGACGCCTTCTTTTTGTTTCATCAAATGCCTTCAGTGCGGTTGCACGATCGAATCCTGTCCCGATTGGTGGCTAGAGATTGGGTTCAGTTTTGCCTGCAACCCCCATAATGCAATGCCGATTCAGTTAAGGTTTCTTATGCCTATATATCTATTTATATGCGTGCCTGATCTTGAACATAGTGGCAGCAGCGAAAGAGAAGCGAACTTAGGCTGCCTAGATGCCGGGCATTACAATCACCAGAAGACACATATTACAACTGCTATGGACATATTGCTTATCAGTGGGATTTAAGTTAGAACTACCATCCTAAATGTCGGATACTACAATTACTAGATGCCAAGTACTAAAACCACTATGGACGTCTTAGGTGGCTCAAAATAATGTTGGATAAGAGGTGAGAACCACCTGGTCTTTCTTGACGATATACGTCTTGAGAGGGACTACGGGGCGTGACACACAAAGCTAAGAAACAAGAAGCAAAAAGAATGAGGAAAACGCACGTGAGCAACATTTTATTCCCGTAATGGGGAAGAAAAAAAATTTGTTGATATTTCAAGGTTGGTTGGCTGGCTTTCGCTTTTCAACCTAGATGCAAGCTACTCTATTTCACATCAATATTTACTCAAATTCAATTCGATAATAATCTATCTGATCTCAACCGTAAACTGCAAAGTATTTGAATTATTTTTTTACTTGAATTCTAAGTTTGAGTTTTGTAATATTTAGCTACCTCAACAAAATTAATTAAACATTGTTCAAACTTATTAATTAACACTTCCAGTTAAGCTTGACCTCAAGGATTTTCTATCGAGTATAAACATAAACACAATGTTGCACTTTTTCAATTGGATTGGTTTATATCATGATCTATATATTTGGCAATCATATTGATTATTAATTCTAGACCTAACAATAAATATGTTATAAATTATATCATTCTTTCGTTTTGGTAATATATTACATGGAAAAATACATAAAGGGTTGACTATAGAAACACAATTGTGTGTGTGTATGTGTTTTTGTTTTTTTTTTTTTTTTCAGTTTATACATTCGTATTTGATTTTCTATACTTTGCTAACATGTGTTTGGTTGAATGTTGAAAATAGACACATAGCTCGCATATAGGACAAATAAATACAATACAATTTGAATAAAAGAAACAAAGGAGGGAATACTTTGTCATCTCTTTTCTTTTGCCTCACTTTCAATCTAGGCATCTATGTTTAACATCTATACAACGATTTCTAAAGAGGAATGTACAGCTATTTAAAGCGAATAAGATGAACACATGTATGCTTTATGTGTTTAACCCGATGATATCATTCCTAAACCTGGATTAGCCTGCTATGACCCGACTAAAACCTGGGGTCACGGTGGCCCTCCAAGCTAGGTCCACAGATTAACACTTTCCATGAGACATTCATGATTCTAAGAACCGTGAATCAATCATTTTTTTTTAATTATTTTTATTTCTTAAATATTCACTTTGAGCCCAAGAACTAAGTAGTTCTACCACTATTCATTATTACAAATGTGAAAAAAGAATTATTATCTTATTTATACAAGACTATAACTCAATGTACTACTATATTAGTAATATAGAACAAAAATAAAAATATACCAATAGTTAGTCTCATGTTGATAAAGATGAAAACTTTCTCTTGGTAAAAGTATATATATAACAAACAAGATATGCTTTGAAGTAAATTTCTTTCTTGAATTACTAATAGTAACACATCAAGTGTTATAAGTGCAAAGAATTTTTCCTAATTCAAATAAATATAGTTTAAATTTTTACAGTTGTTCAATTTTACATTTCGCTCTCTAATTTCTTTTTTTTTTTTTTTTTGAATGTTCAATGAATTTTTTTCATTTGAGCCTAGTGCAACAAACAACTGTAGACCCATCTAGTCCGTGGACGATTGATACTAATGAATTCTAATTGGTTCACGAACCAACATGTTGATTTCATATTGGTTCACTAGTTAGACCCAACCTATGTTTAAGTGTGATCATTCCTATCTATCTTTTGTAAGTTTGGATAGAAATGCAAACAAATCTTATAAGGCATTCGACCTACTTGACGTAATAATGAAGTTTTTATTTGGATTTCAAGACAAAAATAGAATCTAATGGAAAACCCAAATCCAATGAGAAATAATAAGATAAATTAATATTAATATCTAGAGCATATGTAGGTTTCAAGAGGATGGGTAATAGGTGAGAAAAAGGTTAGCTTTCCTCTTATGAGCAAACTAATTCTTTAAAAATGGTCCAACCGAAACTAATTACCAATATACCTTTTTGAAATTACATTTACTAAATGTGATTTCACTTTGCCCCAACTCCTTCGTCACTGGTCGAAAAATGCAAAGAAATTGCATGTTAAGAATGCGATACGAAAATCGCATATACAAAATGCGAGTTTGTAAAATGCATTCTTTAAATGTGAATTACAAATCACATTTTAGTTATGTAATTTCCATTACAGCAATTCCATCCGCATTGTAGACTAACATTTGCACCCCAAATACAGCAACAACATCAAAGTTGAAACAAAAAAAAAAAAGCGAAACTCCAAACCCAATCAAAACTTGAACTCTATTTATAAGCTGAAAACCAAACTCAAAGCTCAATCATAAAGCCACACTCAAATTCTAAACCTTAACTTCAAACTTAATCTCTAATCACAAACTCAAAGTCTAAACCTAATCTCAATGTACAAACTCCATTCAAAGTAAATCCAAACACATCACAACTCTACCAATGCCTAGAAATCATATAAACAACAATCAAGGCACATACACTTTGAATTTCATTTCATAACAAAGTCGATAATTAAATGAAGCAATGAAACTAAATTTCTCAATAAAAGGAAACAAGTAACAATATATTGATACAAATGTCATATACATATACATGCAATAGTTAAGAAGTTTTGTTGTAGTTCTAACTTAAGTATAATATTGACCTATCTATACTACATATATCAAATCACCCTAATCCCTCCATCACCTCCTCTAGCAATGGGATTGTTCATACCAGGTGCAACTCTATCTTATATGACAAGGCATGCTTAGTCCCTCCTCCCATGTAATGTGTCATAAGTCCACTTATACGATACCTTTCTCCATGCCAAACCTTACTAGATGTCTTTGAAGGTAAGGGGCATCTAGAATGACAATGGAGCTAGAAGCCAGATCAATGGTAGGTGTGAAGAATAAAGTCAAATTCGATCCTAGTTGAAATGAGATAGCAATGAATAAAGGCTCACACCATGGGTCCGATGCTATGCTGGAGAGTAGTCCTCCTCTAGCTACTCTAGATGAGCACATAAAAACTGATCTACTAGTGGGGACGAAGACCTATTTGGAGGCTTCCTCAATTTCTCTATCAAGAATATTACTAATAGGCAAATCAACTTCCTCTATGAAAAGCTCATTATCGTCAATGGTTTCTTTAAAGATGCTTGAACCATCTAAGGATGGTTGTAATTATATGGTAGGGGGTAACTATCAACATGATGGACTCGTGAAGTCTATTTCCATCAACTATCATGTTAAAGCTAGCTTCAACTTTAATGAAAAGTTCTTGAATAAACAAGCAACTCACTTCTTTTGCAAATTCAATTAAACCCTCCACACCATCGTCATCAATGATTGACTCAAAGAATAATAAGGTCACACTAAACTATCTAGGATAATAGCAAACTACCTATGAAACACTTCAACTTGATGAGTGCTAGCATCAACTTCGATAGTTAAACAAATTTTGTGCAACAATTCAGCATAACCCATACCTACCCCCACCTTAATCTTTTTTAACACTGGTCTATCATAATACACCTCGCTTATATCATCTAATATATTCCCATGAGAAAAAATCAAAAACCTCACACAATCCCCCATGCTCAAAAACTAATTTCAACCACTAGCATACAATGATGGGATATTACGGTCAATAAAAATTACCTCAATGGGGTAAGGCGATACAAACAATACGTACAAGTATTTATGAGTATACTTACAGAATATAAGAAAGAGAAACACATTTAGAGAAAAATTCATGATTAGGGGAAAAAAAACATAGAAATTAATAACATTTACGTAGCAGATAAACATAGAAACATGAGTATAACTCACGTAATGTGATCTAAAATAGAAAAAAGAGCTTGAAATCACATAAGGAAAAAGACACTGTGTAATTTTAGAAAGAGAATAATTAGTTCAAATGAGGAAGAAGAGGGTCGGGGCAACCGCTTAGGGGCTAAGTTTAATAGATTATGACTAAATTGCATCTCTTTTCATGAAAGGTGAGAGGAGGTGTGGAATCAAGGTAAATCACATTTAGGAAGTGTGAATATACAAGATGCGATTTATAAATTGCACTCCCTAAATGCAAGTCCTTTATAAATATTCAGCCAAATTATCAAAGAAATAGGAAGGATGTAAATTGCATTTATTAAATGCAATTTTACAACCATATTTTAATAATTAGTTTCAACCACACCACTTTTAAATGGATAGTTTACCCTCATGGAGCAAACTAACAAGGGTTTTAGAATTAGATTTTGAGTGTAGAACGTAAAAACCATATATAGTTTTTCTTAACTTTAGAAAATCTTTCATTATACCGTGTCAAGATTCTGATTCTATAAAACCTGTACAAAAACCACTCCAATTGCATCCCTAAGTTCAAATTCTCCAACTTATTATACTAACTATCAAGGCTTGATGGTCCTAAACCAATTTAATCTTCCACGATATGCTCGTTTTCCTTTCGCATCTCGAGGAAGAGTTAGTGTTGATAAACCGACATACGCCAAAGGTAATTTCTTCACAAAAGAATCAATTTCCTGGAGAACCTAGCTAGTTCATGGATGGATCCAATTGGACCCACCAATTCATTGTAAGAACTCCACTTTATTGTTCATCCGTATTTGTAGGGATGGCTGGCCTAGGCCAATCGGTTTTGATTCCACCGGATTACCATAGATTCAACTTGTTTTAGTTGGACACAAATGAACAAAAAATTGAACCGAAGTCAAAATCCTTAATCACTCAAAACTAGTGAACTACCAACCCTTTCTATGGAACGAATGCGAAAGAACAGTAGAATCTTCACCTCGACAAATTTTTCATGCTAACTAGCACATAGTACAGAGCCCACAAGAATAAATTATCCTATTCTTTATAGTTCCCAGCCAGAAAGGCTGTCCTCGTACTGAGATAGTCGACACCTTGTCAGAATCAGCGTTCCGCGATGAATTGTGCTAATTCAAGCAGCAGCAGGTTTAAAAGAAAATAGTGTATATATATGGTCCTTATAGATAGGATGAGGACACAGGCCAGGGTCTACATCTTCTGCTTGTTAAAACTGTCGATCAGATTCTATGCTTCCCAATTGTCCAACCTCAGCAGAACGGCACATGGTGCTTCACCGCACAAAATCCTTTCTCTATCGATTTCCCTGGCTATAGAAGGCACAAGTATCTACACATTGGGCGGTTTCAATATTCACTTCATAGAATGATGTATGCATCATTTGGTTCAGATTGCAAACCATGATCCACTTCAGCGATGACAACGAGAACTGTATGCTGGAATATGGATTGACCCCCTAAAGCAGACATCCCCTGAGGGTGAAAAAAGAACGAAAAAATATCAGTGCTGATGTTATGCTCAATTTGAGGATGGATCATGACTATAGAAAATGAAAATAAAATTAAATGAATGATGATAAACGGTGAGAAAAGTTGACGAGAAAGTTTGTTGAGAATTTGAAATGAACCAATAAAACATTCTAAATTTTATCATCCAAACAGTACAAGAACAAATTGTCCAGTTACTATAAAAAACATGCAAATGGCACCACCAACCATTGCTGGCCTACAAGACCAATAAAACAAATAAACCACGTATATGAAGAGTCCAATTAACATAAAAATATTACATAGAAGTAATGATTATATATATATATATAGGAGCTGCATCAATAATGTACAACTAAATGTTGAAACTTTGCTGCTTTAGAAACTCAAAGCATCAGATTGGGATATTACATTCAGATCCCATCCAGGACCTCATTGGCAGCTATTATTTGAATACCACATACACAACTGCTTCCTTGCTCTATTAAAATTGGAGAAAGGGTAGAACAAATGGAGAGCAAGTCACTTCAACGAGAATTGAAATAATAAATATATTAGTTAACCAAGATCGCCAAAAGAGCCTTATCTTTTCAGAAATTTAAATAACACAACAGAGCATGTTATCATCTTCTCCATTATACCGAGATTGGAAAACAATAAAGCAGGAATTCACTGCAACTGGACTTAAACTTTATAACAATTATTTAAATAAGCTGTAATTAAATAAATGAAACTTATAACGGTTAATTAAATATTATAGTTAACTCTACTAATAAAGAACATATCCCAAACGTGGTAAAAATGAAAAGTACCAAGTCCACAAAGATATTTGGGTCACCAGAAAATGGGTAATGAAGACCAGTGGCTTAATGGACAAATGGGGTCTGCGGTTTTTATCTCACCCAGCTTTTTCTTTTTTTCCCCTCCTTTCAGCTGTGGCTTCTTCTAAATGCAGGGTCTCCAAAAGCAATTTCAGGTCCAGTCTCTTCACTCCAGCCCATGGTTCCAGCTCTCACTTTTCTCTATTTCTCAATGGCAGCATCGAATGGGTGAAAGGGAATCAGGTCATCCTTTCTATCTCTCTGTTTCACATGTCCATCATCCTTTGACATAAAGCGAGGGTCTACAAAGTAAAGAAGGGTGACAATGTGTGCTCCACAAGGATTGGAGGTCTGGCTTAAGACAAGTGCCTCCCCTGTGACCAAAAATATAGGAGGAAAAATTACCTTCTTGGTCACTCCAGCTCACCATTGTGTGGTGGCATTCAATGTTTAATGGAGATGTAGGTTTTGCTAGCTAAATTTCAAAGAAAATGTGAGGATTTAGTATTCTCTATATCAAGACAAGGTTCCAACTGAGAATTGAAGATTTAAAAGAAAAAATGAATATTCCAAGAGTTAAAAAAAAAGGAAAATATATATATGTATATATTAGAATAAAATAAACTATATTAGTGGACTATAAGTAATAATAATTAACAATTAACTATATTGATGACAAATAAGATTACTAATGGCATTGCTTAGCTACAGCAAACATTAGAAGATTATAATCATGTTCATACATAAATTATTATTAATTTATTTTTTTTATCTGGATCTCTCAATAAGGAGTTCAATATCTATTCGACTTAATTACTCTTAGGATTATATATAATAAGGTTACAATTTATGAATTTTAAATTTCCTCTAATAAACCTTAGCCTTTAAATCTTAAATCTTTAATTTTTAGACTACCCTTTTTAACCTAATTACTCAAATTCCTTTTTTACTAATTTATTTTTAACTTCGATTTGGGGTGTTTCAAGCTATCATCGCTAGGTTCAAAATTCTTTATAGATGTCCTTTATTATTGATCATTGCAGAAAGTACATACTTCACCTATACAACTACAACTTTCATTTTAGCTCATTTCTTCAGTGTGCAAATTGAAAGTAATCATCAGATGCAGTTTAGAGCAATTTCCTGATAACTGCTTTAAACCAAGCACAACTTTTAGTACACAACCTTAAGTAGGGAAACTAATTCTGTCAAAAAAGAGACAGGATTTGTCATGCTCTTCGAATCCCAGGGAACAAATTCCTCAATCTTATTCTCTATAAATAATTAGTTGTCAAGTCACATAAAAGAGTACTCAGGACAGCACATACCTATGCTTCGGATGATCTTCACTTTACACATGGAAAAGAAGTTAGGACGGGAAGTGCTCAACATCCATTGAAGGAAAGCCACTAGGTGTCATTCTCATTCCTCTTAGTATACTCTTTGCTTTTTCTCTCTCCTGTACATACCAACAAAGAAGTGAAAAACTAAACCAAGAATGCTGATCAATACTGGAGGTGCTAAGCCATGTAGAAAAGGGAACTCACAGGCCCATTATAATCCATAAGGCGAGTGCAATAGACCTCAGCTTCGTCAAACCGTTTTTGTTCCCTGCAATGTTGAGCAAGGAAAAGTAAAGCTTCCACCATATTTGGTCCCTCCCTCTCCTCAGCCTCCATCCTCTCCAAATCCTTCTTGTAATAAAATGCTGCCTCTTCAGAACGACCAAGTTGGCAGTGCAATTTTGCTAGTTGACGAAGAGCAATTGCTTCCCTATCATTGCAGTTGGCTGCCCTCCTGTAACATTTGATTGCATCCTCAAGCATGTGAAGCTGCTCTGTTTCATAGCACTGAGCCATTGCAATCCACAGTCTGGAATCACTTGGCTGATAAAATACAGACTTTTTAAAATAATGAAGAGCGTAGAAAGGCATGCCCATCATCTCGTAAGCTTGTCCTAGACCATACCAAGCTCGGTAATCACAAGGATTTATGTCTACAGCCCGCCTATAAGCATCAACAGCTGCTGGTGTGTTTTTCATCTCAACATATTCATGTCCCATGAGAGTCCAAGCAGATAAATAATTTTTGTTCAATTTAAGTGCCCTCCTAAAGTACATAACAGCTTTTTCATGCAGTCCTTTCAAACTGTAATAATTCCCTATAATGCAACAAGATTCAGGTCTGTACTTATCTATCATAAATATCCTGTGGGCAAGGCTACTCAAGGCAGAAGAACATTCCTTAGCATAAAGAACATTTGAATACAAGTCCATATCTTCCACTCGGTAAGGATCATTTCTTATAAGTTCTTCAAATATCACTTCAACTTGATCAAATTCTCTCAAACTGTACTGAGCTTTAGCAATTTGAGCTTGTAAATAATTACTAAAGCTGAAAATGTTTTGCAGCTGTTCACACTTTGCCAAACACTCATTATGCATTCTAAGCTCTTGATAAGCACTTGCAAGAAAGAAGTCCTTCACCCAATGGTTATTAAGAGCAAGACCATTCAATATGTCAACTGTCGTGCACAGAGACTGTAATGCTGACCATGCACTCCAGTTCCAAGGATAATTGTTCACAGATTCAACAAGAACTGTACGCGCCAGTTTTTCGCTCCCTTTCTCTTTGAGCACAAGACCATATAAGTATAACCCAAAAGGATCAACTGACCCATTCTTACGAAGCATTGATAGATCCCTCTCCAAAGAAACCAGCTCCTTGTTCACCACATCAGTCTTGCCCAAGGGTCCCTCAAGTTCAATGGTCTCTTCTTCTTTTCGTTTTTCACCAGCCTACATGAAATCAAAAGAGAAAATTAGATGATGTAAGCAGAACATACTTAGAAAAATCTCTGTACATCAGAAAAGCTATACTAAAAACAAAAACTGTGACTTGGCTATTTTCATTGAAGAAGAAGAAGAGTAGCAGGAGGAGGAGGAGGAAGAAGTAAACCAAGAAAACTTAAGTTGTACCTTTAATACTTTATAGCAAAAATTAGAAAAGCGTTGTTATGATCTATAGACAAACACTAGGTTAAATTACAGATTGACATAATTCAACAGTCTTCAAAGAAGAAATGGAAGCTAGAAATCCAATCAATTGGAAAGTGAAAGCATCACTGATTTATTATATTCCACTGTCCAGATCAATTTTGTGTATTCATATTCAACTATAAGAAACCAATTAGCAGGCGCTTTACTTCCAAATGTTATTCCTTTTATAGCATAAAAAGTCTTGCCTTGCTCAATATGATAATTAGGACATTAGAAACTATTTTTCTGCATCCATGATATTTTTATTGATGATCAGACCGTATTGTCCACCCATTACAAAAACCATGCCTTATGAGTCTTCCACCAATTTAAATGCAACTGCCAAATATAAAGATAAACAAATAATAGTAAATGTGATTGCATGATAAATCTGACCAAATAAAGAGCATAACATCGTAGGAAGACAGATTTCTTTCCCGTTTGCCCCTGAAGCACATGGGCAGCTCTCCTGTACTCACGACAATCAAAGTAAGACTTTGCCAGCAGGTAAAAGTCACTATCCACCATATCATCTTCCTCTAACACAGGAGTACTAATATAAGACACTCCAGTGATGGGTGTGGAAGTGATCTCATTGGTCCGGAATCTCCTCCGAATGCTGGAGCTTCCACGCTGAAACCTAGTGTTTGACGGGGTGAACTTTGCTGGGTCTAGCTCAATTGCCACCAGCTGTTCCACTGCCCTGCATGCCGCTAAGATGTCATAATACTTCCTATATAATTTCATTAACATATCATGTCTGTAGATTCAGTTTCTTCTAAATAAGAAATATGATTATGAAGAAGACAAATAAATCTAGTGTTTATTGAACAACAGACTTTTTTATGGCATATTTCCCATTTGTTGTAATTTATTCTTAAGAAGCTACTGTTAGTAGTGACTTTGAGCAGTAAGAGGAGGTGACGGGAGGTGAAGGTAATAGCTGGCTGTCATTGGCGATGGTTAACAATAATGAAAAATAAAGAAAATGATTTATTCATTGATGGAAACAATTTTCCTCATTTTTCATTGACATTCTCCAGGTGTTCAACAGTCACCACCAGCCATTGTCCACGATCTCCCACTACCACCTTTTCTAATTAAGAGGCACTAGGTAGAAAAAATCCTATTGTGAATGTTGCAGTCATATTTGGCACTGAAAAAGCTTCGTTTATAAAGAAAAGGCATGTTTGTAGCACGGAAATATTTTCTGATCATGACGATAGATACCGCATACTAAATTAATAACATCAAATGAAGATGAATATGGGAAATATTTGCAGTGAAAGATGCACAAATACACTTGACACGATCTATATGCAGAGATTACATGAACAAACCAAAGGCAAGACAAAGCTACATATATTCAGTTCACATCAAGCTCCAACGTTATTGTGCCCATATCAAGCATAAAGACTACAACTTTTCAAGAAAAACATGTACATTCATCAACAGTAATCAAGACCCAGATCAGGAAATGTCCATGAGATTAAGAATTAACAAACAATTCATGGACAAACAAAATGGGTATACAGATTCTGATGATGAAGGGGTGATATGAGTGATGGGGCTTTAGATCATTTCATTATTAGGGTTTTGGGGTGAGGGAAAAAGCATAATACCATTTGGAAGCGGAATAGAGACACCGATCACTCAGCTGGCGAATTGCGGTCCGAAGCTCTGTCCTGCAACTCTCCTTCGAACTCATTGTCCCTTCTTCTTTCACGACTGCGGAATGAGAAGCCCAACCCTGGGCTTTTAGCTGTTCATTACTGTCTTCGTGAGAGAGAGGAAAGAGAGCGAGAGCAGAGGGAGATTGCAATTTGAAAAACTTAAAATGAAGTGTAAATTAATAAAGCAGCACGTATACTAAAGTATAATTATCATAAAATTTTGATATTAGCGGATGCAAAATATAGGAAGCGGTGGTTTTAAAAACTATTTATTCTATTACTATATATATAAAATTTTATTAGACTAACGGTCTTAACTTCTCAAGTTATGTAAGGTAATTCATAATTGGTTCTAATGAAACCAATAAGTATTGACAGAATTTAATTTGAAATAATTTTCGAGGCAAACTAAGGTTTGGAGAATTATAAATTAAAACGAGATTATAGTTTACTTTGATTTAAAACCATTTCATAGTTTCAATACAAATTTATTATAAAGTAGCCTTTATTGTAAAATAAAAAGAAATTAAAAAAAAGTCCATTGATTTTTAATTAAGAGTAAGCAGGTAAATAGTAAGTAAAATATTGAGCCATATCTAACCTTATCCTGTACATACATGTTCCAAAACTTTACCACTTATATCATATCCTATAATACTCTAAAACTATATTATATCTTATATTCTACAAATTATATAAGTATAAGGTATTTTATAGAACTTACAGATTTTTTCCCTTACAAATTTCAATATAACTACTTTTTTCAAAACATAAGATAACCTGAACTTTTTTAACTGAAAATTAATTGCTCAATTTAACTAATCTTTCAGATTAAAATATTCTTCTTTTACAAGGTATATGCATTAGTATAATCAGATTTAGCTTTACTAATAATACCAAATCTTTCATCAAATATAAAACAAAAACAAAAAACTATTCCATTATAAAAAATAAAAAATGGACATACCTTTCATAGTTGTTATAAATTTTAGATAAATACCTTATACAATAAGGTTATCGTCACACCCGAATTCCAATGGTTTAAAATTAAAAATTTATAACAAGTTGATTCATTATTATTAATAACACAATCTTAGAAGCATAAGCTATGGGTTAATACACAACAAAATGGAGATAATAAAAACGAAAAATTAAAAGGAAATGTTTGTAAATTTTAGGCCCAAAGTTTGGTTATTATAAATTTTAGAAAAAGGATTCAACAATAATTATTTTCATTATATATTAGAAGACATGCACCACAATATGTGTGCAAAAATTAAATATAATAGTATAATAGATTTTGAAAAGAAAATAAATAATTTAAAGCAAAAGTGAAGAAAAGGGGCAAATAAAAATTTAATATCAATAATTCTTATTATCAATTCAATATATCGTTACTTGAACTAATTTGCACCATTTTTAATTGTACACACGTATTAAGTAACTATCTCATAATAAAGATATAACTTGAATATACATATAGTAATATTAAGGCCCACACGTTCAGCCCAACCCTTAGATGTAATAGGGTTTCATACTTTCAAACAAAACTTTATCTGCCCTCACTTTGTATCTCTTGAATATTCTTTAGACAGGTATACTTTTCACTCCGTTAACCCAAGGTTTTGTCTCCATGTGAGATACTTACCTAGATCTCTTACAATATCTCGTGTTTGCTTATAACTTCTCTCTAAACTAACACCCCTCTTTCTTATTTTGCAAGGTTGCTTACGAATCTAGCTTAAAGTCGACTAAGCTCCAAGAAAGGAAAGGAAGTGAAGAGACACCAAAAATTCTTCATGGGGTAAACTAACCCCCTTTTTTATTTTATGTATTCTTTTTATACAACATGTTTTGAATCGTATTCTATACACTTTTCAATTATTTCCCACTCTTTACTTGTTCCATCTACTATTTCTATTGGTTACAATCTATGTCTTATGCTATCTATTTTTTGTTATAGCTTGTAATTCGTTAGATCTATTATGTGTTTGTACAAAATTTGTTATATTCCGTTATACTACAATATAGTCTTAGTGCCATCTAAGTACTTTCCTTTATCTAGTCTCTCTGTACGTAATAGATGCCTCCCCTTCTTAAAAAGCAACCTTATCCTCAAGGTTCTTGTCCGAATTGGTAGTATGAAAAGAGTCCTAGCCCTCCTAACTAGTGTCTTTAGGGGCTAACCCATGCCACTGTATTGAGACCTGCTTAATAGGTTGATTATTATGAAAAATAATCCTTTGATTCAAAATGCAAGGAAAGAGCTTAACTCAAAAAACTTGCCTTATAAGTAGAAAAGCCTCTTAGATTTAAATGCAATACTTAGTTTATGTTACTTTTCCATGTGAAACTATAACATTACTACCCACTTCTAAAAGCCAATGCCCACGTTAACCTACTCCAGATTACCCACTTTAAGTAACTTCCACTTTGGGTGGCTCATACTTTACTTCACCGGGTAATCTTTTTCTAGGCAGCCTTCTCCTAAATCGCTCATTTTCTAGATTGCTCCTTCCATTGAGCTGGCCTCTCAATGAGAACACTAAATGTTAAGGCCTATACGTTAGGCCCAGCCCTTAAATGTAATAGGCTTTTGTACTTTCAAACAAAACTCTCTTTGCCCTCACTTCTTGTTTCTCCAATATTCTTTAGACAAGCACACCCTTCACTCTCTTTCACTCTCTCAATTTAGGGTTTAGTCTCCATGTAAGATCTTAACCCAGATTTCTCACAATCTCTAGTGTTTGCTTATGACTTCTCTCTAAACTAACACCCCTCTTTCTTGTTTTAAAAGGTGTCATGGATCTAACCTGTTCAAGCTGGCTAAGCTTCAAGAAAGGAAAGGAAGGGAAGAGACACTAGGAAGTCTTCAAGGGGTGAACCGATCCCCTTTTCTATTTTCTATATTCTTTTTATACTACATGTTCTTAATCATATTCTATACACTTTTCAATTATTTCCCGCTCTTTACTTATTGCATTTGCTATTTCTATTGGTTACAATCTATGTCTTATGATATCTATTTTTAGTTACAGCCTATAATTCATTAGATATATTATGTGTTCATACAAAATCTATTATATTTCGTTATGCTATAATATAGTCTTGGTGCTATCTATGTACTTTCCTTTGTTCAACCTCTTTGTGCGTAACAAGTAATATGACAAAAAAGAAAAAGTGCACAGATATACAAGAATATAAATATCGTAAACCTACCAAGCATGTAATATATATACATATATATATATATCAATTTATAATCAAACAATAATATATATATTAAAAGAATAAATTACTAAGTTCTCATCATTAAACTAATAATTCAGCGATACTAGTTAGAATTAAAAAAAGGTAAGAAAGCTCTCTAAAAAATAACCAACAAACATTTTCTCTTTTTTAAGTATTGTATTTTTTGTTGGTCAAGATTCATTCTTTAACCATTATTTGTAAAATTTCTCACTCTTCTTGTAAATGAAAATCGAACATCTTCTCTATGCCTTCTCTCCAAAACCCAAAATAAAGAATTAAAAGATATCAATCAAATAAAACAACCTATCTAACATTAAGTAACAAAAGGATCGCCTTCAATGTAAATAAAGATTAAAAAAAGATATCATTAGTGTTTACTTAATCTAGAAAATGTGGGAAGAGGATTTTCCTTCACTTAATATTCGGGAGATAGAGCAATAAGTGTGTACTTTTTAATGAAATGGTATTAAAAGTGTTTTAAATGCATAAATGAGCAAAACTTAAAAATGATTTCACTATTACTTATAATCTCTTCAAGGGATGTGAAGACGTATGAACCACTTTTCTTTTAATAATATAGATAATTATGATAATATTCTAAATAATTTCCTTGTAAATGTTGTGTATAAAGAGCTTTTATTTCCTTAGGAGTGTATAGTTGAAAGAATTATGAAAGTATTCAAGTGAAGGAAAGAAAAAAGTGCAAAATATAATTCATTTTTAGCATAAGTTACAAAAATTAAGTATTTTGCTACAATATAAAGATGTTTAACATATAAATGAATAAAAAGTATGGCTAAGAGTTTATATCTTATTTATTAAATTAAATAAGTGCTCGTATAATGTCTACATAAAAGTATGAATTGTGATTATGAAAATTTCTTAGAAAAAAACAAATATTTAATCATTTATATTAGCTCCTAAGGTTGCATTTAGGGAAATCGAACCTAGCTTTAGGTCCTCTGATGAAATTTATCCTATTAAATCTAAATTTTATGATTAAGATAGAAAAGTTAGTCGAAATAACTCAATGAAGTTAGATTTTAAAAATAATGATCCAAAATTTCAATTTTACCCTTAAAAGTGTGATTACTCAATATAATATAAAAATGATCGAAATCTTTAAAATCAAGCTCGAAATGCGACGAATATTTAGAGATAAATTAATTAAACTATAAAATAAAATAATATAGTATAATATACTATATGAGCATACATGTATTTTTATTAGTATACCCGATATATATAATAATTATATTCGTAAATTAATTCAAAATTACTTAATTAAATATATAATATGTGTTAAATTCATAAAAATAAATAGAGAATACATCTTAAAAATAAAAAGATATGTTAGAAACATTATTATATGAGTACAAATACACGTTTCACGTAGTATATACATAGGATATATATACGTATATAACAAATAAACAAAAATATTAACCATAATATATATATTATTAATAAATACACTAAATTATCAACCAAACCTTACCTAAATTTCATCAAAACATCTGGAGGAATTCATGGTGGAGTCCTTGTAGCAACTTGGATTTGTTGATTCAAAAGCAAATCACCCAAAGAATGACACCTTTTACTTAGAAAATGAAGAAGAAAATAAAGAAGAACCTAGAAAAATATAAAGAAAAATCCAAAACGACGCACATTATATATATAGTACTCCAGACATCAATTTATGTCTTTAGGATCTAAGAACACTTAAAAGAAAAATTTAGAAAAAAATTGTAGGAAAATAGAAAAATTAGAACAAAAACAAAGCCCTTAGGCCAAAAGTTGATCTACTGTGAAACCCTTCCACCACCTAGCAATCCACCCCGGGCTTTGGTCGTCCAATAACCACCCCTCCACCATCGGCCATCGAAGCTCTAACGAACTGATAGGTCAAATTTCTATCCTATTTTTCGTTTAATTTAAAAAAATATTAAATCTACTTAGAAAATTATGAAAAAAAATTATATTTAAGTTATTTTAGATATGCTTTCATGTGATATTTTTATTTTTATAAAATTTGAAATATTTTATACACTTGCTTAAGAGAGTCACTATTCACCCAAATTTTGACTTTCAAAATAAATGTATCAAATGGTGTTGTTTCTAGCCCAAAATTTTTATATAGAATATACATGGTATATAGATAATTGATATGTATCCAGATTTTTTATTTAAATATTTTTAGTGTTTAATATAATTTTAGCCTTAAAAATAGCTAGAATGAAGGCGAAAATGTAAAATAAATAGATTTTATGAAATTAATTGATAAAATTGACATATACTAATTTTTGGTGAATTATAATGATATTAGGATATGTTGGAAATAATTTTGTGTAAAAAGGATAATATTTGGATAATTAAGTACAGTTTAGAGATAAAATTGTAATTTCGAGTATATAAATAATAAATTAATAGCATTAAACCAAGTGATGACTAAATCCCCCATATTTTTAGGAGTCTATAGTAATTTTTAGGGAATTATTTGGTAACTCAAACTATTTATTACGAATTTACGTAATAAAATAGCTTAAATTACGAATCGGAGTTTATTTTTAGTAATAATAGGTTAAAATATGGTAAATATTGAAATAAAAACTATATAAATACATATTGATCAAATTTGGTGAAAATGAGTTTTTAATATATTTAATGATAATTTCGCAACTAGGATATATTATATACATATTAGCGTTAAATAATACTCATATTATTGAGTTATATTAGCAAATTATATAGAACATAGTTTAATTATATAAAATAAGTATAATACAATAATATTTATTTAGATACATACAAATGTATTAGAAATTTGAACTACTCTTTAGTAGTCATCTTAAAAAATAAAACCTATAATACGTGTCATATGTACAAACCCAATGATACTACTTTTACTAAAATAAAACAATCCTAGGTAATATTACTTATATCTCTATAATATTACGAGAATTTACGTATTACGATAAACTTACCATAATTGAAACATGATTTAACCAATTAAAGGTACGTTTCGATATGATCGAAACGATATATTATACGTAATAGTATAATTACGTATATTATAATATTTAATAACTTTACTTTACTTATATAATACAACTATATCCTATTATATGAGGAAAATAATAGTATATTGTAGATATATAAATATAAATATAATCATTTAACATAATACTTTTAGATAAAACCCTAACATTTTTGCAATTCTATAAAAACTAAATTTGGGTTTTGTATATATATAGGATCTCTTAGTAATTAGGGTGTTAAATACACGAGTCTTCCATAGTAAGCGTCTGGACAGGTAAGTTGGGATCATAGCTTTATCACTTGTTAAGATACTGTATTAAAGTATTTGGAAGCTTAAGAATGCTTTGATTATGATTGTAAATTAGCTATTTGTGCATATGTCATGTATATGGTTGATATTCTAATTGTGATAGGAGTTAAACTCCTTAGCGTATTGTTCTACATGATTACTTCATTTTGTATTTTTAAGATATTATCTAGCCACTCTTAAATGAAAATAATAACGATTTGATTACTAACGAAATTGGACATGCATAGCAACCGCTAAGGAACGATTAGGAGTGTCATGCCAAATATTAACTCCCTTTGATGAGGATAATTGAAATGACATTTTCCTTATCCTTAGTTAAATTAAGTAACAGGCAAGGAGGTCACGACAAGGGTGGGGGCCGTAGTTTGAAGGTAGTCATGGAAGGAGAATGTTCTCAGCTGCACAAGCTTAGGTTTGGTTTGATTTGAGTCACAATAAAACTCCTTAATCCGGATTGGAGCATATATAATTTCTTTAACCTCACAATAAACTAATTAACATTGTACGATATTTCAAGTTATTGATTACATTATATTTCATCATAATTAATAACCTTACTCATAATTGTTTGGTACTATTCTAACTCTATCCCACTTATTAAGTTAGTTATATTTACATCCCAATAGACGTTTTTATAAGTAACGAGTGAAGATCAAGATGTCCAGATACTACCACCCCCATGTTAGTGTACTATTGGCTAGGAAAGTGAGGAGTGAGGAATTTACTGAATTTAGGCTTTTGACTTTTCTTTTGAGTTTTAAGGAAACTAACTGAGAATTTCCTAAGATACTCACTAGTTTCCTATCTTATTGTAAATAAACTCAAGACCTGTAGCTTTTGGTAAACTTTTATTATAAATTATAACTTTAGATGTTAAATATTTATGTAAGTATTATTATATTACGAGATAATAGGTTATATCGGACGAGTATTTTGTAAAGTTATACAACAGGTTTGATTATTTATAGGTATCAGAATGGACGCTTAAAGTTGGTTGAGTCATGTACACTTTGTGTGGACTATATTTTTTATAGCAGCTGTGAGGTTAATTTCAATCTTGAGTTAGTTTATACAGCGGAATTGCTGCGACTTCTCCTATTTAGAGCATGACAATTTAAATGATTTTTTTTTTTACATGACTTGTGATTTAATATGAAATGTAGAATAAACATAATCTTAATTCTTACCACATAATAAAAGCATTTCAAAGATAAATACATTACAACTAAAAATATGTATTGTTTAATGAAATTTTAATATTTGAAATTCGAAAAGGCAAAAGCTAATGGGTTAAAAATAAGAAAATTACTATATTTAGCAACAGTTATAACTTATGCAAGTCTACTTAATTAAACATGTTTAGGGAAAATTAAACAAAGAAAATACAACTATATTTAGGATAAATAGAAGTATAACCATAATTTCAAATTAAATAACCATAAGCATTATAAAATAAAGATATTACAATTAAAACCATATTACAATTAAGGCCATATTACTTATAGCGTACTTCTCAAGGCATCTACATAAACTTTTTTCTCACTTTAAAGATGGTCCGTTATGCCATCCCTAAATTATGGATAGAAGCTAACTAATGATCTACCTGTAAACTTAATTTTACAAGCATACAAAACTTTCAAAACTTCTCTTTATTAACATAACAGATCATAGTAGAACCTTTTTTACAATATGGGTTGTACCTAAAGTATGGTTTAACATTCTTGTACAATACATAAATATACATTTACATTCGACATAATTACATGAACCTATAATATAACATGACGATCTTCTTATAAAGTAGCAACTAAGTTCTTCATACAAAAACCCCATGGCTAACTACTATCAATTGCTCAGCCTAGCTTATAGTTCTTAAGTTGCTCTATCTTTAGTACCTAAGGTTATATAAGCTAATCTCTCGATTTTGGTTTTGAGTTAAGTGAGCACAAATTAAAACTACGACTTAGAATAATAATAAAAAAGTATTTACCAAAATACAACTGCCACCAAGTATACTTGATTGTATAACCTGTAGTCTATCATTTAGAATCAATAACCTAGCATATCCCAATATTAAATTAATAACAAATATATGCACAACCATTTATGCACTATATTGATGTCATGATAACGCATGTGATATGCTTGGTACCAATAAATTAATCTAGTATAACTTTTCATCTGATTGGTGAATATAATCCAAGTTTCTAGATAATTCATTTAGGAACCTGACTAAAACCCAGCATGGGGCTATATTGAGTAGCCAAACCCAGCCTAGCTAGTCACTTTGGTGGTTGGAATTTGTTGAGTAATGCAATTCTATAATGAGTAGCTAAACCCAGATTAGCTAATCATTAGTGGTATTTGCATGTTAGAAAACCTAACCCATAGGTACTTTTAGTACCATGTTGTGTCATGAATATGTCAACAACATATTCAAGCGAACCTTTAATGAGGTAAACGTGGTATAGTCATTAGCTTAGTAACCAAAGGTTCCAATAATAATAGAAGACATACTAGATAACGCAAATAAAGGATGAAAATAAATTTAAAGTTGAGGCAATAAATGCAATAATAAATTTTATCTAATTTAAAAGAATCTAATAATGGCACCATAAATAATTATAACAATGTACGAAGTCTATATACTATAATAGATTTACCACAAATGCCTCTAAAGTTGTAGCAACTTACCATTTAAGTATTCTGGGATAAGGAAAATGTTTACCTAGTTTAAAGGGTAAGGAAAGGAATATAGGTGGTAAAAGGTCAATTTTTGAAGGTTTAGAGTTCAAAAATAGAGTTATTAACTTAATAACATAGATATCAATATATATATGTACGTGTGTTTTATATGTGTATATTTTAGTTTGTTAGATATCTCTCATAGTTATGGATTTTGATGATAAAAAAAAGAGAAGAACACTAATAAATTAACAAGTGTACAGGCATTCAAAAGAAATCTCAGAAAGTTTAATTTCGCAAAACTAAGTTGTATTCAGAAGCTTATTCAGAAGGTCTAACTTAACTGAAAAAGGGAATAGTCTGAAAAATCTTCAGAAAATATTTCAGAAGCTTTTATAAAAAGAATTGGTACAATACTTCAAAAGCTTATTCAGAAACTTTTGAAACAAGAGACTGATATTCTTCAAAAAGTTGTTTAGAAAGTAAGTCTAGAAGTATGGCGTTGAAGATAGCTTTAAATCAAATTCGGATTAATCAAGCCCTAGCTCTACTAGATTAAGTGTATTAAGAAAATATATTTAATCCCATTTCACTCAAGATAGAATCATGATCCATGGGAATTATTTTTAAGTGAAAATATATTTGGATAAATCAAGATATATACAATCTTAAATAAGAATAAGGTTGATTCGATTTTCGTAGGATTTCAAATTTTGAACATAAGGTTTATCCGGAAATAGCTAACAAAAGTTGATATTTTTAAATTCAAATCAAAGCTTATCTGGTGACTACGAATTGATATATATTTTATCTAAACAAAATAAGAAGAGTTATTTTTGAATTTCAAATTACTAAGATCTTCTCAAAATATCTAAGGATTTATCTAAAATAACTAACGGTTAGATAATTACGAAAGAAAAAGATAATCTTTAGTTTTTAGCCGTTGGAAAATCTCAATATAAAAAGAGAAATGATTCAAAACGTCAAGGGACACAACTCTGATGAAAAAATTTCCTTGTACAAAAAAAAAAAAAAAAATCATGATCAGGGTATGCCTTTTGAAAAAGTCACAGCAGGTTTTTTAGATACTTTTTCAGAAAGTTCCACCAAAGCAAACATTATAACATTCATTATTTTCTTTCTTAAGCGAAATTAACTGAGATTTATACTTTTGTTCTCACTTATAATTTATAATTATTATTTGTCATTTAAGTATTGAGACAAGTACATTTATACTCTGTAGTTTTGTATTAGCCTAGATTGTTGAGAGGCTAGATAAATAGAGTAGAGTGTTGTAAAGTCATCATGATGAATGCTTGTAATCTGTTTATGATTTGATTTAGTAGATCAAATGAAACGACACCAATGAAGTACACCAAGTCCTCAGCAGTGAAGCTGAAAGAGAGCAGTAGGCAGAAGGTCGAAGCTTTATAAAATTTCTACCTGATATTCTCCTTCCTTACACTCTTTTAATTTGGTTTATTATATGTTGTGCATTGAATCATTAATTTATCACTATTCACCATTATAAGTTGTTAAGAGGGGTAATTTTATTTTTCTAATATCGAAAAGTTTTCAAGAGTTTAAAGATATTAATTCACTCCCCCTCTTGATATTTTATACGAGACCAACATAGTTCAATTTGGCCTTTTCATTTTAAAAACCCTCCTTATGGAAATTAAGGTGAAAATAAAGAGTATTTTGAGATTTTTTTTTTAATTTGCTTTCTATTGTGCTTTACTTTTAAGCTTTATACCTCTATCCCTAACAATCAAGAAAACTAGTCCTTATGAGTCTACTAATTTAACCCCTTTATATTTCTTGTGCAATGCCCATTACCCTTCTTTACAATGTGAGTCTACCAATTTAACCCCTTTATATTTCTTGTGCAATGCCCATTACCCTTCTTTACAATGGAAAATCTATTACCTAGGAATAACTATTATTTGAGTAGTAAAAAATATACATATTCCCCTAATTTCAAATATGAATCTTTAATATTAGTTCTGGTAGAAAATGAGTCGAGTTACTTACGAGTTACTCCAATCAAACCATTTGAAGTTAGAGTTGCTTTCATTATACTTGTAAGATTAAGATATAACTAAAAAGTGTTTTCATGTCGGGAAATATTTTGTCATTATTCCCTTTATTAAGACTCTATTACAAGCGGACTGGAGGCTTTAAAGATATCTTATTATGCTACAAATGAGTTGAGTTGCTCACAAGCTATTTAGGATTAGCTTGTTTTAAGCCTAGCTTCAATTAGTAAACAAGCTATTCAATTAGTAAACAAGCTAAACTCGAGCTCTAGTTCAAGCTCGCAAGTTGGCTCATTTAGGCTCACAAGTAAACTTATGAGTTTTATAAATTTATATATTATTAAAATGCAAAGCTAATATCTATATAATATATATAAATATATAATATGTTGTAGGATAATATATAATATAAAATATATAATTTAATCCTTATTTACTATTTTCTAATTTGATTATTTATATTTTTCTTCATTTTATATACTTAAACTCACAAGTAGACTATAGATTGGCTCGCTTCAAGCTCGAGCTCAATTAGTAAACGAATCAAGCTTAAGACAAAGCTCGTTTATTTAAACAAACCGATCTCGAATCTTAATTGCAGACTTGATAAAAAGCTCAGCTCAACTCATTTGCATCCCTAAGTACCGGTGTATATATTCAACAATAACAAAATGTGGATCTACTAATCTCTTATGGATATGCAGTAGAAATAAATTACTAATACTAGTTGAATCACTAAGATGATTAATAGTACTCCAAGGATGTAGCTATGGCTAGAATGTAACCATATACCAAAAACACTTGCAATTTACAATTATTTTTTAAGTGATTACAAAAGATTTTGTACGACACTTTTCACTACATTTTTCTTTAGAAGATTATTCAATGAAGAAAAGATATAAGGCTATTAAATGGTCTTCTTCATTTATGATAAATATCAGATGTACTTAAGAAAGTAATAATTCTTTTACAGCATATTTACTTAGAGGGAGTGAAACTGCCATTCCCCCAATATCTAACCCCTCTGGTGCTTATTTTTTATTATCTTGTTCACATATCTTTTAGGCTTATGCAATTGCCATTCCATTGAATAGCTATTACTTAACAACATATAATTACAATTACTTAGCTTGACCTAAGAACAATAATTCCTTTTAGAGATCCATTTTTTTCCTAAGCCTTATGAAGAGAGAGAAAGAGAGATCAAACTACCCACCATTGCTTACCACCATCGTCGCCATCATTATCATCCCGTACCACCACTATGCCACCTACTCACTAAACTAACTTTATGAAGAAGAGAGAGAGATCGAGACTACCCACCACATGCTCATGCACCAACCATTGTCACCCATTACCATCATACCACCCACTCGCCACAATACCTCACCATTAAACCACCCATTTACTGCTGTGTTGAGAGAGAAAGAGAGATTAAGATCCAAGATTCATGGGAAATAAAAAAAATTCAAATCTTTCTTGTTCTCTAATGTTAGGCGATGAAATAGGATCATGAATAACTTATTCATATAATACCCAATTAGGAAATAAATAAAAACCTTGAAAAATTCACAAGAAACTTGAAAAGAAAGGAGTATAAGAAATATTTGCCAACTAATATCTTCTACTTACACATGATAAAATTCATGAAAATCATCAATATTCAAATCTCTAATACTAGCAATAAATATATCACATGACTAGCAAGTGCAACTTTAAAGAGCTTTAAAATTTCAAGAGCTTTATACACCTATTAGGGGTAATATAATGATTATCACCACAAAACACGTGTCTTGTTATGCCCTATATATACTTCTCTATATAATTTAATGTATTTTTAATCTCTATATAAACTTTAAAGAATTATGCTTAACTCCTAGTCAATCACGAAATTATGCATGTATCCATAAGTAAGCTTAATTCTCAAAGGAAGACTCGATAGGTTGAACTATGAACATACATCAATGTAGAAAAATCTTCCTTTAAAACAAATAGCACTCAATAATTGAACAATTGCAATTATTCACAATTGAAGGTCACGTACTAAAGTAGCAACATCATCTAATTATTTTGCAATATTGACAAAAATCATCTATGGTATTAGCTTGTAATATAATTAGATAAAAATCCATACTATGCATATATAATGTTTAAAGAATATACTTTCATTAATAGAAGATAATAAATCTACAATAATATTATCACAAATTCAATATTAATGTATTATCACTCTATCTTTATCAATTGATACATATAATGCAATGTCCCACATTTTAGGCTTTTAACCTATACTTTTTAAAACCCGATACCTTAAGGAAGACTATTATGTTGTCCTTAATGTAAGGATAAAATTAAAAGTAACTTAAAACCCAACATTTGAAACTTAGTACTCGTAATTCAAATTTATATTATATGCATGCCCAAAATTCTTCGCATTTAAAATCATACTTAGAACTTTCTAATTCTAGATTTCACACTTCTTCTTATTCAATTCTACCTTTTGAGTTAGATTTCTAATATTTCGGTTCAAGTCTCACCTTTTTGCCCTCAAAAGCTAACTCTCTAAGTTATCAATATAAGCTTCAAATTTATCTGAAGCAATAAGTCTGACATTGTGCTGCATCCTACATACCTTCTAACATTTGGCCTTAACCTTCTAACTTTTTTAGTTCATTAAGATAAGCATTCTATCCAGCTTTTCAAACCTTCTAGCTTTTCTATACATTCTTCTAAGTTGCTTAGGATAACAGACTTAACTTTCTACCCTTCATTACAAAGCTAAGTTGCCTACATAATCTTCCAACTTTCCTAAAATATCAAACTCTTAGAAATCCAAAACCTATTTTTACTTAACTTAGGCAATGTAAGACATCCACTCCTTCCATTAGCTCTTGTCAAACTTTGAACGTAAATTAAACCTATAAAGCTATTTCTTAAAACCCACTTAAGGATCGTAGTCTTAGCTCATCAAAACTTGATCATATGGCTAAAGTATCATGGTTAAATCTTGTGAAGATGTGCCTATGGCCATTTACACTAGAATTTTAGGAGTTATAATACATTATTTACAAGATTGAACAAAAGACATAACTTTAGCACTTACAATGGTTAAAATTTACATACTAAAGGACTAAGATCTACAAATATGAACATGGGTGTCTAGTGCTCTCAGTCTTCCTAACATCCCAAGTTAGCTGCATCAAGGATCTTCACTTGTACCTGAGGTTAGTAAAGCACCAACTTCTCAGTTTCTTATAGAGTAAAGTAAGTGCATAAAAGTAAAAATAAAGAAAAGAGAAGTATCATTAAGATGATAACCCATATTTACTTCATTTACATGTTAAAGCATGTATTATTACACAAGGAATTTGCTAATGTCGTTTTGCCTCAATAACTCACACCAAGGCCTCTTGAACTCGTATTTAGAATTCGTGCCTTATCATTCAATATTTAGTAATACCATAAAATAACTCATTAGTTCACACTTTGGTGAACCTTGCCTCTTTAAAACTACTAAATAGCTTCTTATCGTGTACTCAGCAAATAATTGCCTTTCACAACTTTTCACTATCATTAGAAGACATTTATGTGCACCTTCACTGCTACAAACAATATTTAAGAGACTAATATTGGTAGGTTACTCATAATTGGGTTAGTTCATAGATTGTGCCACAAATTAACTAGGTTAATTTAAAGATTGTACTAAAAACTTACCAAGTGGATATCATAACTTGGTTTATTTAAGTAACTCTTGTTAGCACTTCAAACTTTTTATGTTACTCTCTTAAACATATTTGAAAAGTCCTTGTTTTGTACATATTGATTGAGGTAATGTAAAACTTGGAATTTTAAAATTTAAAAAGGGGAGAAACAAGAAAATATTAAAAGATTTTATGACTTAGTATGGCTTGTTATTGACTAATGCCTAAGAAGGTAATTTGTTAATAGAAAAATTAGAAACCTTCTCCCTTAACAAGAGATTAAGTTTAACCCCATCCCTAATGCTTGATTACCTTCTTGTCTAACCCTAGCAAAAAACACTCTAGCCACTTTTGATCTCAGACTCCAAAATTGGGATCTTTGATTTTTGGGTTCCAATGATTGAAGTGGAGTGTTAGATTCATAAAGGGAATGTGATTTCTAGGTAAGTTTTTCATGTATGATGAAGAGAAATTTGTTTTCTTTCAACAAAGGAAATTTGAAAAATCCTATAGGATTTGTGTCTTACAATGTTAAGAAGGTAGTGATTTTTGTTTTGAGTGCTGCTTTATCAAGGAAACAAGTAAGTATTATAAATCTCTTGTTTTGTTTCAGTTTTAAGAGGGATATATAAAGTAGGGTTGTTTTTGGTGACAAAGAAGGGTTGTAGAGGTTTTTGGTGTTAAGGAGAGGGCTGATGGATTATCAGAGCATGGGATGATGCCAAAAGTATTAAGGGTGGTGTTTGGAAGGAGGAATTCAATTTAAGGGGACTACGATCAAAGATTACAGGTGCGATCTTAACAATGATCCTCCAAAGGATATTAAAGTGAGTTTTGGGCATAAAAAAGAAGAAAAAAACTTTAGCTAAGAGGATTATGGCCAAGGTCTACAGTTGTGATCTAGCTTATGTTCTTCTTATAGTAAAAATAAGGGGACCATGGCTAAGGTCTACATTGGTGATTCCTGGTTGTGAACATTTATTTTCCTTTATTCCATCTTTTCCTTATTTTACAACTTCCTTAACTATAACCTAATTTATTCTAAACTTTCTCAAGAGTCTAAATTAATTCTAAAAACTTAGATAATGATAATTTTGAACTTAGAGCCAAGTAAGAAATGAGGAACCAAGTTAAGATAAGAAATCTTAGAAAAATAGTTTGTAAGTGATGTTATTTTATAATGTACTTCAGGTGTCGACCTTGGGCATCCTCTTGTTGTAGCTGGTAGTATCAGTTGTTCACAAGACTCAAGTATGAGATATGTGTATATTGTGTTGTGTTTATCTAGTGTAGTTGATCAATTAGATTTAAATCAAATGTAGCCTATTAAATTCTATGTTACTTATGCTTAACTTCAACCTCCCATTGGTAAAGTCTAATAGGTTGGTGAGGTACTTGATGATCATATGTGACTTGCTTGATGAGAGTTTCGTATTAAGATGACCTAACTAGATTTAGGAAGGGTTACTTAAGTGATGGGTAGGACCTATACCAATACTATTATATATATATATATATATTGTATGCCTAGGAGTCATAAATTACTTCACGTTTGAGGATGTTACAAGTGTGTTGTTTACTGGTTAATAAAAAGATAATTGAAATATGCTTATTGCATTAATTATATAAGTTTGCATATGAATCTTTGTTATATATGTGACACGGCATGTGCTTTTAGTGTTTCGTACTAGATTTTGGCTCACTCCTATTTAAATTTTTAGGTATGAGTACTTGAGTAGAAGTTATAGAGTTAGATGAGCTTGGATTTAGAAGTCGATTTTATCACAATGGGTAGTGGCGATTAGAGTTCCTATTATGAAATTAACTTAAGCTAAGACAGTTACAATTTATTTTGCAATTAGTAACATTCGTATTTATTGTTTTATAAAATTTATTTAGAAGTTATTTTAGATTTGCTTGAAGAATTAAAATTTGTTAAGATTATTGGAGATTCCATTAGATTACTTTGGAGATTTTAGTATTTATATATGCTTAATATGTTAAGAGATTATAGGGATACGTGGCTGGTTGTAGCGCACTAGGTTTAGAGGGGTTACAGGAAAAATGTAAAAAAGATATGTAAGTGACATAGTAGAACTTAATCATCTAACCATAAAAGTAATACTTTTCTATCCATTTCATATAATAACAACAACAACATGCTTCCATACTTGTTCTATTGAAAATGATCAAGTAATAACAATACATACAATAAAGTCAAAGCTAGGTATGACATACAACTTTCATATATACATATCGTAATTCATTCACCAATAAGCATGTAGTCTACATATTCAACACTAATGCATAACAACTAAAGTAGGTATAGAAAGAGTATTCATTTGTTTAGTGCAAAATTATAACCACACCCAAAGATGGTTCGTATCAACAAAATCACTTGATCATACTTCATAAAATCAGTATACATACAATATCCATAATTTAATGTAAAAGTCGTGACAGTCCTGCCATGTAAATTATTCTAAGATAGAAGTTGACTTTACAACTGCTATCTTAGACCTAGTTGACATAAGGCGTCCACGACTAACTTATTTTGAATTAAACAATTCCCAAATTAAACATGTTATTTATCTCATAAAGTATGAAAAATATATATTATAATTCAAATATTAAAATGATTTCATAGTATAATTCTACCAAAGTAATATCTTATTTGACAATTGAAGATTCCAAATTAAGGACTAAAACCTTAAAAATGTATCTGTTCTTTAGTTTTTATTTCCTTACTCCTTAGGATCCAATAGTAGTTAACTTCAAGGTAGTTATGTAGCTGCTTCTTAGCTAACACTTGCAATAACATTTATAAGGATGTGAGCAACTAGTCGCTTAATGAGTTAGGATGAAGACTTAAAACTATACATCAAGCACAAACATGGTTATCAACTAATTATTTTAATGCAATGTAACAAATAAATACCATCACACTACATTATCCTGTCTATCGTAAGATTAAAAAAATTACACCTATCTATCGTAATATTTCAACAACTCACAACTAAACCCAAACTTATGCAATGGAGATACTACTTATCTCGTGACTACCTTTGAACCACTACCTTCACTCTTACCACTACCTTCAAAGAGACCAATTATGTTATCCTATGTTATTCGGTGCTATTTCTTTTAAAGGGGTTGGTATTTGGCTGGAGAATCTTAAACATTTCCCTTAATAGGTTTCCATACAAGTCCAATTTTGAATTACAAGTCATATATTTAATTAAGTCTAGTTAAGGTGATCAGTCAATATCACGCAATACAAAACAATTGCAAACTAGTATAGCAAGCCAATAATATACAATACATTTAAGAACATGCACACACAAGCATTTGCATGGTCAAATTATCTACAAGCACAAACAATTATAACCTTAAGCCTTCGAGTATTGTGAAACAGTACTCTGAAATACAGTAATGTATTGATCCCAAACTTACCTAAGATCCTCGAGTTACTCTCTTAATTCACTGTAGGGTTACTTTGTCTCCACTTATCCCTATAATATAAATAGTCTTTTAGTATTTGTATCTTTATTCTATATATAAGCTTTTAAATCATATTTTTACCCAATTATTCAGTATATATATATATATATATATAACTTATTATCAATCTATTCT
Organism: Lumnitzera littorea; assembly: GCA_024138015.1. NCBI lineage: Eukaryota > Viridiplantae > Streptophyta > Magnoliopsida > Myrtales > Combretaceae > Lumnitzera > Lumnitzera littorea. The sequence continues at coordinate 36,870,592 of JAMXBB010000001.1, forward strand.
TGGTTAGTTTCTGATTTAATTTCTAAATCCATTTTCGATTTAGGTTCTAATTCAATTTTCAATTACGAGTTTTATATGTAGACCTTAGGAGCTCCTTCTGAACTAATATGTGAAATTAATCATATTATACTTAGATATCCTAAATTTCCTCTGTAACCCCTAGCCAATATTTTGGTCAATAAGGTATACCCTATTCCTAATTTAATTATTGAATTTGCTTTCGATGTAAGAATAACTTACATTTTTAATATAATTACTTAAAATTATATTTCATATCAGATTTATATCATATTCTATTATGATATTATCAATTTTGACATATTATTTTCTAGTCATTAATTTCCTTTATATATATATATATATATTATACATTATTACATAATCTACACTTACAATACATATTCTAACATTTCTAACACTACAAATATGATCTTTCATAACGAAATAATACATCAAGATGTCTAATGATATTATAAATCAGAATTGATATCTAATTAACCCTAAATCACATAATTGATTTAAATATTCCCTTTTATTTGCATATTTACTATATAATATGCATATTATATATAGTTAAGACCTCAAACTTCGTGAATACTATACTACATCAGCAACCAACATCTAAGGATACCTAATTACATAATAAGTTAGAATTTTTATCAAATTAACATTAGATTACAAAATTAATCCCAAATATTGCCTTTTATATATAATTTTAAGGCTTAAAAATGAAATAAAATTTTAGAAAATTAATTTTTAGAAAAACTCTTCATAGCCTTATCATGAATATCCTAAATAGTTTACACAAAAATTTTGAGTTCGAAACTATACTATTTAGGTCATTTAAATCAATGTTGAAAATTGACTCAAGTTTAGGGATTTGTTAAGCATGATATATTTCAAGACCTAATTTTAATGAAACAATATTTTTCCTAAAAACGACAAACAAAAATATCTAAGAATACTAAATTTCATAATTTTTCATAATTATTTGATATTTTTAATAAATTAAACAAAATCGAAACTCATTGGCATTACTTACTTCGACTACTGTGGCCTTGTCGACTAGTTTTGACGTTGCCTTCACCATTCAATGGTGATGGCCATCCACTCTCAAGTGGTCGTCAGGCATGTGTTCACCTTATAAGCCCTATTTACACTCTAATTTTGCTACTTTTTCTAAAATTACTCTTTCTTCTTTTCTCTTTTGTTCTTATGTCTTTTTGACTTCCTAACCAACTAAACTAAGGAAAATATAGAATGAATGTGAGGTAATAATTCCATATTAATTCGAACCAACCCATATGCTCTTATTTTTAATAAGATTCGTAGTAGGAAAAGCTATTTGAACAATAGTAGATCAATTGTGGTAAGTGGTTTTTGATTTTTATAGAAGGGTTTAAGGTTTTCTTTTGATCTCTAATTTCCAAATGTCCCTTATCTCTTTTCTTTTTCACTTTTTATTTGTTCCAATTTGATTGGTTGATTTCTTTTTTTAATTTTTAGCTTGCCATAACCATAATCTAGATAATTCCACATTTTTTTTTTACATTTTTCTAATTTTTCTTTTATTTTTCCTTAATTATTTAATATTATTTTAGTATATTTTAGGTATTTAAGTAATTTTGGACATTTTTACCTATAAGTAAGTACATATATGATACAAATTAATACTCATAAATATTATTTAAGTTATTTTATAATTTTTAGTATGTAAATAATTTATCTTTATTAATTCGTTAGTTATCAAAATTTATTTTATGTGTTTCCAATAAATAATGGGTAATATACATACAACTTAATAGTATAATATTTTATTATTTATATTTTTAAATCCAAATTTACAGGATCACTTTTACTAATATTCTTAACTCATCGTAAAACTTGGGCTCGATCAGATAATTTACACGATTGCCTTAAATTTTACAAACCTTATTTGAACCGATCGATTGTGAGATGATCATCAATTTTTGTACGACCTTACATCATCTATGGCTAGAATATTGCTCATGTGTTTCCTAAATTTTATTAAATGACCCTAATTACTTAAATTATCTACTAAATGATATTCAAAATCAACTAACAGAATTTGAGACTTACCTAAATTTTTGCTTGAATTTTGTTAAGTTTTCCTAAAGAAGTTGAGAGTAGAATCCTCATAACCTTGTTATTATCACCAAGTTAGATAAAAATGGAATTTTAGTTTAATCTGTCTCTGCCTTCTTAGTTTTTCTTAGATGAAAGTCTAGCTTATTAAGATCCTTGAGTGTTACCCCACATGAATTACACCTCTAAATGTATTATTTTATGTATTTAAATATTTAATTATTAATTACATATTTTAGTACTAGTTAATTTAACATACATACTCAAACATATTATTTTTGTTATATACTTATGACCCAAAATTCTTTTATTATTGTTACGTTACTATTAATGATTAATTTTTTTTTCTATTTCTTATTTTACAGGTATGTTTATTAACGTGCTATTCATGTAAATGTATATCATGTCTAATATATAAATGGGTAAATACTATTTTATAATCATATATTCTATTACAACTACTAATTTTGTAGCCAAATTAATCTATTCTTAACATTCCCCTACATTGCAAAAATCTACTAGTAGTGTTATTGATAATAATGTTAATGAACCTAAACTTTAATTCTCAACAACTACTTTATAAGTTTAAGTCGTAATCTATCAAGCACTTATATTAGTGGCTTGGAACATAATATTACATATGACATAAAAAGCTATTTTCTAATTATATAAATATATGTATATTATAGTTTGACATGAGTATGATAAGTAAATAGTTTTTTTGTATTTATATAAAAAATAGTGTATCAATTTGAAAGAGTTGCATCTTTTAAAAGATAGAAGGCAATATTATAAATGCTAATAACTGTGACAATTTACGTTATATCATAGAAAGGATGCAACTCTTTTTACGTAAAGGTTATTTCTTTTACTTCAAAGAACATTTCTATTGGAGGCATAATTTAGGAAAAAAAAATTCTCTAAACATATATAGAAATGATTAAAAGAAGATAGTGTATCATAAATGAGAAAATAATTTTTGTATAATATATTTGATTTTAACAAGAGAAGAAATGCTTTGTTTGTGACTTTCGACCATCCACCACTTTGAAATATCCCAAAACAATTAGTATAAGGTCTTTGAATATGCATCATTTTGTTTGACTCTTACAAATATAAATTAAGTAACCTAATGAAAATAAAAACAGAAAATATGTCTTGTAAATAATGTGAGTAAAGACAATTTTTTTTTTCATATGTAATAACTTTATTATATAGAGAATAATATAGCAGAATATAATATGGATTGTATGAAATGTAGTTAAGGTTTGAGAGGGATCAGTATTAGTATAAAAGGATTCCACTAGTATCGATAAAAGATGACTTGACTAAAATATTTTTAACTATATTGATGATTAGCTTTGAACTTATGTTAGTTTCTTTTCAATTGCATTTCTGATTGCAATAATTCATTGAAAATGAAATGAAGAACCTATACCTTATGTTAAGAAGTGACTTGACCATAAATTCGTAATATAGTTTGTTTAGATCATCTAGAGATTTTGACGGTGAGCTAGTGTAGTAGCTATCTCATTTCAATAAAGATTATTTTTACGAAGGAAGAATAGTAATTGTTGAATTAGCAAGATTAGTTATGGTGTGTATATGAAATGACAAATCAATTAGGATGAGTATGCTTTTGGACATAAAAGCTTTGGATTTCTATATGCAAATATACCAAGATCTCATGTGAGAAATTGGGTACAATGAATATAATTAAATATGTGGAAGCATACCTAAATCTACACGAAGAACTTTTCTTTACAAGTATTAGTTTTCAAGTCTAAGGTAATATCTACTCTTGATTTTCTTATTGATGGAATGTGAGAATGGCTAAGGGAAAACTCTAATAACACATTACTTAGACTATGGATCTCAACTCAATATATAATCTTTATTTATTTATTTTTTTAATTCACTATGGGTCTATTGCAATAGGTGAAATAAAATATATGGGCTTTTATATATTGGGCCCATACTAAAAGTTTTATAGAGATGAGTTTATGAGCTATATGCATCCATCAAATTAATGATTAATTTTATTTTATAGCTTAACTTCATAACTTAATTAGACAGTTAACAATAGATTGGTACCTTTCGACTCATATAAGGACTAAAAAGAGTTCCTTGTAGTGGATTATCTAGGTAATTGAGAAAGCATATGTAAAAATACCTACATCTAATTTCCTTTAACATCTTTATGACCTTTTTATATTATAGTTAAAAAGTTAATTATGCTATGCGGGAGAAGATGCTAAATAAGTGGATTGAGGAAGAGAGGCACATGTAGGAGATCGGGTATCAGCATAAGAGCGATATGGTAATCATGGAGGAGGTTTTGGATGTATGGAGGAGGTAGAATCTATCCCTTCTTTGCAATGATGACTATACAAGTGTAAAGACTGGTATATGTTTAGTAACAAATATTCGTTTAGATAAAAGTTAGTAAATATAAAATGATAGGATAGAGATGCAATGCTAGCTTATTGCTTAGTAGGCCATGCTACCTTATTCATAGCTTCCATGTTCATGGCCACCTATTATTTGAAACTAGAGAATAATCATCGTTGCCCTATTCATAGCCATTTTCCTCCTATTTGTCAAGTGGCCAATCACAACAACAACTTCCCTTCGATTATGTCCCCAACCCTAGTATCCATGATGCTATTTACCTCTTCCCTAAGGTGGATAATTTTAGCATTAGCCCATCCCATGACATATCCCTAGCCTCTTATTACCCAAATCTATAGCTTTCCTAATTATTAATTATCCTAGCATCCATAATAACAACTATGCTATCCTTTATACATTTGTATTATTACCTATCCATGAATTCTACAATAAATTCCCAATAAGTGCGCAATAATGCATATCAAGTTGGAGATCCTACATTTGCACCAATTAGATAAATTTGCTTACTTTCCTTATGATCTAGTTATACTTGGTATTTTCAATGTATTATATATCATGCACTTCATGAGACGATTCTTTAACATTGTTTGTATTTATAATTTTTCTATTATTTCTAAATAATAAGATACTAAATTTAGCAATTGTAATGTATTAATTATTGCTGTTGTATATATGAGTGATATATTATTTTTGAAAATTATTACTTTAATTAATAACTAAAATAGATATAATTAATTTAGTAAAAAAATTTAATAAAACTAATCAACAAAATCTCGCCAATTAGTAGCACATTCACATAAGCTTACCTAAATAGTAAGTAGTTATATTTTGCCTTTTAGCCACATGACCAACCACTTACTAAGTAGCAAAAGTTTGTTATTTAACCATTAACTAGCAATTTTCTTTATTGGTTTATCTTTCCAGGGTAAACCTTAACTAGTAATGTGTAAGCCTCAAAACCAGTCACTTAGGGTTTCAATCAATTGAAAGATCCGAAATTATAAAGTAAAACTAGAAATATTAGTAAAAATGATCATGTAAGTTCGAATTTAAGAAAATAAGTAATAGAATAAAAGAATATAAAATTTCTAAATTTTAAATATATAACTCGTTATTTATCGAAAATGCGTAAAATGCATTCTGATAACTAATGAATCATTAGAGATAAATTATATGTATACTAAAAATCATAAAATAACCTAAATAATATTTAGGAATATTTATTTGTACTATATATGAATTTATATGTAGGTAGAAATATGTGAAATTACTTAAAATATACGAAATGTGTTAAAATAATACTAAATAATTAAAGAAAATTCATAATTAATTAAGAAAAAATAAAGAAAAATCATAAAAAATAAGGAATGATCTAGATTTAGGTGTTGGTAGCTGGGGAAAATAAGAAAAAAAATTAACCAATTAAATTAGAACAACACAAAAGGTAAATTGAAAGAAAATAAGGTAATTGTCTAATTAAATTAATACATAATAATTTCCTTAAAGCTCTATAAATAGCAAGAAAATTTCAGAAGCTCATTTGGTTAGTTTAGAGAGTGAGAAAAATAGAGAGGGGCAAAATTGAGAGTAAATTAAGGTTTTAGAAAAAATCACAAAAAATCTGTGCAGTTGGAGCTTCTAAGGAAAACCCAAACCTGATGAGCAGTTGAGAGTGGACGGCTACCACCACCACATGATGGTGGTAGCGCCTAGGTGAGCCGACACACCAATGGCTACTGACGGTGGTCGGAGCTACCTAAATCGTGAGTTCGATTTTTAACCCGATTTTGTTTAATTTTGTAAAAATATTAAATATTCTTAGAAAATTATGAAACTTGTTATTCTAGAATATTTTTGTATGTAGTTTTTAGAAAAAATATTATTTTGATGAAAATATATCTCGTGATATATGATACTTAAGAAATCATACAAGATTGAACATATTTCGGTTTAGAAATAAATGACCTTAAGAGTGTAGTTTTGAGCTCAAAATTTTTGTGTAGACTACTTAGATGATATAGAATAGTGCTATGAAGCTTGTTTTCAAAAATTAATCTTTGAAATTTTTAGGCCTTAAAATGAGACATAAATGGGTAATTTAAGGTTAATTGAGTAATTAAATAGTTAATTATTGATTTAGTGAATAATTATATGTTTTAGGATGTTGAAATCTGATGAAGTATGATACTTGTAGCATTTAGGGTGTTAGATGTAATTATTAGGTTAATTATGTAGTAAATAAGTAATAGGGAAAAAATAGTAAATTTTAAGTTAATTTTGTAAATTAGGGTAATTGGGTGTAAAATTTGATTTATAATGAATTTAGACATTTTGAAATGATAATTGATGCTGGGAGATGGTAATTAGAGTGATAAAAATATTAGATGTGTATTATGTACATAATAAGTAATAGTACATAATACACAATTATTAGAAATATAATAAATAGAAGATATTAGAATAAAAATTGATATTATGATAATAATAGAAATATACAATAAATCTGATAAGAAACTTAAATTAGGGTAATTATATGAAAAATGTAAAATTTTCTTATAACGGAGGTGAATTTGGTGATTAAACTAAGATCTGGGTGTACTGCATGGATTAGAACACTAGTTAGAGACTAAAAACGATATTTAGGATATCCGAAGATAATGCGATTAATTTCACATTATAGGTTGGAATGATTTTTTAGGGTGTACATATAAATCTTTATCAAAAAATTGAGTTAAAAACCTAATTTAGAAATCGATGTGAAAATTGAAACAGAACTTAACACGATTCAAGAAGAATTATAAAAGACTTAAGACCTAGATAATTAGGTATATAAACCCTAAACAAAAGATAACAATAAGCATTATAGGATAAAACCAACCTATAATAGTTATATGAAAAACTGAAATCACGTTTATGTTATAGGGATGATTGGCAATAGCCTGAATGAATTAAACCTCGAGTGAGTGAGCGAAGAGTCTAGGTAAGTTGGGATTAATATGATGCTGTATTTTAGAGGCTTAAGATTATACTTGGTTGTGCTTGTTAGACAATTGGTTGTGTATATATGCTTGATTATAAGCGATGCTATAATTCTGTTTGTTATTCTGGCTTGTATTGTATGAAGTGATCGATCACCCTAAACTGAACTTAACAAAGATATAACTTGTAAACATAAATCGAACTTGCATAGTAACCCATTAGGGGAGACCTAAGATTCTCCGGCCAAATACCGACCCCTTCGAAAGGGATAGTGCCAGATGGCATAATGGGTCCCTTCTTCATCTTTAGTCGAACTAAGTGACAAGTAAGGAGGTTGCGGCAAGGGTGAAGTCAATGGTTTGAAGGTGGGCGCAGGAGGTGCGGTGTCTCCATTGCACAAGTTTAGGTTTGGTCGTGAGCTGTTGCATTAACAGCAACTCCTCAACCCAGATTAGAGCGGCGCAATTTCACTAATCTCACGACGGGTCAGAAAACGTCGTGCGATAGCATTTGCTTAAACATGTATTGCACGAAATGATTTGGTTGATAACTTTGTTTATATTTGTGGTGTAGTTTTAAGTCCTCCATCTTAACTTACTAAGCTGTGATTGCTCACATCCCTATAGACGTCGTGCTGGTGCTGGCTAAGAAGCGGCTTACAACTACTCTGTAGCTAGCAACTGTTGGATTCTAGGGAGTGAGGAAAAACATTTGAAGAACAAATATATATTTTTAAGGTCTAAGCTTTTATTTTAGAATTTTTCATTTCTGAATAACGTAATAACTAGGAAATATATTATCGTGAAATGTTGTAAACGTTAATTGTAATAACTGAATTATAGTGTATATATATGTTTTATCACTTTTTTAGGTAAATGATTTATTTAAATTACAAACTGTTTACTTTAAAGCGAGTTAGTCGTAGATACTTTGTGTAGATCAGGTCTTGGATAGCGGTTGTGTAGACTCTATAAATTTAACCTTCTAAACATAGTGTCGGACTCGAGTTTCGTAAATATTTCCCTAAGTTGATAAGACCACATAAAATGAAAACCGACTAAAATTTTAAACTTGGAATTTAAAACAAACTTGAAAGACTTAATTATACGATTTGGAAACCCTAATCATGCAAGAAAACCCCAATCCCTACATACGTATACTTTTAAAAATGTAAACCTAAACTTAATAGGAACCGTAAATATCAAATCATAAAAAAAATTTTAAAACTCTATAAAATTATCTTAACGCTTGAAAATCCATAAATCAATAAAATTATCAATAATTTTGAGAAATCATATAAAACTGATAACAAACGAATCAAGGATTATTTCAAGTAATAATAAATAACAAAACTAAGCTAGTTAAAGGAATAAATTAATAAATTTACAAAAAATTATTTTACTTACGAACATAAGTAGCCCTACAATATGTATATATTTTTTTTTTTTTTTTTTTTTTTTTTTTTAAGCAATTTCTTTTTCTTAATCTATCATATGATATATATATATATATATATATATATATGTTGCATAATAAAGTGGTGTTCCTAAATAATTAAGCCAATTGAACCTTAAGCTCCTAAGTGTAAGTAAATTATTCTTGAGTTAGTGAAAAACCCTAAAACACACATAATCTCACTCAAACACTAAAACGTACATAAACTCACTCGAACCCAAAACCTTGGGATAATTAGGGACTTACGATCCTAAATGAATAATTAAAAATATAATTTCAATAAATTTTATTTAACTCTAGAAAACTCGAAAATTTCTTAAGAGGTAAATCACAACCTACAAATTAATTTAAGAACCAAACCCTAAAAGAATTTCATATAAGACAATTTCCTTATTTTCACTTATAAGCTATGTTACATATGGATAAATTGTAAACCTTACTTTTAGCGAACTTGTGATTCAATTAAGAACACTTTCCAAATGTTCTCAAGGATAAACTAAGTTAAGAATCTAGGTTTACATTTAAAAATGAATTTAATTTTCCAATTTGAAACCCTATTATCGATAAAACTCGAATACAAGAACCATAGACTCTAAACCCAAAACTTTAGACAATTAAGGACTTGTAATCCTAAGCGGCTAATTAAGAATTTAATTTGAAATTTTTATTCAACTCTAGAAATTTTCATAATTTTATAAGAATTAAATCATAACTTACAAATCAATTTAAGAGACAAACTCTAAAAGAATTTCATATAAGACAATCTTCTTAACTTCATGTATAAGATTTGTGCACATGAATAAGTAAACTAACCAATCATCTTAAATAACTTATCAATTGATAAATATAAACCCTACTTTTAGTGGGCCCATGATTCAATTAAAAGTATTGTCCAAATGTTCTTAAGGATCAACTAAACTAAAAACTTAAGTTTACATTTAAAAACAAATTAAAATTTTCCAATTCAAAAACCAATTATCGAGAAAACCTGAGCTTGAAGAATTACGAGCTCTAAACTCACCTAAGACCCTAAACCCTAAAACAATTAGGGAATTTTGACCCTAAGTGACTAATCGATAATTTAATTTGAATAATTTCATTCAACTTTAGAAAATTTCACAATCCTATAGGAATCGAATCATAAAGTATAAAACAATGCAAGATGAAAATCCTAAAACAATTTTCTATAAGATCATGCCCTTATCTTTATGTTCAAGCCTTACACTTCAATAAGTAGACCAATCAATCACTTTAGATAACTTATCAATTAAGAGTTGGAATTATTTATCAATTGATAACTTATTAAAATCTAATGATAAGACATTTTCCTTATCACCCCTTCACTTATACTACATATGGACAATTTTTCACAAGATTTCATATGTTTAACTTCATTAAATGAGACAAGACCATTCCATGGCTCAAAAGAACTTTAAATGGCAGATTTAAACAAGGAAGAAAAGGGGGCGGGGGGGAATGCACTTGTCTTTCAACCATCAATCACTTTTTCTTACACATCATTATTCACCCTTTAATGCTTACATCATCAATAGTTGCAATTGTTAACTTTTGTGTAAGCTACAAGATAACACTTTTAAGACATTTAAACACTCATTCTCTCTCAATTCCAACCAGCCACTTTCCCCATTATTTCTCTCACTTTCAATTTCATTTTCACTTCATCTTTCTCTCATTTGAAGCAAACATAAAAGGAGAAACAACCTTATCCTATAAAATCAACTTTTCTCCCATTTTTCAAGCTTCACTTACAACAACTTCCTCTCTTGTTCTTATGTCATTTTCTTTCACCATCTAAGATCTTTTAAGACCATTAGAACCTTCCACAAACCCCATTCCAAAAGACCAAACGATTCGGGTTCCAAAAGGTTGCAAAAGAGGAAGCAAAGTTAAGAGCTTAAGTGGAACCTTTGTGCACAAAATATAAGTAAGGTTTAAGTTATGATAACAACAAAGACCATTTTAAGAAACAAACTCATGAAACCTTTACATGAAGTTAAAGCATGAGCATGTAAAGTTGGTATTTTGTAAAGACACTTGTTCAACACTTTGAATGGAAGATTTTAAGTTGAGAAAGTCTTGAAACAAAAACTTGAATGGGGGATGAGCATGCTGGACGTGAGGGTTCCATAGTCATTTGGATGTTGATTTTGTTTCCATTAAGTTAAACATGCTCAAATCTAGACTTAAGTTAAACAAAAATTCATCACATGAAGTTTTATGAAGAAACCAACTTTGTATGACATGAGCTATGATATAAAAGTTGTATTAAATATAAGATCTTCTATTTTTTTGTGTAGAACATGAGTTAAAGAATCATCTTGTGGAAGAAAAGTTAAGTTAAGATTTGGATATAAGTAGTTTAAGTGCATAATCTAACACCTAAACTTAAGAAAATGATGAAACAAGTTGAAAAACCAAGCAAGAATCCCTTGGAATCATCATGACCAGATCTGGAACGTAGGAAAAAGAAGCTTAAAAATATGATAAAAGTAAATGAACAAAGTGAAAAGATCAACCAAAGCAAGTATGGTAAGTATACAAAGCCTAAAACCTAAAACCGAACCTAAAACTCTCAAAACAAGCCTAGAACTCTAAGTTGGGCCTTCAATAAAATTCTGACCAGCATCTTAAAACATCAAGAGAGGATGTTTTGAAGCTTATAAGAAATCCACCTAAGGCTCTATAAGCCCACCAAAGTCACTAACTTTAGTTTGAACAAAAAACAAGCCCATTTGACAACTTAAGCCCACTAAAGAGCCCATGAAGTGGTTGTTAGCCTTAGGAATATAAATCAAAGTTATAAATCTGATCTCAAGGAGTATTTTAAGCTTAGGATAAAATCTTAAGACCAAGCCTAAAGGATTTCTCAAGTTATCAAAAAACCCATTTACTAAACAAGGCCCAAAAGTACTCCAAATCATGAGGATCGCTGTTGTTCTAACCTATGGGCAGTTTTGCATGCCTCATTTCGAAAATCTAACCTCACCATGTTAAAGTACACTTGAAAACAATGAAGATTGACTGTAAGATCATAAAAATCGGATTTAAAACGAGAAATTTATATGCGATTGAACTTTTAAGTAAAATTGGGAAAAAATTATGAAACCAAGTCAAAAGTATAACTTAAAGGGTTTTAGCTTAGTTTCTAGGTTTTAATTCAAATCCTTATAGTATCGTATTTGCGATGTCCAGGGGACTCGGCTTTGGGGAGACGACTTATCCTAGATTATTTTGATTGATTCGCATAATTGAGTGAGTAAATTCCTGATGACTCTTTACTTGATTTTGCTTGTAGAATAGATGCACCTAAACTTATATATATAAATTTGGATGCTTGTGGGATATGAGAAATGCATGTGTATGAATTTGTGAATGAATGCATTGACTTGATAATTATATATAATAATGGGAATTGTTTACACTATATATATATGTGAATTGTATGGAACGAAATTGTCTGATCACCCTAAAAATCGAGTTAATCACTTATATGATTAAGAAATCAAAATGAATTATGCATACCCCATATTGCATACGGATAACACCGATTGCTGCTTCACGCAGAAGATAGGAAGGGATTCACAGGAATACGAGTTTCCTACAGGATTGGGCATTAGCTATGTCATCATATATATTGAGTCTTTGTCCTAAGCTGATGGGCTTACTAGGCGTTAGGAGACGCCAACCGTTGGCAAGGGGCCGAGTCTTGTGACTTCTACTTAGGGCATGTGTTTGTGGATTGCAAAGGCCACTACACCGTTAGACTTGGGATTTTGAAAATATGATTTATTATTCGATAACTAAAGTATATATATGTATATATATACATAGTTTTGTTTTGACTAAGGTACAATAGTGCTAATGAATTAAAATCCAAGGTCTAGAACTCGGATTTTGGTTTGGGTCAGTTAATTATCTCCAAACCTCGACTTTAGGGAGCGTAATTCTGAGTCGTATGTAGTTCCTAGGCCACTGCATGCGTTGTTTGGCATACTGATTATTTATGCATTCATATGATTGTGCATCTAATAAATTTTGCCATGCGGTATTGATGAGGGTATTTATCTCACTAAGCATAAGCTTACACCCCAGCAGTTCTTTTCCTTGCAGGTTGATCAATAATTGGGAATGGGATAGGAATCGAGTGTAGAGTACTACCATTGAATTAGTATGATGAAAAGCTTGTGTAGTTAATTCGGAATGCTTCGAAAAACGACTAATATCTCAATTAAGTTTAGTATCTTTAGTAGGTTTAGAAATTTTTTTGGAATTGTTTATCTTATTTCACTATTTTGGTACGGGATACCAATTCTCTGCGGTTCCGAGGAATTGTGGAAAAATGGATATCCATAATTATTTATATTATATATTGAGTCAATGAACTAAAAATTGAAGACTCTAGCAAATAACTATTTAGAGTCTTACAATCTTTGACTTGCAAGGCGATTTTCTTATCATAGGTGCACACGTGATATGGAAATTCTAAGCAATACTACTAGGCCCCTCTTAGGGTCGCTACAGGTTGTAAGGCCAACTTCTATCTTAGAATGATTTACATGGCGGGATTGTTATGACTTTATTGCTTCGAGGCACAGTTCTGAATTTGTATCAGAGCAAAATTCTAGTGAACTCGCTTTTAAATGAACAATTAAAAGAATTAGACATTTTAGGAGTACATTAAGAGTGGGTAAAAGTAAATAGATATTAAAGTGTCATACTATAAATTATAGGATAAGTAGTGACTATAACGCTAAATTAAGATAGGCGTTAATCGAAGTTAACTCTAATGATGGGACCATATAGAGAAATTAGTGGTTAGTTAAGGTGATTCAAGTGGAATGAAGGAGAATCCCTGATTTAATCCAGAATTGAGATGTGGAGAATAATATTATAATTGGTTAGTTGGGATATGTTAATATTATGGACGGTATTATTGAGAAGTTTGTTAATGAAGTTGTGTTGTAATTGATGAGAAGTGATGAGACTTATTGACAATAACCGAGATTAATCTGAGTTTTAGCATAATAGGGATCATGTAATATGTCTTATTGAATAAAGATGATTTGGAAGTGAAGGATTATAATTCAAACAATGCTAGTAAGATATGTGTAGTGACGGTAGAAGAAAGATACCCTATTCTACTAATACGACTTATACTTCGACTAGCACATCATATATCTTTAGATGATTAACCCTAAAGGTTTATTGAATAGCTTTCACATTTTCCTGGATCAGTTGGAGTAGATTAAGATTATATACAACATGAGTATATAATATATAAGGTGATAGTTGATAACAGTATTGAGGAGTTTAGTAATGATAAGGTATATAGGATGATTACTATTTCTAATTTTCCTATTCAAGTATAATGTCCTGAATCACCAAGTGGAAATAATACTCAATGAATGAGAAGATAAATGTGGTGGAAATCTTTTAAATAAGAAAAAAATTGTTATTAATGATTTAAATGATGAATATAATGTATTAGTTGGTTATATTTTGTCAGGAGTTAGAATTGATCATATGATTAGTTATTCATATAAGTTAAGATCCTATTGATCTTTTAATAGATATAGTTGTGCTCATTGATGAATGTGTATTCTTTGGATATGTACAAATGCTATAATGTATTATATACTTGGGAGTAAGAATGTGAAAGGTGATTAGATGTTTCTTAGGTGACCGATTTTGGAAATGCTTTGTATATGCAAGAATTGGTGGTTTGTTGAAGTGATTTAGATTGAATGAAGAAGAATCTTTGAGTTAATATAGAGTTGAGATGTAAAGAATATCGATAGAACTGATTAGTGGGATATGTTAATATTGTGGATGAAATTCTTAAAAAGTTTGTTAATAGAGTTATGTTGTAATCGATGAGATGTGATTAAGTGATGAGACTTGTGAATAATAGTGGAAATCAATTTGAGTTTTGAAACAAGAGAGATATGGTGATATGTACATAAAATTAAGGTGAATTCGAAACTTATAGGATTTCTGAGATAATCTCAGCTTAGTGCTTAGTATAAATATGAGGTAGTGTAATTTAAAGTGAAATAAAGCATGATGTAGAAGAGGATTTTAAAAAGACAAAACATTGAAAAGGAAAAGTTAGAAACTGATTCAGAAATGAATTAGAACCTATACTAGAGATATAATCAAAACTTAATTCAGAAGTAAATCTTGTATAGAATGAGAATGCGGTATAGAAGATGATAAATGATGACAACAATAAGGAGTCTGATAATAATAAGGTATATAAAATTATTGTTATTTCTGATTTTTCTATAGAAGTATAAAGTACTAAATCAACAAATGGAAATGATATTGAATTAATTAGAAGACAAATGTGATGGAATTCTTTTAAATGAATAGTTGTTATAAGTAATTTGAATTATGGATATGATATGATAGTTGATCATGTTTTTTTGAGAATTAGAATTGATCCTACGTTAGTTATTTATATATGTAGATATCCTAACAATCTCTTAATGGATGTAATTGTGCTTCTTGACGAAAGTGTATTCTTTTGGACATGTACAAATGCAATGACGATTGACATGTTTGTAGCTAGGAGTGTAAAAAGATCAAATGTATTTTGGTGATTAATCTTGGAAATCCTTTATATGTGTAAGAACGGTAGAAGAAATAGTGCTATGAGACTATAATCAAATTAAGAATTCTTAGGCCTTTAGTAAATCATGAATTGAAGAATTATAGTTTGGAGTGATAATTAAGTATAAGTGAAGCCAAATGAATATGAAATGGATAATGAGATTTTTATGTAGTGCTGAGGCAAGTGGAATTATATCATTATATAGTACTTATAATTTGTTTTATGAGAAGGATAGTTATTAAATGATATATGAGAAATGAAGTAAGATTGCTATGTAAACTGCAATTGAATATGTATCCAGGCAACTTAAAATATTAGTAGGATGAGTAACAAGTGACGGTAGAGATGGAATTAAAGTAACAAGTTGGAGATGATGAGGACTTTTAATTAAAAGTTACTCAGTTATAAAAAAAAAAAAAATCAATCTAGAAAAATATAACCCTTCAAAAAGTGAATTCTATAAGATAGTTATCTATTAGTAAACTAATTATGATAGGATAATGAGGAATGTTGATCACATATAGTATTTAAGGATCCGAGCTTAAAGGAATTAGAAGATAAGTAGTAATTCCATTGAAAGACTTTTCCTTAATTTTAGTTGAATAATGATAAATATGAATAAAAAAAAAAATGGTTGATGAGTACCCTCACTATAGAATATACAAATAGATGAAATGCAAGTACAATGATGATATTGAGGTATTCATTCCCTACAAGTTAGAGCATATTATTTCAAGTTTAATCTATGAATTTTGCTAAATCGATGCAACCTAAGCATGTTTTGTTCAAAACATTATGCAAAGAATTGGTTGAAATTTTTCATCTTAAAAACCTTTTATGCACTGCTTCATATCCTTATGAGTTTAGTTATTTTGTTTTCAAAAAGAATATCCATTAGAAATTAACAAAAGTCCTTCATTTAGTACACCTTACTATATCAATGTATGTGTAAATGCATAAACGGATTGTAAGTGTTTACTTATCAAGAAACAATTGCATGGATATAATACCGATATTCATTTAGGTTCATTAAAGTAAATTGGGATATATCTATTAATCTCTTGCAATGATATACCTTAGAATTGAAAACTATAATAAAAGTATCAATGAATTAGATGAATGCATTAATAAAATCAAAGTGGAAAATAATTACATCAAATATGCCTAAGATGACCAAAATATATAACATAATGGGCATTAAATTAAAGAAAATTGGGTAGATGTAATAAATTATGAAATTATATCAATAATGAAGAGTTAACATAACATAAAATAGGAAAATGGTTTATTAAAAAGGAAATTAAGTATTTAGCCAAAAAAAAAAGAAATTAAATAGAAAATACTCTACAAGACGAGACCGCATCAATCCTATGTTATGTACTAAATAAAACCTCAAGATCTCTCTCACAATCTATTAGTTTACTTTAGTAAGAAATTGCTTAGTGCAATAAGAGGAAGAAACTACTTTGTAGCCATGAAATAACAAATAAGTATCTAAAACGATAAAAGTTTAATTTTGATTCATAAATTACAATTTAGGGATTATAATCGTAATTATTAACATATGAACTTTAGGAAACTTAGATAATTAATATCTAAAACCGTTAGAATACCATATAAAAAGATAAGTAATTGATCATTAATTATGAGATTAAATTATATGATCAAGTCCTAGAAAATTAGATCTAAACTAAAGGAAAATATCAAAACCTTATTATATTAGATCTAAGATGGAGAATTTACTAAATCATAAGTTGGATGAATTAATTAATTAAGTTATGATAGAAAAAAATAGATTTATTTGCATCATAGAGTTTTCATAAAAAGTTTAGTTTAAAACCTAACATCATAAGTAATAGACGGGATTTAAGAAACATGACAACAAGATAGATGCTCATAGTTGATTGATTAATAATAATGCCCTATAAGATCATATATTAAACATTATAATAAATTAGAGACACACTTGAATATGTACAAATAGAAAATAGGTTAGTTGACCAAAATTGACTGACCTAATGGGAGATTTGGTCAACTTAGTAAACTTAAGCCCACTAGGTTGGCTTGGAGAGCTATTTGTTTGATTGTTCAAATGCCATTCAAGTTCAAATGACTTGATTCCTCTAAATTGCTAGATGTAGTTTAAAATAAATTTGAAATAGTTAGTGAAATGGCAATAAATTCACCTAAAAGTTGAGGGAAAAGAGATAAATAGTGTCCTTACCATTTTTTTTTTAAATAAGTTGCAACTTATCCATTTTTTTTTTTATAAATCCAATGTCTTCTCTCTTCCTTTAAAACACTATTTGTGTACTCTCCTCTCTCTCTCATATACAAACATACTTACTCTCTTATGTAGAAGCATAATAATAAGATTTTTAAGGTGGTGCATCGTAATTGCATAGTTCTTAGTAAGAAATTAAGGATTTCATAGGGTTTTGGAGCTTTAGTGATAAGCGAGTTAATTGACGTACCTTTTTTTGGGTTTTGAAGGGATAAAGCAGGTTCTTTACTATCGTAATGGTTCCAAGTGTTATTTCGAGATATTGTTAAATCCTCATATGCCTAAAGTTTCTTTCTTTCTCTCTTTCTTACTTCCATGTTGAGGATTCCCTTTTATGTTTTTAACCTTACAAGATCTTATTATTATTTAGGGTTCAATTGGTGCATGCAATAATATAGTTTTATAATTATGTGATCTTTGTAAAAGGATGATTTATTTTCTTTTTTTTCTTTTTGCCAATAATATTACATATTACAACTTAGGTAAGGAGGATCCATACCCGGTTCATTTCGTTGAGAGATCAGTATGCTACAGCAATCTTAACATCAACTAATTTTGTCATCATTACAATTGGGCGCATAGTAAGGATATCGAAAATTCTTATTGATTGGATTTCTTGAAGATGATTTCCTATTCATGAAATTTGATTAAAATGTTGGAGTTTAAAGTTCAATTTTGGAGTTTGCATCTGGTAGGTTGACTAAACTAATATATGGTTTATTTGAAGAGTGATTCGCTTAAACTATATCTATAAAAATTAAATTGCGAATGCTCCAACAAGTATATTGAGTCGAAATCAAGTAATACAGATCAAGTAAGGTTGTCGATCTCTCAAGGACTATAATATTACTAAACCTATGATAGTTCTTATCAATATTCAGGTAATCAAAAATAGATTAACTAATCAAATAACTATACTAAAATTATTGAAAAGAAAATAACTATAAAATTTCTAAAACTAAGCAATCAATTGAGAATCATAGGAAAAATAGAATCATCCTAGATTATGCAAATCAAATTGTTATTATGTTATATAGATTATTAATTATATGGTTATTCAAGTGAAATTATTATACCTTAAAACTTAAGGATTTAAATCCTTAAGTAATTAGTTAGCTCTTACATCTCCAATTAATAGTAGACTCTAAATTACAATCATACATCTCTCGATAGTATAATTGTCTGATGTCCTAAATCAATTATTCCTAATGTCTTAGTAAATAATCAGTCGTCAAATATCGTATTAATCTTTAGATAATTTTTTATTAATTCAATTAACACTGCTTCCATATTAATCAATCAAATTATCCAAGAATTTCTAACAAACCCTATATCAACTCCCATATCATTAGAGTTTCTAACAATTATAATCAATTAAACAACTATAATTGAAATAATAGAAATTTCAATCAGGAATCATCCTTATATTTATTAATCCTATAGCATGAACATAATCATCATCTTAGCTATCTAGGGTTTTATTAATTCTCACAAATAAATTTAGCCAATCATAGAATTTGAAACAAAAGCGCAACTACCAATTGAAATTGTAAGGAAATTCATAATTGACGGTATGAATAATTAACATAATTGCATAAATATAACTAAAATTGATGTCACCAATTCTGTAATTGGAAAAGATAAACTTCAATTGTAACTCCAAAACTTGGCCTCCACTACAAAAGCAAAATCTGCTCAATGATTTAAGCGATTCTATAGAAGAATTCTTTAAGAACTATCTAATGACTATTCTACGACTCTCTAAGTTTTAAGAAAGTGTGTGTCTTTAAAAAAAACAAAAGTCTTCTAAACGGTGAAACATAAGGCTATTTATAAGAAAAACTAGGGTTGGCTCGTGTAAAGTTTCTTTTTAATGAAGGTCAGTGGTGTAGACTTCAAGGCCATCGGTGTAAGTATAGGCTGGCTGTATTGAATTCCAAATTGCAATGTGTTTATTTGGACTTCATTCATTTGCATAAAACTCCTTTAAATTGCCCGTATTTCTACTTTGAATTCTCCAATTCCTAAAATGTCCAAATGAAAATAATTAAATACTATTTCTTAGTGATTCTTATAAAATCAATAATAATTCTATCTAATTTGCCCATTTAAAATATGAAAAATATGCCTTTATCAACTCCCCCATACTTGAACTTTTGCTTGTCCTCAAGCAAAATAAACAAAACTAAAGAAATTTATCATTAAAAATATAAATTTTCCAATAGCTAATCCAAGACATCTGATATTTCATACTTTCAGACTTATTAATTATAATGCTCACCACTTGAACCAAATCAAAATATGTGATCAAAATACTACAATTGAAATTAACCAGCCATTATAAAGAAAACAAATTTTAATCCAAACGTTTAACTTAGGATTTTTATTTCAAAAGTAGATACTTAGTCCTAGAAGGAAAACACCCATTAAACTTTACAGCTGTTAGTAAATATATTATCTCTCTAATTATTACGACAAACAAGTTAACAAGGCAGTGAAAACATATGGTATCTACTCTATCCCTAGGTTTTCTTCCTTTTTTTATTACAAGCCTTAATTCATTTCTTGAATTGCATTTAAAATTTTTATTTTTCATTCCTAATTTTTTCTTCTTTTTTTTTTCTTTTTTAGTTCAAATACTAAACTTTTGCTGTTATAGTGAATGCATTGAGTTGGCACATCTTGAGCTCATTACCTTCTTGTTATACCCCTATGAACTCTTCCTCACTCTAACATTCAAGTTAGGATACTTTTAACTTAATTTCTTGAGTTATTGAAGTAAAGGCTCTCATTTCATCCTTTTTTGAATGCTTACTAAAATTTTTTAAACTTCTTTTATGGGAATCACTAAGTTCAAAGCTTCACTTACCTCTTTTACTAAGCGTTAAAGTGCCATTAGAATAATTAAATAGACCATATACTAACTAACTTTGCATAGAAGTGAACCTGTTTACTTTACACTTAAGGACTCGACCGACTCTTAAACTTTAAATTCTAAGGCTAAAAACTAAGTAAATTAGGTTCTTAAAGAATTGACTAATTTATTTTAACTGAGTACAAAAATCTCAACATTGGTGAGTAGGGCACCTTAGTGAGTTAACTATTCAAATCATAATAAGATGCTATTAACAATTTTTTTCTTTATATAATCTTTATATTCCAAACAAGAAATTCAAAATCTTGAAAAAATTGGCCTAAACATTGCCAGTTACTTAAGAACAAGTAAAGTTCAAGCTAATAGGAAAGTATAACTATTTGTAAACAAAAACCGGCATCAAAATTAATATTCAATTCCTATATTTCCTTCCCCCTACTTTAGAATAGGTAGTGTCCACACTGTTTTCTATTCAATATTCAAGAGGAAATAAAAATTCGTAGCAATAAGAAATGAAAAACCAGTACTCCCTTAGATTTAAATTTTCAACAAGAAGGAAAATTTCAAGCATAGGATCATTGCTAGCATGGAATTTAAATATGACTTATTTCATCAAACGTAAAGAAACATGAAATAGTAAAGATAGCATAAAAGTGTACTTAATAGTATATAGTAGAGTTCATGATCTAGAGTTACCTAAACAAATGGGTACTTTCTTTCTTTTTTATATGTAATAATAATAAAAAATAATAATAGTAATAAATAAGATAAAAAAAAATTAGTTTGGTTAAACATGGGTTACCTCCCATGATGCGCTTAGTTTATAGTCGCTAGCCCGATTTTTCTAATCTTACTGTAAATTCTTGCTCACCACCATAGTGGTGTCACTATCCATGTTTTCTCTTTCAAAATAGTGTTTGAGGAGATGACCATTTACCTTGAAAGGGTAATTATCTCCTGCTTTTAACTCAATTGTATCTTAAGGAAAAACATTAGCTATTTCAAATTGCCTAAACCATTGAGATTTTAACTTACCTAGGAACAACTTCAGTTGAGAGTTGTATAATAACACTTTTTGACTAGGTACGAACTCTCGCTATTGAATGTTCTTATCATGCCATCGCTTGGCTCTCTCCTTGTAGATCCTTGCGTTTTCATAAGCTTCCTCTTCGATCTCGTCCAGCTGGTTTAATTAAAGCAATCTCTTTTCACTTGCAGCTTGTAAATCAAATTTAAGGTATTTTATGGCCCAATAGGCCTTATGCTCGAGCTCTATAGGTAAGTGACATGATTTATCATAAACGATTTTGTAGGGGGACATTCTTATAGGGGTTTTAAAAGTTGTCCTATAAGCCCACAATGCATCATTAAGTTTTAAAGACCAATCTTTCCTAGATACATTGAGAGTCTTCTCTAGGATGTGCTTTACTTCCCTATTGGACACCTCAACTTATCTACAGGTCTATAGATGATATGGGGTGGTAATTTTATGAGCGACTCCATATTTTGTTAACAATTTTTTAAATTGCCGATTGCAAAAATGCAATTCCCCCATCACTTATAATAGCCTTAAGTACCTTAAACTTAGAAAAAATGTTCTTTTTCAAAAATTTAATTACTACTCTGGCATCATTAGTTTGTAGAGCAATTGCTTCTACCCATTTCGATATATAATCTATTGCCAGAAGTATATATTTATTGGAAAAAGATATAGGGAAAGGACCCATGAAATATATTCCCTACACATCAAAAAGCTTAATTACTAGAATACTATTTTGTAGTAATTCATGTCTCCTAGAAATATTCCCAGTCTTTTGGCATTGAGCACAAGACATAACATAATTCCTGTAATCACTAAATAAACTAGGCTAGTAAAATCTATAAGATAAAATTTTAACTGCAGTTCTTTCTACACTAAAGTGGCTTCTTGCTTCTTTAGAATGACAATGTTTAATTATGCTAAGTTGTTCTGTTTCAAGAACACAATGTCTAATTACTTAGTTAACATAACTTTTAAACAGATACGGTTCATCCCAGAAATAAAATTTCACATCATGTAAAAACTTCTTTTTCTTTTGAAATGAGAAATCGTTTGGTATGATCTTACTAATTAGGTAAATGACTATGTCATCATACTAAGGTAACTCTTGGATCTCTACTGCATACAATTGTTCATTAAGGAACTTTTCATTAATAGGTGGCTTTAAACACTCAAGTTGTTAACAAGATAAATGATAAGAAATTACGTTTTTAGTTCCCTTTTTATCTCTAATATGAAGGTCAAATTCTTGCAGTAATAAGATCCAACGAATTAACCTAGGTTTTGCATTAACTTTAGCAAACAAATATTTTAGAGCAGCATAGTTTGTGTATACTATGATCTTAGAATCTATAAGATAAGGCCTAAATTTATCACAAGCAAATATAACCCCTAAAAGTTCTTTCTCTGTTATGGCATAGTTTCTTTACGCCTCATTCAAGGTTCTACCCGCGTAGTATATAACATGAAATAACTTACCTTTCCTCTACCTAAGTACTGCTCTTACAGCATAGTCATTGGCATCAAACATCATCTCGAAAGGGAGATCCTAATCAAGTGCAATGATCATTGGTGCCGAAGTAAGCTTCTTCTTTAATAGATTGAATGCTTGTAAACAGCTGTCATAAAAAAACAAAGGTAGCATCTTTTTCAAGTAAATTATAAAGAGGTTTAGAGATTTTAGATAACTAGAGATTTTAGAGAAGTTCCTGATAAATCTCTTGTAGAAGTCAGCATACCTTAGGAAGCTCTTGACTCCTTTAACTAAAGTGGGTGGTGGTAGCTTCTCTATTATCTTCATTTTGGCTTTGTCAACTTTAATTTTCCTTTTTTGACACCTTGTGACCTAAGACTATTCTCTCTTTTACCATAAAATAGCATTTTTGTTAATTCAAAAATATATTAGTCTCTTTGTACTTTCTGCGCATATAACCTAAATTAGTTAAACATGAATCAAATGACTTCCTAAAAACAAAGAAGTCATCCATAAATATTTCAGTAAAATCTTCTAACTTGTCAGAGAATATAGATATCATGTATCTTTGAAAAGTAGCAGGTGCATTATAGAGACCAAAGGGCATTCTTCTAAAGGCAAAAGTACCATAAGGGCATGTAAAGGTAGTTTTCTCTTGGTCCTTGAGTGTGATATGAATTTGATTGTAATCAAAATATCCATTTAAAAAACAATAGTAATTATGCCTTGAAAGCTTTTCTAACATTTGATCTATGAAAGGAAGTGGTCTTTACGGGTGACATCATTTAGTTTTCTATAATCTATGCAAACTCTCCACCCGATCATAGTGCGAGTAGGGATTAGCTCATTATCCTCATTTTTCATCACGGTCATACCACCTTTTTTAGCACCACTTGTCACGCCCCGAACAAGAAGAGTCATAACAGTCCCGTCGTGTAAACTAATCTAAGATAGAAGCTGACCTCACAACTGCTATCGTAGACGCAGTTTACACAAGGCGCACAACTCAACTAGCTTGAAACGTCTGTTCTGATATCTGTTAATATCCAAACCTGTGGTAGAGCTTTTACAAAATACTTGTTCTATACAATCTGTTGTTTAGTACTACAACAGTAATTATACAAACATTTTACGTCCAAGGGTAAAGTTTACAATCAGAGTTCATTAAAAACCACAGGTTTTACGATCTATATACAATAAGTTAGAAAACTAGTGGGCTCCCAGGGAATTCCCATTTAGTTTTTCTCAAAACTTAAAAACAAGACAAAAGCTCAGGTTCAGTTAAATTCCTCGATCCTCACTTTCTCATACAGCAGCACACTAACCTGAGAACGGTGGTACCTGAACATCTTTACCTTCACTCAGCACCTGCAAAAGAGTCTGTAGGGATGTGAGCACAACTAGCTTAGTAAGTGGGGCGGAGTCAGAAGAGTAATATACAATCACAAATAAGGTTAATAATTATGATGAAATGCAATGCAATCACTCAAATGAAAACATCGCACAGTGTTAACCGGTCCACTGTGAGGTTAGAGAAATTTCATCCGCTCCAACCCGGATTAAGGAGTTTCATCGCGACTCAAGTCAGACCAAACCCGGGCTTGTGCAATGGAGAACACCCCCCTCCCAAGACCGCCTTCGAACCACGGCCCCCAGCCTTGCCGCGACCTCCTCGTCTATTACTTAGTTCGACTAAGGATGGGGAAAGGACCATTTTAGCTATTCTCATCAAAGGAAGCCGGTGTTTGGCCTAACACTCTTAATCGTTTCCCCTAACGGGTAATTATGCATGACCAATTACACTTTAGTCGAAGAATCGTTAGTGTTAATCAAGGGTGACCAATAAGTTCACACAATACAGAATCCATGCAAATATGCAGAATAGCACACCAAGGAGTTGAACTCCTGTCACAACAGAGTATCATTCACACACATAGCATGCGCATAATCATCTAACTACAAACACAACCAGAAGTACTCTTGGGTCTCCGGATACTTTAAATAGTACCCAAACAGCGGTGAAGCTACCATCCCAACTTACTTGTTTAGATGTTCGCTATTTCTGAGTTGAATTGTCAACCGTCTTTGGAAGGTCCTAATTATACAAAAGGTCCAAATTTAGTTTTCGTAATAATTACGAAAACATTAGGGTTTAATCTAAAATGGTTATATATATATTATTTCCATAATATGCAGTCATGTTATTATTATATATCGAATTAAATTATTAATTATTGATACCGTACATCATATATACTATTACGTATTATATATCGTTTTGATCGTATCGAAACGTACTTTTTTTTTTTATTAATTCACGTTTTGATTCCGGTAAGGTTACCGAAATATGTATATTCTTGAATATGTTATAGTTATAGGCTAGATTGCTTAAGGTTATTTGATTTCAACAAAACTAGTATCATTGAGTTCGTATAGACTTAACGACACATTTTACGAGTTCTGTTCCTAGAGCTAGATTTTAATGGGTAGTTTGGATTTTTAATACAATTATACATAATTATATAAAAACGATCGTATTATGCGAAATTTACAGATTTAAATTATATTTTATCCAATTTGTCCCTATATTGTAACAATATAAGTATTATTTGATTCTAATACATATAAAGTACATCCCGATCAGAAAATATTAATAATTATAATAAAAATTTTCATTTAATCCAATTTGATTAGCAATCCTATGTATAGATTTTATTTAACTATTTAGTTCATTTTAGTCTATTAATGTTATAAATGCACTCCGACTTGTAATTTAAGTTATTTTACTTAATAAATTTGTAATAAATAGTTCGGATTACCCAATAATTCCCCGAAAATTTCTATGGACTTCTAAAAATATAGGGAATTCAATTATCACTTGGTTTCAAGTTTTCAACCTATTGCCTATATTTTCATATTAACAATTTGACCCTTAAATTTAATAAATTATCCAATTATAATTCTTTTAGCATCCAATTAATTTCAATCTGACTCAATACTATTATTATTTATTATAGATCAGTACATGTCCATTTCATCAATTAATTTTATAATTTCCTATTAAATTCATAATTTCAGCCTATTTTCGAGCTAATTTCAGGCCTAAAAATTCAATAAATATTAAAATTATTCAAATAAAAATTTGGGCTTTGTAGCAATTACCTATATATCATACACATCCTACACAAAAATTTTCAGCTAGAAACAACATCATATAGTACATTTATTTCGTAAATATATATTCGGATGAATTACAGATTTCTTAATAAAGTATATTAAATATTACGAATTTTTCAAAAATAAAAATATCACATGAAAGCATGTATAAAATAACCTAAGTGTAATTTTTTTCATAATTTTCTGGGTGGATTTACTATTTTTTAGAAATTATTGAAAAACATGGCAGAAATTTGACCTTGGTGTTCTTGGGTGCTCTGGTGGCCGACGGCAGCTGGGCGGTTGTCGGATGGCTGGCGCGGTAGGTGGACCGTGTGGGGTTGGCTGGGTTTCACAGCAGATCTACTCTAGGTTAGGATTCCACACTTTCACTAATTTTTCTGTTTTTTTCTAAATTTGTTTTTTTTTCCACGATTTTTTCTAATTTTTCTTTCTGATTATTTCTGATTCTAAATTGCTAAAACTATCATATCTGATGATCTTGGCTTTTTATAGTGCCTCAAAGTCGGTTTAAGGATTTTTTCTTTAATTAATTCATATTTTCTTTTCCAATTTCTTTTTTTTTTTTATGCATGAGGTGCCCAAATGTTATAAATTCACTTTTTGAATCAGCAATGCAATTTCCCTTCTCCTGCCATGCCTCCTTCCAATGTTATTTAATTAATTTTTCTTTTTCTTTTATTAAATAATTACTTAAATATAGATATTATATGTTAGAATTAATTATTTAATTAATATACAAGTTTATACCCTATGTAAATAACATGTGAAATATATAACTTTACTCATATAATTAAGTTTCTAGCATATCTTTTATTTTTAGGATACATTCTAAGGTTAATTTCATGAATTCAACACAATAAATATACAATTACACAATTTTAGGTTAATTTACGAGTATAATTATTATTTATACCGGGTATACTAAAAATTAAGTGTATTTTTTTATAGTAAATTATACTACATTATCTCATTTTATAGCTCAATTAACTTATCTCTAAATTCTCGTTGCAATCTAAGTTAAATTTTAGGAGTTCTGAACATTTTAGGGCTTTAGTAAATATTCCAATTTCTAAGGGCAAAATTGGGATTTCGGATCATTATTACTAAAATCTAACTTCACTGTAATATCTCGACTAACTTTTTCATTCTAGTTGCAAAGTTTGGGCTCAATTGGATAAGTTACCCTAAAAGCCCTAAATCTGAGTTCGGTTGTCCTAAACTCAATTTTGGGAGCTTACACCACTTGAATAGAACTAACCCACTTACTATTTGAGATTGAGTAGATAATACTTGCATCCAGCAATGTGAGTACCTTTTTCTTCACTACCTCTTTGAGAGTTAGGTTGAGTCGTTTTTGTGGTTGTATTGTGGGTTTGCACTTTGCCTCAAGCAATATCTTGTGAGTGCAAATTGAGGGACTAATCCCTTTAATATTGGCAATGGTCCACATGATGGCTTCTTAATGCTCTCTCAGAACTCCTAGAAGTTGTTTCTCCTGGTCACTTATCAAAGATGAGGAGATAATTATTGGCAAAGTATCATTTGTTCCAAGATAAGCATATTTTAAATGATTAGGTAAAAGTTTAAGCTCAAGCATTGGGGGTTGTATCAATGATGGGAATGGCTTCTTCTTACAGGTGCCTAACTCTTTGTAGTATCGAGCTTTGATTTCTGATACTTGTTCCCTACCTTCTTCTTCAATCTAGTTGTTATCACTCCAATCATCTAGATCTCTAAGAATTGATTCCATGGTATCCATTCCTTCTTTCTCTTTTATAGACTCACAGATAATCTCATAAAAAATATCAATGGTATAATAAGATTTGCAATAATCAAAATGCTTTATGGCTTTATAAACATTAAATGTTATTTGATCGTCTATAACTCTTAAAGTAAGGTTACCTTATTCCATGTCTATCAATGCCTTACCTGTTGTAAGAAACGGTTTGCCCGGGATTATGGGTACCTCTCTATCTTCTTCCATCTCTAGGACTATAAAGTCGACTATGAAGATAAATTTGTTTACCTTCACTAGGACATTTTCAACAATATCACTTGGGTATTTGATACTCCTATCAGCAAGTTGAAAGGTGACATGAGTCTCCTTGCAATCTTCAAGTCTCAGCTTCCTGAAAATAAACAAGGGTATTAAATTAATACTAGTACCTGAATCAATAAGAACCTTATCAAAGTGAAAAATTCTTATAGTGCAAGAACAGTAAAACTCCCCTGATCTATTTATTTTCTAAGCAGGGTGGATAATTTTTTTTGTAGAATTATAGAGCACTCCCCTATAAGCATTATCGGTTTGTTCCCATCAATCTTTCTCTTCTTGGTGAGCAAACCCTTCATGAATTTGGCATACGAAGGCATTTGCTGAAGTGCTTTTGCAAAAGGAATGTTGATGTGTAACTTCTTGAAGATATTTAGGAATTTGGCAAATTGAGCGTCTAGTTGCCGTTGCTTTAGTCTTCTTGGAAAAGGGAATGGAGGAACATATAGTTTCACTTCTGGTGACTTCTACTTAGGTTCCTCTTCCACCTACTTCCCTTTTTCTTGCTTTGGAATCTTTACCTTTTCTTTAACTCGTCTATCAACTATTTCCATTGCTTTTCCACTCTTTAACATAATAGCGTTGACACCTCTAGGATTTTCTTCAGTATTGCTGGGTAAAGACCCTGATGGTTTGTTACTCAACTGTTGAGAGATCTGACTAATCTAATTCTCTAAATTCTAAATAGTGGCCTATTGATTCTGTAACATGGTGTCAGTCTTTTGCATATAGCTCGACACAAGCTCTTCCATTCTAGAATGACTTTGTTGAGGTGGAGCGTTCTAAGTAGGACCTTGCTTCTGGAATCTAAGTAGTGGTTGAAATACATTGTTCTCTTTTCTCTATAAAAAATTTGGATGATTACACCACCTAGGATTGTATGTATTCAAATATGGTCCTTGATTGCCGCGTTGAAAATTGCTGACAAAATTCACCTATTCTCCACTGGTTAGAGCTGAGTGATTGTTAGTTAGGCACTTAAGAGTCAAATGTGGTCTTGAACATAACTCACAAAAAACAATAGGATTAGCATTAAAAGACTGTGTTGAGGTGAGTTTACTTATCTGAGTAGTGAAAGCTGTAATTTGAGCTGTTAATTGAGATATGGTGTTATCGTTACTGGCTGTTGCTACTCTTAACTTGTTTCTTTCGTTTTGCTAGTTATGTACATTGGAGGCCGTCTCTTCTATCAGTGAACTTGCTTCATTATAGGTCTTACCCATCAAAGCACCTCCAACTGCAGCGTCAACTAGGGACTTCAGTATCTTATCCAAACTGAGATAAAAGATCTCAACAAAGAGATTATTTGGCAAGCTATGATGTGGGCATTTTTTGATCGCCTCCTTGAATATCTCTCATGCCTCATAAAGTGACTCACCACTAAACTTAGTGAAGTTAGTGTTGTCGTTCCTTAGTTTTACAGTCCTAGCTGGTGGGAAAAATTTCTTTAGGGACTTCAATGAAAGATCAGCTTAGGTGGTGATAAACTCTTATGGCAGTGAATGAAACCAAGCTTTAGCTTTATCTTTTAGCAATAAGGGGAATAGCTGTAATTCGATAACCTCATCGGTCACATTGTTTATCTTAATTGTATTGCAATATTGAAGAAATCTTGCAATATGCTCGTCAGGACTTTTATTAGGGTATCCTCCAAACTGATTCGTTTGAATCATCTGAATGAGGGATAGCTTCAACTTAAAGTTGTTAGTTTGAATGATGGGCCTCCTTATAGCCAAACCTATCATCGTGGGTGCTGTATAGTCTTGTAGTGCTCATAGAACTCCTTGTATCTGATTATTATCTTTGTTACCTACCATCTCTTCTATCCTTCTTTTGTTTTCTTACCTTAACTGATGTAAAGTGCGCTCTATTTCAGAATCCAGTAGTAGAATTTTAGCACTTCTACTCCTGCGCATAAAACACCTGCAAAG
This sequence comes from Lumnitzera littorea, assembly GCA_024138015.1. NCBI lineage: Eukaryota > Viridiplantae > Streptophyta > Magnoliopsida > Myrtales > Combretaceae > Lumnitzera > Lumnitzera littorea. The sequence goes on from JAMXBB010000001.1 coordinate 36,901,014, forward strand.
AGAACAAAAATAACATACGTTGTCAACTGCGCCTAAATTACCAATAGAACTGAAAGGTTTAATATTTCCAGTCCCCGACAACGGCACCAAAAATTTGATTCGCTTAAACCATATATATAAAAATTAAATTATGAATGCTCTAGGAAGTATACTTGGTCAGAATTAAGTAATACAGAGTAAGTAAGGTTGTTGATCCCTCGAGGACTATAATATTACTAAACCTATGATAGTTCTTATCAATATTCAGGCAATAAAAAATAGATTAACTAATCAAATAACTATACTAAAATTATTGAAAAGAAAATAACTATAAAATTTCTAAAACTAAGCAATCAATTGAAAATTGTGGGAAAAACAGAATCCATCTTAGATTATATAAATCAAATTGTTATTATGTTATATAGATTATTAACTATATGGTTTTTCAAGTGAAATTCTTATACCTTAAAACTTAAGGATTTAAACTCCTAATTAATCAATCAGTTCCCGCATCTCCAATTAATAGTGGACTTTAAATTACAATCATATATCTCCCGATACTATGATTGTCTAATGTCCTAAATCAATTATTCCTAATGTCTTAATAAATAATTAATCGCCAAACATCGCATTAATTTCTAGATAATTTCTAATTAATTCAATTAACACTATTTCTACATTAATCAATTAAATTATCTAAGAATTTCTAACAAACTTTATATCGACTCCCGTATCACTAGGGTTTCTAACAATTATAATAAATGAAACAACTATAATTGAAATAATAGAAATTACAATCATGAATTATCTCTATATTTATTAATCCTATAGCACGAACACAATCATCATCTTAACTCTCTAGGGTTTTATCAATTCCCATAAATAAATTTAGCTAAACATGGAGTTTGAAACAAAAGTGTAACTACTAATTGAAATTGTAATGAGATTCATAATTGATAGCATAAATAATTAACAGAATTGCATAAATATAATTAAAATCAATGTCACCAATTCTGTATTTGGAAAAGATAAACTTCAATTGCAACTCCAAAACTTGGTCTTCACAGTAAAAGAAAAATCTTTCTAACGATCTAAGTGATTTTACAGAAGAATTCTTCAAGAACTATCTTATGACTATTTTATGACTCTCTAAGTCTCAGGAAAGTGTGTGTCTCTAAAAAAAAAACAAAAGTCTTCTAAACAGTGAAACATAAGGCTATTTATAAAAAAAACTATGGTTAGCTTGTATAAAGCTTCTTTTTAATGAAGGTTGGCAGATAGGTTAGTAGTATAGACTTCAAGGTCAACTGATAGGTATAGACTTCAAGGCCACCGGTATAAGTGTAGGCCGATAGAAAAGCCGGCTGTGTTGAATTTTAAATTATAATATGTTGATTCGGACTTCGTTCATTTGCGTAAAACTCTTCTAAATTGTCTGTATTTTCACTTTGAATCCTCTAATTCCTAAAATGTCTAAATGAAAATAATTAAGTACCATTTCTTAATGATTTTTATAAAATCAATAATAATTCTATCTAACTTACCCATTTAAAACATGAAAAATATATCTTTATCAAAGAGTAGCATAGTTGATTAATTATATACCTTGCTCGATAGAGTTGTGGGGGGTACAATGAGTAGGTCCATTGCATTAGGTACCTAGTTGACTACCTCTACTTGTTGGGAACCTTGTCAACCACATATCTCTATTGGGTTACCTTTTTTAGGTCCTTGTTGTCTTATTTGGACCCTGATCTAATTTAAGGGGGGAAAAAATGAAGTACGAAACTTAAGAATTTGATCCTTTAGCATAAATAGGTTTTGATTGTTAGTAGTTTAAATTTGATTTTAGGAGTTGAATTTTATTCTAGTTATTTCCATAGTGTTGAGTAGATGATAGGTACATAAGTATTGTTGATTGCTATATGTGTGTATAGAATAGCAAATAAAAATGAACTTAAAATTAATTGGCAAATAAATAATGTTGCCAATTATGAGCATGCTTATGTTGGGAGTATTAGGATAAAGTCGTGGATAGGAACTGGTAGCTATTTCTTTGTGCAAGGTAACAATATGTGAAGATGTGATGTTTAAGTTAGGTGCTGAATTGTTGCGAAGTGATTCTTTAGGAGAGAAGCTGTAACTAGATCGCACTAGTAAAATGGGATGCATTTGTAGACAATTGTAGAATACTAATTACTTCGTGGGTTAATTGGTGAACTTGAGATGAGAAAACTAGACAAGTACTTGGACAACAAGAGGCATAATCCAAACATTCTTGTTGACTTTCTCCTTAAACTAGCTTCTAAAGAGGAATAATATGGAATGGGTTATAAAGAAAGGTAGATTAAGAGATATATCAAAAGGTCTCGAACAGTCTAACTAAACACAAGTGGTTAGATAACAGGAGCAATGCAATTGTGATAGGAAACCTAAGATCTTTGCTTATTTGAGTTTTAACCATTTTAATAATTAACTAGCTAAAGTTTAAAAGTATTAATTTAATACATGTTGTGATTAATTATTTGAACTTTATTTATTTTTGTAATTAACTACCTAATTTAGATATCATGAATTACTGCAAAAAGTTTATAGGAGATAAACCAATACTTTGAACTTTAGATTGTTAGTTATAAAAATATGTAAAGTTTAGGCATTAAACTATTTTATTATTTTATACATTTATGTTTTTTTTTTTCAAATAAATTTTTTACTAAAGTTGTTTCGAGAAAACAACACTATTCCTTTGATTTCACTTGTTAGAAGAAGATATCTCGAATGAGAGGTCATGTTAATTGTTATAGTCGTGTGAGGAAAGCGAAATGTGAATCGTATTTACTTTTTGTCGTAGTATTGTACTGTTTATTTCCTTTTTATTGGTTTTAATAAGTTTCCATGAGAGCAATGATGTTCCATAAGGAATTTCCTTGTCTCCATTTAATTCACACACTGTTGTATTGCTTTCATGACATTAACAAAACATCAGCTTACCACCCGATCGAGGGCGATGTCTTAGCATGCGTCGGTGTAACCATTGCAAGTGGTAAACCACATCCGTGGATACAATCGTAGGTTTCCTTTCTTTTCTGGATACAACTTTCCTGTTTCCATTAGTCTTTTTAATAAATGAAAGACGAAGAGACATAGTTGTAAATATACGTGACAAACTATCAGTGGTGTTCGGATAAATTCTTCAAATTTTAAAAAGTATAATTTCACTTTCACGTAAATATACATGTCCCCTAAACCGTGCCAAAGTTTTAAAAATCATTGTTGATCATGGTCTTATTAATGATGGTTTCAGATTTCTAGCATTTGAACGTTAATAGCATATTTTTGAAAGTTAAGTAAATATTAAATCATACTTCAAAAGTTTAAAGATCTACCAATGATTAGATGTATATTTGTAATTATTTTAAATAAATAAGAAGTCTATATTTTTTCTTTTTTTTTTTTAAACAAATAAGAAGTCTATATAAAAGACAATTTCATGTTGCAAGTAAATATCTATGACATGGATGAAAAAGTATAACAAAGACATGGAAACTATATTCCTTTGAAGTATTTTTCCCCATATCTTATTTGTATCCATTTTGTATTTTCTATATAAAAGGTTATATTTAAAAAACTATATGCTTTTTTTTTTTAAATGTAATGTTTAGATAAATTATCTTTATTCTTTTTATAATATCATATTTATGGTGAAGAACAGATTGGAAAATAGGATTGCAAAATGAAAGTTTGCAAATTTATATGGAAAAAAACTAAAGAAATATAATTTTCTTATTAGAAAAAAAAAACATTTAATTTGTTTTTTCAAACTAAATAAAGCAACATGTAGGGAGAATGGATGCAGAATCATCAACCAGGTTTTTTGGGGGGGGGGGGGGGGGGGGGTGGGGTTGAGATCATGTTAAGATTTACTTTACAAAATATACAAATAAAATGTTCATTTTTCTTTTTTTAATTAACTTTTTCTAAACAAGTCTATATTTATAGGGGTTTTTGGTTACTTAATTTCAAAAAAAGAAAAAAAAAAAATATATATATATATATAAATCTTCTATATTATGAAGCCAATATTACCTTCTTCTACTTCACACCCCCTTAAAATTGTTAATAGCAATTAAATTACCACTGAATCCTTTCTATTTAAGTAAAAACACATTTTTAATTGCCCAACATTGAGCTATATGATCTTCACAACCCTACGTCTTATAGAGATAACAAAACCACCTAAATTTCAAATTCAAATCCCCATTTCATATCTTATTATGTTAATTATACTTGAATAATTCCAATTTTTTTTTTTTTATTCTCTACATATTCTAACTATAATATGTCTACTTGTACTTCTATCCTTTTTATATGATATCTTTCGAGCACATTATTTGAAAGCTGTATTGAAAAAAAAAAAAAGAAAATTGAAAGAAGAAAATGGAGAAAAGGTAGGTTGATCAATTAATTACGTCTCGTGAAGCGGGATTCTGAAGGAGGTTAATCGATCACTTACATTTCCAAGAGTGGGTTTTTGAAGGATCATTCTAACCAATGGATTCCCCACAGGATTGAGAAACAAAGTCAATCCGATTATGCCTGTGGTTTGCCTAGCCCCGTTAAAGGGATGGGAAAAGATAGAAAAGGTCAAGGATAATTTTGAGTGATTAAATCATCCCAGCATCATGATGATTTCATATCGAATGAGTAATGCTTTCTGGAGGGGATCCGTTGTCCTCCAAGCATCAGAAGGTCTATGCTACGATGACTTGAGAAAAGATTGATTAGTTTATTTTCTTAAATTATCAGTTGCGAGAATACAATGCATCCTCACGTCTATTTGAGAAACGGAAAATTCTTGGATAGAGTATTTTAGTTGTGAGTAGTATAATTTCATGAACTTTAATAAAAATATTGTTAATATACATATTATTATTCTTCCTCTATTTTTAACGGATTTTCATGTATTATTGTTGTTGTCCTCCTTTCCTCCTTTATTTTTAAAGATTTTCGGATCATATATATATATATATATTTATATTTAATGTTATTCCATTTAATTTTTACATACGCAATACGAGTGTATCGACTATTAATTTATATATATATATATTATGTAAGTATGTATCATGTGATGCATAGTTTTTAAGTATAATTTATATTTACGTATCATATAAGCTAAAAGAGGCTTAGGTAATTGTTCATTTTAAAATTACTATTTAGATCTCTAATTGAAAATTATATAATAAAAAACTAGCACTTAAATTTTTCTGGTGGATCTCTCTTAGTTAATAACATAAGTGTGGATAACTTTAATAGCTATAGAAAATTAACTATAAATATAAATAAATCGTTCTATAGTTAAATGTGAAAGTTAACCATAAATCTCCATTAGTTAATAACTCGAGTGTGGATAATTCCAATATTTATAAGAAGTTAATAGTGAATATAGATAAATCATTTTATAGTTAAATGTGGAAGTTAAATTTAAATTTAGAGTTCTCAAGAGAAAATGCAAAAGTATGTATTCACATATTTATAATATTTAATAAAAACATGAGTGTGGATAACTCCAATATTTATAGGAAGTTAATCATTGATATAAATAGATGCTCTAAAATTGAATATAGAAGTTAGAATTCAAATTTAGAGTTTTCTAAAACAAATGTAAAATTGTGCATTGAAATATTTATAATATTTAAACTTTTTAATAAAACTAAATTGTTTAAGATACGAAATGAATAATGATGAGTTGTATAGATTTGTTTTTTTAATTAAAAATACAAAAAGAAGTAAGATAGTGAAAAAAGAAGAAGGGAAAAATGAATTAACCTCTACAATATTATAAATTCTGTATGTAATTATTTTATATTTGAGTACAACATGGATGTGTTGTCCACTAGTATGTATATATATATATATACATGTGACACATACTATTTGACAAATCTTGCAATGATGCTAGACACATAATCAAATAAGATGATCCAACAAATGTAAAAACACATGAATAAAAAAAAAAAAAAATTCTATATGTTTTTTTTATCTCATAAATATTTCGGTCAGTCACGTACTATCATGTAATGTAAAAATTCTAATAAACGAAAACTCCTATGAAACTTCCATCAATATATATTGTACAGCTGAGGATTAGAAAGGCGAAAAAGTGATGATATTTAAGGAAGAGCGTATATGTATGAAGTATGGAGACTGGGATTCAAATGCAGTCGGGCACATTGTTTGCGCTTTTTACTCCACTTATTAGGGACGATGACATTTTATTAGAAACTAGTCTTCAGTCTAAAGTTTGATTCCTTCATACCTTTTTTTTTTCTTTTTCTTTACCTTTATCTTTATTTATTTATTTATTTTTGTTATTGCTTTTTTTTTTTTGTTTACTTTCTCTCATAATTTTATTCTCTTCCTCTCACATTTATAATTTATTTATTGCACTTTGCATTCATGTGAAAAACTTTAATTATATCCATCTCATGCTCACTAATTGTATTTATTAACTTTCTTTTTCTCTTGTGTTTTTCTTTTTCAGATAGCTAAGTAAAAGTGTTAAATGTTCTTTCATAGTTCTGGATGAATATATAATTGGTAGTAGGTAATCATTTAAAAAAAAAAAAAAAGAAGCTAAACTACATAATAACTTTTGAGAAATAGTATCTGGAATACTTTTGAGACATATGACCTTTGATATGTAGGGAAAATGTTAGACGATTCTGATAGGCTTGATTAGATAGGAATTGAATTGATGCTTTTAAATTTTAAATAATTAATTAAAAACAAAACGAGCAAATTCATATATATATATATATATATTAAATTTGATATTTTTCCTGAATGTTCAATGGAACTAAAATAGTTTGCAAACGATATTTTCATTTACGGAGCTATATGCAGCTTGGAATGCCTTAAGACTGGTCGGAGTTAGAAAATTTGGCACGGAATTATTAAATTCAATAATAGGATTAACGCGTGTGCGCCCTTTAAACAAAGCTAGAATGTCCTTATGATGTGGGTGACATGAAACCCACCAATAAATTGGGAGCGTCTCAAGCAAAGACCTAAACCTAACACCTCATTTTCAATCAATTTGGCGCTAGTCATTGTCATGTCTCACAGTTTTTTAAACCATAGAAAAAACCCCAGTTCCACTTCTCTCTCTCTCTATAAATATATATATATAAACTATATACCAGTTAGTAGATACCTAACCCATCTATTTACAGAATGTCAATGTAAAAGTAGTGGAGGCTTTCTTGAGAGATAACAAAGGTAAGGGTTAATTAAAACCATCACCTTTCTTTTATTTTTTAATTTTGTTTGCGTTGTGGTAATAAATATGTATTCCCATCTTAGTGCTTTTAACTTTCTTTTTTTTAAATTATCATGTGCAGGCACACTCATATATGGATTGGAGCAATAATAATGGGATGGATGTTTCTTCATTTCTCCTGGTAGAGGACAGTGCAGATTCAGAGATTGATTCACTCTGTATCAACAACGATGCCATAGACGACGATGATGATGCCGAGTCTCGAAGCTGCGAATCCCAGGATTCTTTCATCATTGTTGATGGTGATTTTGAGTCGGATGATTCTGCTGGGGATGGATATTCCATGTGGTTGTCTGATGTAGCGTCTGGATATGTATCTACAGAAGAAGGAGAGGAGGAAAATTGGATTGGAAAAGGTCTAAGTAAGGAGGTAATTGATGCTATGGACGATAGGATCTTTTGGGAGACCTGTTTAGCCATTGGTTATCCATGATAGTCTTCTCAATTATAAGGGTTCATTTTTTTGCTCTTTTTTTGGCCATAATTACAGATAATATATAATAGATGTGGATAGATAACTTAAATTTTTAAATGCGAATTCACTTCGCGACTCTATCCAAGCAAGTGCTTAGTACAACACCTTAATAGAACTGTGAAGTAACGTATTGGTACGAGCTCCGGTCCTCAGCTGCTCGAATACCGTAAGTTTTGAAATTGTGGAGATTGGCTCCAAACTGGTGTTATAACCCTAAGGTTATTGCTGAAATTACTCTAAATATTGATGTATTTGAAGTTACAAGGACAGTTTGAAGTTAAGAATTTTCTTAAGTAATAAAGGGAGTGAAGTTACGCTGATAGTGCTGGGTGTTTATGTGTGATTCCAGATTGATTTCCTTTCTTTCTTTTTTCTGTTTTTTCTTTTTTCTTTTTTTCCTTCACAGATTAGATGGATGCCACACCCTCAATGTAAAAAAAGAAGGAAAAAAAAAAAAAAACCCAATAATCCTTATTTGTGATGTCCAGTCAATAGGAATGTACCTTATATATAGTGAATCTCTTTTTTACTCGATTGGCATGTCGTGTATTCTCATGTTGCATTCGTATACATAAGTTGGAGCAATACATGGAAACCGTTCATATTGTATCGATTAAGTTTTTGAGGTGAGAGTGGTGAACATGTTGGTCCTCATTAGAATTCTTTCCATGTCAATGTTAGTTTAGGACTAGATTCTTGCCCCGTATGTTTGTTAATTACGTATCTGCTTTCTGTCCCCTTCTTTTCGTTCGGTTATCTTTTTAAATAATAGATGGAATAGAGCTTTAGAAGAGTTTCCCCCTTCGACTTCCTATTGGATCCATACAGTTTCTTTGGCAGGGGTGAAAAATGGAAAAGGAAACAATAAGGAAAGAGTTGTGAGAATATTTCATTCTATCAAATATATTTAATTAATTGGGAGAAGTAAAATGGAATGACGGTAATCAAGGCCATTTTACGTTATAATAAGTTAAAAGTAATCTAATGTTCGATCACTTTTAAGTTAAGTAAATCACTTCGATTTATAATAAATAATATTTATTAATAGTAAAAATAAGATAACAAAATAACCGTTGATTGTAATTTATGGATAGTTTTTACAAAACTGCCGATAACTTCTTTTTACTATTAATGAGTGTCATTTTATTATAATTGTTGAATGTAGAAATGATCATTCCTAAAATTTCCACAATAATCATCCTTAAAAGCAAAATAAGGGGTAAATTAAAATTATCAATATACCCCTAAAAATAATAATAAGAAGAAAAAGAAGTAAAATGAAGCCGTAAATTGGTAAATATAATTTCCCAAACATACGGCAGTAATTAAATTATTAAAAATGAAATGCGTATATACATTTTATTTACCCGCAGCTACTGTGGGAGTCATTTAAGTTTCTATCATAGTAAATTTAAACTCAATATTATGTTCCATCTAAATTCTAAACTTCCCCTTATGGAATTCCCCCATCTAATTTTTCTAAGTGTAAAAAATGAATTATTCTTTTGTATTTTTTATTTTCCACCAGTTCTCATACATTGATCACTGTCAGCCCCAGGTAGGGGCACGATTTCCGCGATGTATACTTACAAGTTAGAACATAAATCTTGACCATTCTAAGCCACCCGATTTATACAATACTCGGAAAGATTACTATCAAAAGGAGAAGCAATTGTTTGTGAAGTAACGAAACTCGTTAGATCCCCAATCATACGTATCTTTTTTACGGTATTCCAACCATAAAAACCTCTATTTAAAATTTCTATATGATACATCCACAATTTAAAAACTTTTTTTCTTCAAAACCTATCAACTTAATTCATATATTTTTTCATAAAAGTTTTCAATATTTATTTTTATTATTTATGAAATTCACAATATATAGATTTAAACTAATATAGCACAAAAAAAAAAAAAAAAAAACTTACTTTTCGAGACTCTCAACCAAGAATATCTCTCCATCCGTTAAGAACCTCAAACAGGAAGTTTTAAATAGTGGTTCTTCTATCAAGAATCTCGTATGAAGATACTTTAAGAGCATGTTTAATATAGGATACTTTAAGAGCATATTTAATGTAGGTTCATTCTCATAGAATCCTATGTTAAATACTGATCTTTTACCCTTAATGTTAGGATCTTAACACAATTTTCAAGCAGCAGGTTCCTTTAACAAGAAACCTAAAAAGCCGTTTTTTCTTCTTTTTTAATCCTTTTATTTTATTTTTGATAGGTTAAAATGCGTTATTAGGACCCATAAAATACTAAAAAAAATGTTAAAGAGTAAGGATATAGTTAAAAGATCCTTAAGAAAATGAGTTTTGTTAAAATAATGACATCACATCCGGTGACTTAGTACCAAAATTTCCACATTAAACATGGTCTAAAAAAATGGTAATTCATATTTAAATAGATCATCAAGCACCAATTTCACGTTTCCATATGTATTTTTTAATTTTTCATACTTTACATACATAGCTGATTCATTTCAATTTTTTAACATGATTTAGTCGTTGGTAGTTGCTCCATAGTACATATATTTTTTCAGTCACGGACGTTGGTGGACTACTGCCTTGAGAATTTCTGCCTCATGATAGCTATCAATGGTTGTTCAAAACCTGCCAATTCCATATTGTTATGGACCTTGACAATAAAAAGAAACCCCTAACTACTTTAGTCTTACTTTTTGGTTCACTTCCATAGCTAACGTCGGTTGGTACATAACTCATGTGTCCTATCGCATATTAAGCAGCAGGCGTCTACTTCATATCCACTAATCTAATCAAGCCACTACATCTTGACTTATTGGCCCACTTTTATAGACCATTATAGGCTAGTCCATGACTTCGTGTATTTTAATATAGTGTAGAGAGTAATTTTGATAATTGAGCAATAATACCATTGACCGGTTTAATAGGCCAATAGAGTCTAGGAATCTAAGTCTTATTAGGGGTGTCTTCAAAAATTTGGTTTGGCACGTGTGAAATAAAGATAGTTGGATTGACTTTTTTGCTCTCAACTTTACTTAGTTGTCTCACATGCAAATATTAGATTAAAAAAAGAATCTTTCTTAGACTGAGTCCATTTTGGGCCTTAACATGTCTTAATAAGACTTAAGTAAACTCTTAGGCTTATTATATAAGAAATGGGCTAAATCTTATGATGTTAAAAGACATTGGACCTAACCCTAGTCAAAACCCAAGCCCAAGCCTAAGTCTAAGTCCAAGTCTAAGCTTAAAGCTCATAAATAATATAAGATTTAGAGGCTTCAATCTAGAATATCAATTATTAGGAATTGATGTAACAACCCTCAACAATAGCTCATTTTGTCTATTCATCTCAGTTTCATTAAATAGTTCAAAATATGTAAATATGAGCCTCTTTCTCCTCATTTACAATGTTTGAAGCATTGTCAATCTTTGTAAAAGCACTAATTTTACCAAACTAACTTAATAGAAGATCAAATACCAAAATCATGAAGAACAAGTCAAGAATACATCACGATTATTATATTCAATCCACTATCAGGAATGCACTAACTCATGCATCCTACCACATATTAAGTAGTATGAATTTGTTTCCTATCCATTAATCCAATTGAGTAACTATATCATTAACTTATTAGCCCACTTATGTAGCTATTGTAGGATGGTCCATCACAATTGCACATTTGTCGATAGACATCCCATGACATGCAACTCAAGACTACGGGAGCAATTGTTAGTACCTTAGGATCAACTCAATATCTAATTGACATAAGAGTACGATGCTACACAAAGGAAGCAAGAAAAACAAATGGATGAAAGAAATAATTATATCGATACCAATTTAATATAGGACAACATGAATAGTGGAATATGCATAATTTAGAAGAGATAATTTGAACAATAATTATATGAAAAAATACCAAAAAATCACCACAAAAATAAAGCGTGTGTTTATATTTATAAAAGAATAATAAACTTGAAAATAAGGATTTGGTTGCTTTACGCCACGTGGTTTTGTTATTACATTACATCATAGCTGTTTTAGGAAGGTCTTACAATAATGAGTTCTTGATGGAGTAGTCAAACCACTAAAGTTTGATGTAGTTACACCTTTAAAGAGGAAGAAAAGGCTTTGCCTCAATTTCTCATGAAGCAATTTTCTTTAATATCAAGTTTTTCATATTTAATTAAATAAAAGGCTAAATCCTAATACTCTAAGAAACAAATTTTTGTTGGCCAAACTAGGATTTAAATTAATAAACTCTAAAATTAAGGAAATAAGTAATGGTCTCTAAAGAAGAGTAATAAAATAGGTGACTAAATTAAGAAAGTTAACAAATCTGATATGATTTTCTAATCTATAGTGCCCACACAATGGACATAGTTAGGGTTTGAGTTGACCGTATTATGGTCCCCATCAACTAGGTTATCCAAGTGGTCGATTGAGTCTTCTTGCTACTCTGTTTGACCCGCATCATTCCCCTTCTCTTAAGAGGATTCTATCTTGAATCTTTATAAATTTCCATGTAGTTCAAATACCAACTTTCAAAAATTAACCTCAATTCTCAATATAACATCTTGCCATTAGTGCCATCAATTCTCCTAGGCTTAAGAAGATTCACTTATAATGAATGTGCCACTTTGATCTCCAATAATGCCTTTAATATCTCTTTTTCTTCTTCTCATAATAACTACATCTTCATTTTTTTATTTTCTTTTTCTACAAAATGTATAGTAGAGAAATCTTAAAATAAACCCATAATATCTTTAAACCAAAAATATGTTTAGCCAAAATTTTCATTACAACAACCACGATCTACTAAATTAGATAACCATATCCTCTTCGTTGATAACCTTAATGCCTAAACCCTTTAATACCTTAAGTGGTGTCTTTGCTATAGCAACCAATGAGTAGAATTTCTCCTTTGACATCTTCTTCATCCTCTTTCTTCCTTGCCATTCTTACAAGAACTCTTCTTGGAACACTCTTGATACTGCAATTGTGGACATGTTGTTGAGTTTGACATCAACTTAAACATTAGCTATCATTTTAGACTTTGTATAAATTTCCTAATTTCTTTAATGGACTTTGGAGTCCTTTTCTTAAACATGTATCCATAGAGGTGTTTGTAGAGGTTTGTTGAACATTTCGATATATATGATTTTAATGAGATAAAACTTAATTCCAGTTAAAGTCATTCATGTACTGAATTAGATAAATATCAAACTTAAATAATCGTAATTTAAGGTGCTTTGAAGTCAAAATTCTTGAAGTGATTATTTTGTTGTGCATTCGAGTTGGTTTGTTTTCTTTGTTGTGCTTTGTTGCAAGAAATAATAGGAGGAAATTTGCAGATATAGGGCATATCGATTGATGAGTGTACCTACTGGCAATCGATCAGTAGCCACATTTCACCCCTGCAACCTTTTTTTATCTAAGTAAAGGATGATGTCTTTGGTAGCGACCCATTGATGTAAGGAGGTTGTTATGCTTTTAATACTATTGATTGATTGGTAGCTTACCTAGCGATTGATTGGTCACATGGACTCCAACTCGCAACATTTTATGCTCATGTTGAAGTTAAGCGACACATCTAGACGATCGATTGGTATTGAGTGATGACTAGAGAGTTTGCTCCACTGATCGATTGGTAGCTTGGTAGAACTAGCCATTGGGAATATTTAATGCAACAATGGGAAGAATTTTTGCAACCCCTATTTATACTTCAACTACTTGTCAAAGAAAGAGAAAATTCATATCTTCAACTATGAATTCCAAACATTCTCTTACAATCGTGTACTCTATTAATTGTATTTTGTCTTGTTATCTTTTGAGAGAGAAAATTAAGAGTATAGTGCTAGGATTTATTACTTGCAAGTTCATTTTACAAATAGCACTACGCTAAAAGGATAGAAATAGTGCTTAAAGTATAATTGAGTGGTTGTTGTGTGACTGTAAAGTGGTGTAAGCTCTTAATTAAGTATTATGATATTGTGATCAATAAAAATTATGTGAAGTTCTCAATTGGAGGCATTGGTGTTCGTGGAGAGTAGAGGGTGGTCCAAACTCCATGTTATATCATAGCTTGATCATCTCTATCTTATCTCTTTATTTTTGCATTCATTATCATTGTTTAATCACTTAATTTTCTTAATTTTGTTGCAATTATTATAAAAATTTAAAGAGAAGCAAAATTCATCATTAATACTTGATTTACCTCTCTCTTGAGTATTAGCTTGGTGCTTTTCAAGATGGATTTTGTATTCTCTAGTAACCTCTTTTTTCCATGCTTTGCTCTTCCTATTTACCATTCTATTTGATGTTCCTCCCATTGTACTATGATGGCTACATAAAAATCACCAAATTTTCATCAAAATTTATCATTTAAACCCAATTTTCCTTTTAATTTTTGCGTGCACATCATGAGTTTAAACTTGAATTGACTTAATAGGTTTAAAGATTGCGATGCAATAAGTGGAAATGGCCTAATCACAATAGCATCCTCTTTGGGAACATTATCACATGATTTTTGTAAGACTTGTATTTGTACAATTAGGTTCTAGTTAATTTGGCATGTAAGGAAGTAACTCAATTAGACTAGAAACTTATGAAAGGCTTAGTAATATCAGTCGAGGAGCTCTTGTAGGCTTGGAATTCAAAAATACAATAAATTAATAAAAATATAGCTAAATTAGTGGGAAATTTATTTTTTAATCAATGATAACATGTGAAGTAGGTTTTGAAAATTAATGAACACTTAGAAATAAATTGAGTAATATAATTAATAATCTACATAAAATAATATATAAAAGACATGTATACACATTGGGTATAATTAATATGTAAATATATATACTTGTAATTATAAAAAATACTCGAAATTTGGTAAAATCCATTAAATAAATAAGTAAAATATGTGGAAACTTATAAAAAAAATGGGGGGATAGTTAGGGGACAATTTGTTTTGTGTGTCAAGCATTTAGAATATAAGAAATGTAGGAAACTTAATTTTAGGACACTTAGATAATGTAATACACTTGTTAGCATGGGAATAAAAAAATCCAGTGGCCCTCAAATCATCATATAAAAATACAAATTGGAGTCTGGATCAAAGCTTGGTCATTTGTTAGGTTGGGCAAAATATTGAAGTAAGAAATAGAGAGAGAAAGTGAAGAAAGAAAATTAGGAAAAAAGTAGAGTACAAAACAGGGGTTAGTAAGTTCTTATGAAAAACAACCACCTAGAAAAGAAACTTAGATGTCTTTTGAAGCAATGGCCGGCAATGGTTTTGGTTGATACACACTCTCCTCTCTACGGTGGTCGGAGCTTCAAGGTTCGGTGAGTTGCCACTTAGCTTGGTTTTTAACTAAATTTTATGAAAAATACTAAACGACCTCAAAAAATTTTGAAACTTAGTTTTCGTAAGTATTTTTGCATGAGGATTTTAAATTTCAAATCAGATTTTCGAAATTTTGAGTGATAATATAGGGTCCTTAAGAAAAATGTTATGTGCACTGATTTTTAATCGGGTTTTTGAAAAACCATTTAGTATAGTTTTGACTTGAAATTTTATGGGTATAGTCTTGAGATGTTATATTTGATGTTATGTCATTAGCTTGTTAAAATCGTGTCATCATACTTTAGGAAAAATTTCAATTTTGCATAAACAACACATTGGATAAGTTGTTTACTAAGGAGCTTGATCAATACTTGATAAAATTAAGGTATAATGTATATTTACATACATGCAACAGTTGAAAGGAGTTTACGATAAGTTTAGGAATGAGGATTTTTGAGTAAAAATGGGTATTTGGTGATTAAGATCAAATCTCCTAAGTTTTAATGCATTTGTGAATTAATTGATGATATAGTAAGAAAGGGTATAAGTGATTGAAGTATTAGTCAATATTTGTGTTTATGTAGGATATTAGAGTTTGGAAATTCAATGTAAGTTGGAGAATTTGTGATGTAGTAAGGTGTAGAAGTAGTAGCAAGGTCAGAAAGAGTGGCATAAAGTAGGTTAGAAAGTAGTTTAGTGGTGAATAGCTTGAATATACTAAAAATTAGGCTGTTCAGAAAGTAGTTTATATTTGGACTTTATAACCATGTTAGAGTTATAATGTAAGTTAGAAACTTTTTAAATAAAAACCTAATTTAGGATAGTAAGTCAAAACTTTAGTTAGAAACTTGGTTAGAACGCATCTTAAATTAACTAAAACTTGATAAATAACTTAAGAACTTAACTCGGATTGTAAACATACTTAATATTAGAAATAAGTTCCTACTCCCTATAGTGATTGAAAACTAAAGCTGTGTATTAATTTTCAAGGATTATTAATAAAGACCACATATGCCACGCATAAGAAGATGTGGCGTTTTACAAAGTAAGTTGGGATTGTGGCTTTACCATTGGTTAGAATACTATATTAAAGTATTTAGAGGCTTAAGAGTACTTTTGTTTGTGGTTGTAAATTAACTATCTATGTGCATGCTACATGTGTGATTGATAATTTGTTTTGTGTTAGGAGCTGAACTCTTTGGCGTGCTACTTTGCATGATTTAATTTTATTGGTTTGTTTGAACTTATTTGGTCACCCTTAAATGAAACTAATAGAAATCTGACTGCTAACTTGATTGGATATGCATAGTAACCCATTAGGGGAATGACTAGGTGTGTTAGAGTAAATATCAACTCTTTTGATGAGGACAGTTGAAATGGTTATTTCTTTACCTTTAGTCGAACTAAGGGACAGAAGAAGAGGTGGTAGTAAGGTTAAAGGTTATGGTTCGAAGATAATCTAGAGAGGAGGGTGTTTTCCATTACACAAGTCTGAGTTTGGTTTGATATGATTCGCATGAAACTCCTTAATCTGGGTTAGAGTGGATGCAATTTTTCTAACTTTACAATGGACTAGATAATATTGTGTGATATTGCGTATGATTAATTACATTGTATTTTATTTCATTATAATTAATAACTTTGTTATGTATTGTATGGTATCCTTATGTCTCCATCCCACTTATTGAACTAGTTGTGTTCATATCCTTATATATTCTGTTCCAGGTATCAACTAGCACTTAAAGATGTACCAATATACCTAACCGCAGGTTAGTATGCGAGGAGTTGAGGAAGCGAGAAGATATATGAAGCTTGCTGAAACTGGAATACCTTTGAAGTCCTGGCCTTTTGAGAAAACTAATTGGTTTCCTTGGTTGACCACTAGTTTTCCAGTAAAGTCTGTAAATATATGTGATAAAACCTGTGATTTTTGAAAATATCTTTTGAAAAACGTACTCTTTTGATGTAAATACTATTTTGTAGATATAAGTTAAATATTAAAAATATGTATTGTGGGATTTCTTATAAATGTTTTAAAGGAAACACCATAGGTTCTAATTATAACATGTACCTTTCTAGACACTTTAAGCTAGTCGAGTCATATTTGCTTTATGTAGGCTACATCTATGATAGTAGTTATGAGATTAGTTTCTGTCTTTGATTAGTTTATATAATAGGATTGTTATGACTCCACTTGTTTAAGGTGTGACTGTTTAGGGTTAGTATCAGAGTGTGGTTCCTAAGAACTGAGCTCTGAAGTGTCATAATTAAAGTCAATTAGACTAACATCTTAGGTATACAAAGAGTTGGGGAATAATCGGTTGTAAAAGATTTAGACTTGTAAGTGTATATCTATAAACTATATGTATGGGAATTTAATAAGTAAGTTAATTATGAGTATTAGAGAGAATGAAAGTAACTTAATGACTTAAATTATTTTAGATTTTTTGGAATGGACTTATTTATGCTTGGATGTACTTTAATTGGGAAGGTAATGAGTCTCCTATAGATTGTCGAGTTCGAATGCAAAAGTTGTTGTTGGATATGGCTAAGTGGTAGTTATTTCATGTTATTAACGAAATCATATTTACTTATAAGCTTGGTTATCTTATAGTTTAAAGGATGATTAGCGGTTGATGGAGAATGAGTTGGGACTAGTGTATAACAAGTACATTGTTATTGTAGCTTTTGAGAAAAGACATTTGCAGCAGAAAGGAATTTTTTTTATAATGTTACAAGTTTTGTATTTTTCAGTTATTGTGGAAACAGATAAAAACTATTTACCTAATTTTGACCAAGTACACATAGGTATTCATCATATCTTTAGGAACTATCTACTTCATATTACTGATTAGTTCCCTAGATTTTTGGTTTTGAAAAATCTTGAAATAGAAGTAACGTTGCAATCTCAAGAACTTGATCCCCCTAATGAGCTACAAGAAAACCCACCTCAAAATATATAGGTAAATGTAGGAGTGAATCAGGAAGAGGATTCTGTCTTACAAGGTGTAGCTAAGAGTAATGAAATGAATGGGGAATAACCTTTTGTAGCAATTAATGAGGTTGAGCTTGAAGTGATAGTCATTGATGATAATGTGTAAAATGAGGATGAAGTTTTTGAAATTATCATGATACCTAAACACTAAAATTGGTACTATTGAGTTTAGATTATGAGGAAGTAGAAGAAAAAGAAGTTGACGAAGAGGGGCAAATGGATGGAGTTCCTATAGAAGAGGTAACGGTATATGAGGATTGGAATAATTGGTGGAGCTAATAGATGATTGATTACTTGACCTAACTTGTGTTGATTCTAGTTTTTTTGACAATAGTTGTGATATGTGACCTACCTATTTTTTGATGTATATAGGCTATTTTTCTAACAAGAGTTTAAGAAGTAATATTTTCCTATGAGTGCGCAGAATCAAATGACTAAGAAATTGATGGAGTTGAAGAAAGCTACCATGAATGTGTTATAATATGAAAATGAGTTCAATAAATAATTACAGTATGCGCTTGAATCATATTGAGATAACTAAGTGCTTAAGAAAGAACTTTTTCTTAATGGATTCGACTTAATGATGAGGTTTAAGTTAACGGATTATGGATTTACTATCTACCATGATTGGCTATGCAAGAGCAACGGAGTAAGAAGTTAAGGGGAGTCACTTGGTTTTGACCTATTTTTAAGAGGTCATCTTTAGGTGTCAGTAGTAGTTCGAGTCAAAAAGGGAAAAAGATGGTAGCAATGTTTATTGGACTTGCATAGATTAAAACAGGACATACTTTTTATGATAAGGAATGGAATGTGAAATGTTGGAAATATGAAGCGCAACATTTTCCTCATCAATGTGCATAGTTACAAGGCAAGTGCTATTTATGTGGAGATCCAAATTATGTATCAAGAGGATGCCTGAAGATGAAAATTGTGAAATGTTATCTGTGTAAGGTATGGAAAGTTGGGGAATTTCTCAAGGTATTATAGACTGGCGAAGTTAGGAGCTAGGAACTCTAGTGGAGTGGAAACCTCTATAGCTCCAGCACAAGTCTTTGCAATAGAAAGTACAAAAGGAGATGCTGAAGAGTTTGATGAGTGGATAGAAGCGTATTTCTATAATGGCTCCAATGATGATATGGAGAATGATGAAAATAAGTAGGGACTAGTAATAGGTATGTAATCTAGCAACCTTTTTTACTTATAAGTTGCATGCGAAACATTCACGTAGAGTAGATGAAATGTAGGAATTGAGGAAATAATAACTCTAATTGTTACACTAAACGAGGGATAGGTAATTGTAGTAGTAGTTATTTTAGGTAATGTAATTACAAATAGACAAACTGTATATGCATTGTTTGATACTAAAGCCTCGCATTCATTTGTTAGTCAAGAGTTCATATTAAATAATGAAATCAATGTCATAGAAGCTAAGGCCATTTATAAAGTGAGAAACCCTACTAAAGAGCAGTTGCTAACACAAAAAGTAGTAGATAATGGATAACTTTAAATCTAAAGGAAAAATTTTCCATAAAGAAGATAGTGTTACCACTTTAAAGGGTTATGATGTTATTGTGGGTATAGATTGGCTGTTTAAGCATAAAGCCCAAGCAAATTGCCGAAATAAAAGTCTAATCTTAGTTGAAGGTAAAGTGATGTTTCAAAGAAAAACCAAAGAACGAGGAATGAGATTATCAGTAGTTGAAGTAAGTGAAACAATGGATGACATTATTGCAGATTAGTTAATTTGTTGGGTATTTACAGTAGAAGGGAAGAAAGAGCCTCTTAGTGTGTTTGAGATACTGGTAGTGTGTGAATTTCTAGATATCTTTCCAAATGATTTACCAGGTTTAGCTCCACATCGAGAATTGGACTTTACAATAGAGTTGATTCTAAGAATTGAACCCATATTAAAAGTACCATATAGAATGGCATTAATGGAGCTTTAGGAGTTAAAGAAGTAACTATAGCAATTGTTAGATAAAGGATTCATTTGACCTAATGTGTCTCAATCGAGAGCACTGATACTATTCATAAAGAAGAAGGATGGCACTATGAGATTGCGTATTGATTATAAAGAGATAAATAAGGTGACTATTAAGAATAAGTACTTACTCCCACGAATTGATGATTTATTTGATTAGTTGCATGGAGCTATCATATTTTCATGGATTGATTTGGGATCTGGATATCATTAATTACGCGTTAAGCCTGAGGATGTACCAAAAACTGTATTTCAGATGTGATATGGACACTATGAGTTTTTGGTAATACCATTTGGATTGATTAATACACTTGTAGTATTTATGAATTTAACAAAACGAATTGAATCTATCAATCGTATCTAGATAAATTTTTTGTTATTTTTATTGATGACATTCTAATTTATTTTAAGACTAAAATGGAGCATGTGGAACATTTGCGATTAGCATTACAAAAGCTAAGGGAGAATAAGCTGTATGCTAAACTAAGTAAATGTGATTTTTGGTAGGATAAAATTTCGTTCTTAGGGCATATATTGTCAAGAGAAGGGATATAAATTGATCTTGAAAAAGTTAAAGCTGTAGTTAAATGAAAATAGCAAACTATGGTTTCTGAAGTAAGAAGCTTCGTTAAAATGGCAAGCTATTACAGATGTTTTATAAAGGACTTTTCTAAATAGCAACACCTTACTTGGTTGACACAAAATATGTTAAATTTGAGTAGAGTGAAGAATGTAAGTAGAGTTTCCAAGAGTTAAAGGATCGTCTAATCTCAGCATTGATACTTGTTTTACTAGATCCAAGTAAATCGTATTGCATATATAGTGATATTTCTCCAAATGAACTTGACTATGTATTAATGCAGGATAGTAAAGTAGTGACTTATGCATCGAAGCAATTGAGAACTCATGAAAAGAATTATTTGATGCATGATCTTCAGTTAGTAGCTATAATCTTGGCTTCAAAGATTTGGAGACATTACTTATGTTGTCAACATTGTGAAATCTATACAGATTATAAGAGTTTGAAATATTTCTTTACTTAAAAGAAGTTGAATTTAAGATAGAGGTGATGGTTGGAACCAATCAAGGACTATGATATGACAATCAATTATTGTCTTGGCAAAGCCAATGTGGTAGCATATGATTTAAGTCGTAAGAACTATGAGCAAATGGCTTCACTACTTACTTCTTTGTAGAAGTTAATTCAGGAATTTGAGAAGCTGGAGATTGGATTTAGATGGCATGAGACAGAGGTACAATTGATGAATTTGGTAGTGCAATCGACATTAATAGAACAAATTTAGTTTCAATAAGATGAAGATTCAAGTTTAAAGGAAGTGAAGGACTAGTTGAAAAAAGGAAATGTACTAGACTTCCGAATGGATGAGAAAGGAGTGTTAAGATGCAAGAATAAGATTTGTATACCTCAGAATGCAAAGTTAAAGAGAGAAGTTATGGATAAGGCTAATACTACTGGTTATACTTTACATCTTGGTGGAAACAAAATCTATCATGATTTAATGTCATCATTCTAGTGGAAAGGCATGAAGAAGGAAATAAAACAATATATGTCAGGATGTAATACATGTCAATAGGTGAAAGTTGAACATCAAAGACCTAATGGGTTGTTGCAATCGTTGGAAATACTTCAATGGAAGTGGGTTCATGTTACTATGGATTTTGTAGTGGAACTTCCAAGAACTAGAGTAAGTCATGATTCAATTTGGGTTATTATGGATAGGTTGATGAGTAATGCTCATTTCTTATCTTGTTGGACTAGGGATTCAATGGAAAAGTTTAAATAGATCTTTGGGAACTAAGTTACAGTTTAGTATGGCTTATCATACTTAAATGGATGGTTAGTTAGAAAGAGTGATTCAGATACTGGAAGATATGTTGAGAGGATGTATCTTAGATTTTGCTGGTGATTGAGATAAATAACTACCATTAATAGAATTTTCTTATAACAATAATTATCAAGAAACAATATAGATAACACCTTATGAAGCATTATATGTAAGAAAGTATGTATTGGGAAAGTGACGAACATGTGATGATGGGACCTGATATGATTCATTATATGAATGAGAAAGTGAAGGTAATATGACAAAGGATGAAAGTTGCATAAGATCACTATAAGAGTTGGGTTGATTTGAAACGAAAACCTACAGAATTTGCAGTAGGAGATCATGTTTATGTGAAAATAAGTCCTTTTAAGGGATTTAAACGATTTGGTATCACAAGGAAGCTAAGTCCTTGGTTTATTGGACTGTTAGAAATATTAGAGAGAATTAAAGATGTGGCATATCAAATTGCTTTACCTTCGAGTTTGGTAGGGTATCATGATGCTTTTTACGTATCAATGTTAAGGAGATTTGTGGACACATAATCAATAGTGGAATTATAACTAGTGGATTTGTAGAAAGATTATACAACTGAGGAGAAACCAACTAAGATATTGGGAAATCAGATTCAAAAGTTGAGGAATTGTAAGGTGAATTATGTAAAAAGTTCAGTGGGGTAATGGTATGAGAGTGTAGATAACTTGGGAGCCAAAGGTAGTAATGAAGAATTGCTACCTAGAACTCTTAAAAAAGATAGGTGAGTAATGAGATTTCATCTAAATATAAGTAATTATCAAGTGTATGATGGTTGAATTGGAAGTTTTGAGGACAAAACTTTTTTCGAAAGGAACTGGAAATGTGAGACTCATACTTGTATGACTAGGTTTGGTAATTGATTTAGGGCATTCGAGAAGGTAATTTGATTAGGTTAGAAACTTACCAAGGGCGTAGTAATATTAGTTGAGGAGTTATCATAGGCTTAGAATTTAAAAATAAAATAAAATAATAAAAATATTGCTAAATTAGCGAGAAATTTATTTATTATTTTCTTAATCATTAATAATGCGTGAAGTAAGTTTCGAAAATTAATGAACACTTACATATAAATTATAGGAGTAATATAATTAATAATGTACGTAAAATAATATATAAAAGACGTGTACATATTAGGTATAATTAATATGTAAATATATATGCCCGTAATTATAAAAAAAACCCAAAATTTGGTAAAATCCATTAAATAAATAAGTAAAATATGTGGAAAATTAAAAAAAAAAGGGGGGACAACTAGGTGACAATTTGTTTGGTGTGGCAAGCACTTAGAATATAAGAAACGTAGGAAACTTAACTTTAGGACACTTAGATGATGTAATACACTTGTTAGCATAGGAATAAAAAAATCAAGTGGCCCACAAATTATCATATGAAAGTACAAATTGAAGTCTAAATCAAAGTTTGGTCATTTGCATAGTTGGAAAAAAAAATATTGAAGTGAGAAATTGAGAGAGAGAGAGAGAGTGAAGAAAGAAAATTACTAAAACATTAGAGTGCAAATTTTTGAGTTCCTATGGAAAACAACGACTTAGAAGAGAAACTTGGATGTTGCTTGAAGGAATGGCTAGTGATGGTTTTGGTTGATGCACACTTTCCTCTCTATAGTGGCTAGAGCTTTAAGTTTCAGTGAGTTGCTATTTAGCCTGGTTTTTAACTAAATTTTGGGAAAAATACCAAATGATCTCAAAAAATTTTGAAACTTGGTTTTCTTTAGTATTTTTGTATGAGAAATTAAAATTTCAAATTAGATTTTAAAAATTTTGAGTGCTAATATAGGATTCTTAAGAAAAATGTTATGCACATTAATTTTTAACGGGTTTTTGAAAAATCAATTAGTGTAGTTTCAACTTAAAATTTTATAGGCAAAGTCCTAAGATGTTATATTTTGATGTTATGTCATTAGATTGTTAAAATTGCATCCTCATAGTTTAGGAAAAAATTTAATTTTGTGTAAACAATGCACTGGACATGTTGTTTATTAAGGAGCTTAATCAATACTTGATAAAATTAAGGTATAATTGTAGACACTTTATTTTTGCCATTTTTTTGTTTTTTGTTAATTGAGCTAGGTTAATAAATAAATATAAA
This sequence comes from Lumnitzera littorea, assembly GCA_024138015.1. Classification (NCBI taxonomy): domain Eukaryota; kingdom Viridiplantae; phylum Streptophyta; class Magnoliopsida; order Myrtales; family Combretaceae; genus Lumnitzera; species Lumnitzera littorea. The sequence continues at coordinate 36,925,096 of JAMXBB010000001.1, forward strand.
AAATAAAGAATAATAAAATAAAAATAAAAATAAAAAAACGAAAATAACAAAAAAGTGAAAAATGAAAAAATAAAAAGAAAATCAAGTCAAGTTAAGGCAAGTTGAGTTGTGTGTCGAGTTGTGTTATGAGTTGGATTGTTGGATCAGATGACGATGTGGGCTTAATTAATTAATTTTGAGCTAGACCAATATAAGATAAATATTTATCTAATTTAGGGGCTCAAATCAGATTTAGGAGTTATTGGGTTAAATTGTAGTGGATCAGATTAGGTTTGGAAAGAAAAAGCCTAAAATAAAGTAGGGTTTCTACAAAAAACCCTAATCATATCTTCCATATCTAAGATTACAATCATATCTTGAGATACAAAAAATATGATTATGGGCCTATAAATACTTAAGTGGGGATGCTGGACGGATTTTTCATGAATGATAAAAAAGAAAAAAAAAACTAATACACTCACACGAACACAACCATTATAGCCATCACAACTGCTGCCCAAGCCACCGTCGCTGTTGCTTAAGCCACCGCTGCTGTCACCTAGTAAAGCCCCTGTGTACGCCCAGTATCGCCTAAGTTACCACTACTGTCACCTACAGCGCCAATGTTCGCCCAATAATGCTCCCGTACATGCTTAGTGCTGCATAAGCTACCGTTGCTGTTGCCCACACCCTCGCTCACAGTGCTTACACTCGCCCAGTAGCGCCTTTGTGCATGCCCAATGTCACTTAGTCGCTTGCCCCATATATGCCCAATGTTGCTTAGTGTTGCCCAATCGCTCACTTAGTGTCGCCTAATAACGCCCTAGTGTTGCCTAGCTCTAGCCTAATCTCGCCCTTCATCGCCCAATACCGACATGATCCGACGTTAGGTAAATTTTCATTAATTTTTTTTATTTATTTCATTAATTTTTATTAATTTACTTTATTAGTTATGTTTTTTTTCCTTTATTAACTATTTTTGTGTTTAAGTGTAGGTTTTTTTTTGTTATTATTTATTTTTATTGCAATTTTTTTAAAGCTATTCCAATAAAATTTAGTTGATTTATTTTTTTTTGAAAAATCATGTTTTTTTAATAAAATATATATTTTGACATATAGTAGTTTTGAAAATAAAAAAAAAATCTTAAATTAAGTTTTTTTAAAAGGGATTCAATTAGTTAATGTTTTTTTTTATTTAATTTGGGAAAATTAGATTTCTTAGGTTTTTTTTTTTAAAAGTAATAAAATGATAAATAAATGTGAACTTAGGTTTAGTTTCAAAAATACAAAATAATCCACCTACTAAAAATTTTATAAAAAAAAGAATTACAGCCGGTTTAATCCTAACTAGCGGGTACGTAAATACCTTTGAGGCAACTGTTTAAAAAAATAAAATTTTTTTCTTAGAAATTCGTAAAAAAAAAAAAAATAAATAAAAAATCACTTTAGTCATCTTTTGTATATTTAAGTATATTTTTAGTATCTTTAGAAAATTATAAAAATAAAAGTCTATCAATTTTTCTTTAGTTTTTATATGGTGACTTACTCTTAATAGGTTAGCCCCTGAACCTAATTTTCTCTAGTTTATTTTTTTTTTCTAAAAACCATTTTCTTAGAAAATATGTAGATTAATGGTCAAATTAGGGTTTTCCTACCCGAAAGTCTTAATTTTATTTTTTACTAGTTGAATTGATTGGTGACTCCAATTTTTAAATTTTTTTAAGAAAAGTATTTCTTTAGTTTAATATTGAGTAATTTATATTAAGCGGGCTGGGCTTGATATATGTTTAATTAAGGAAATAGAAATAGGGTTTGATAGAATTGGTGACTTTACTGGAGACGCTTGGTGAGCTAGCCATGTGAAAATAAAAAATAATTATTGATGGGTTTTTGTATTATTATTTTCTTCTTTATATTATAGTTGTACTAATTATTTTGTTTTTTAGTGATGTAAGCCCCAAGAAAAAAAGCCTAGCTAATGGGTCTTCTTGGGAATTTAAGGGGTTTTATGTTCATTAATCATTTGTGTGTTTAGATGTGGTCAGACTTAGGCTACCTCAGGAACTTAGGACGGGCTACCATTGTGTAACCCTTAGGTTATTGGTGTCTTTACCCTTACCTAGTGGTGATAAGTGAGCTCACTCAAGCTTCGATGTAACTTATTAGGCTTCTCTCCAGAAAGCCTTAAGAGTTACAAAGCTTGAAACCCATAGACCTTACCCTCTTGCATTAGTCTTTTCGAAAAAAGGGGTAGTTATTCTTAAATTATAGGAAAAGCCTAATCAAACCGTGGTTGGTTTGATCCTATTCTTCAAAAAAAGGGAAATTCAAGAAAAAATCGGTAACCCTTATATATAAGTATTCGTGAAATTCACTTTTCTTAAAAAATCTTATTTTAGACCTACTTATATATAAGGGCATTTTCCAACCGCGGATTCATCATACTTCCTATAATTTATTAATTACCGACCCCTATTATACTGCATGCGTATGTAACATATTGCATTTTTATATATTTGATTATACTCATTTCTTTGTGAATATTTTATTTCCTTGTATTATATGTATGTTTTTTTTTTATCATTCCTTAATGAGTAAAAGGCTGCATAATTTTTAAGGAATTTTTTGAAAATGCTGCAAAATTATTAATGTCATATCCAGCTTTATTCTAAATTTAGTGGTCTTGTTGTAAATAATTGCCACATTTCATTTTATTTATATATTTTTATAATATAGATATGAAAAGTCAAGGTAGTGTTAGTCCAGAGCTCGTCTATGAAGTTCAGTTGGACAAGTATTCCTTCCTTGAGGTTATCTTGAGAGATTGGTTGAACCAGCTTCTGCTTGCTAAGCAAGATCACATTCGCAAGAAGATCAAGCTGGTCATATCGCTCATGCAGGTCCAGCTCCATTGGCCTTTAATTCAAGCCCTCATCTATTACTGGGACCCAGAATTAGCAACTTTCAATTTTAGCCCACAAATGTTGACGCCCACTATAGAAGAATACTTACAGCTGCTTGGCACCCCGCTTCTCGAAGCAGGCATAACCATCCCAAATCTCAGAGTCTAGCCCGAGAAAGCTTTCATGACCTTGCTAGGAGTCAAAAAGTCAGCATTGGCACCGTTCTTATTTTCAGAAGGCAAGAAGTGTCTCAGTATCTTAAGATTAGTAAAGTGGTTCTTAAGCTTAGATGCTTATCAGAAGTATCGCTAGATCTTTTGTGAAGGATATGAATCATGGGTTGAGAAGAGAGTAAATGCTTTTATTGTAACAGTATTCGAGACAGTGTTGTTTCCTGTCAGGTTTGGTCAAGTCTAATATAGGGTAGTTGAGCTAGTGACTCAATTCCTAGTCGGTAAATCCTATATATCGATATTACTAGCAGAATAGTTTAGGACACTCACCTACCTGAAAAAGCAGGGGCATGATTATTTTATGGCCAACCCTACAATCCTTGCCATGTGGTTTTTCAATCATACGTAGGGGTATGGAGGGAATCTTCTTAGAGAGTCATTGACTGAAAATATGAACTTGATTGATAACTTTGCTCGCTACCTCAAGGTACTAAAGGAAGCTCATTTTAATGGATGGGTGTCAATTATCAGCAAAATGTGGCCAGTAGACTTTATGTGGATAGTTAGATGGAGCCATTGCACTCAAGTTGTCTTAGGATGTGCCGACTATATAGGGGTCCCCCTTATCGGTATTACGGGTTGTATAGGATATTTCCCAGCTTGTGTCACTAGACTAGTGGGTTCACTTCAAGAGATAGCCTATAGGGACTCATTGGATATCGTTACGATGAATTATCAAGATCCTTGTCTACTTACCGCTACTTTGATTCAACGATTAGTAGAACTCATGAAGTTGTGGGAACGGAGAGAAGTCAAGAAGATAGTCAATGTGGGAACTTTGAAGGGTAAAGTAGGAGAATATTAAGCCGCCAAGTAGTTCATCTATGATCAGTTGGAGAAGATTGGAAATATATGGTATGAAACTCCAGATGTATTCAGATACGAGCTAGAACCAGCAGGTCTTTCACCTATCGAGCAGGCCATATCATACGGACTAGAGTTGAAGCCTAGTTCTAAGAAAGTAAGAGAATCATTGAAGAGTTAAAGCTAAAAAATGAGAGACTGCTAGAAGAAAATCAATTCTTGAGGAGCAAGATTCGAGAAAAGGATGTTATAGTACGAAGACTTATGAGGGAAGTTGATGAAGCTCGTCCCAACTAGATCTGTTGGCTTTTGTAGATAAAGGATTTAAGTTTTTAAGAAAATTAGTTAGGAGTTTTTCTTTTCTTTTCATTTAGTCTATTGTATAAGTTAGATCTTATGATTAGTAAATTTGCAGCTTTGGTAAATTAAATTTTCATTAATTGCACAATCTCTTACTCATTATTTATTTATTTATTTATTTGTTTAGTTGACTTTTAAAAAGAAAAAAAAAAGAGAAAAGAAAATTTGAAAAAAAAAAGAAAAAAGAAAAAAGAAAAACACAAAAGGAAACAAACAACAGAACAACAAAAGTTACAAAAAAGAGAAAAACAAAAACAACAAAAAAATCTTTAATTTACTAAAAAAGTCTAAAACTTGGGTTTTTGCATAAGATTTGGAAGATAGTGTCCAAGCAAGCAGACTCAGCTAGAAGCCCAATGTTCACTTGTTATAAGGCCAGAATGTCAACTTAAGGCATTGAAAACATCAGTCAAATCGAGCCCGACCCAAGAGTAACAACCCTAGAAGAAAACATGAACAAGATGGTCGAACAGATCCAAGCTCTCACTCGAGATATTGGGATTCTTAATGATAAACAAGGATCTCAAGTTAACCCAAACTAGAATGTAAAAATGACCATTCCCCTTGAATTGGAAGATGAAGAATTGGTTCTTAATGTTGAGGTATGGAGGAGGGAGACTGAGGAGAAACACCGAGAGATGGAAAGAAAATTTATGTAGAAGTTGACCGAGAAGATGAAAACCCTAGAAATGGTTAACGGGTTTGAATAGATGGGAACGATCAACTTGCCAACATATGAAGACGATAACTTCCTTGAAAGATTTAAAGTGCCCAAATTTGAGAAATACAATGGGATTGGTTGCCCAAAGCTCTATACTAGGTTGTGCATAAGGAAAATGGGGAAATACACGAAGTACGATAAGGTGATGGTCCAGACTTTTCAAGACAGTTTGACTAAGCCTGCCTTAACCTAATATGCCCAATTAGATTTGAATGAGATCGATACTTGGGATAAGTTAGCATAGACTTTCTACAACCAGTATAAGTTTAACATTGAAGTGGCTTTATCCATGTGGGATTTGAATAATCTACAAAAGAAGGCCAACGAAAACTTTAAAGAATATGCTTAGAGATGGATGGGCATGGCAACTAAGGTGACTCCACCCTTGATAGAAAAGGATTTGACTTTTGCCTTCATCAACACTCTTGGAAGCCCATATTACCAACATCTGGTCGAGCACCCCACCTCCAACTTTGTAGAAATTGTGGCCTTAAGGCACCGAATTGAGGAAGCTATTGCTACTGGAAGGTTTCTTAATCCTGAAGCAGTTGAGAAAAAGACACCTCTGGCGAGGTTTTCCAACAAAGCTAAAGAAGCCACTATAAGCATTATCGATACTGGCAATCTTATTAGGCTTACAGCCCTGGTAGCCATGACGGGAGGATCTAATCCCCCGTCGAATCCGAGTCAAAACAACTGGCCATGGAGAAAGATGATATCATGGCTATGACAATTCCAAAATCGTGAAAGAGAAGTACTTGGAAGGAGCTTAGAAAAAGATATGAAGCCGAAGATCCGATGGTTGATATCCTAGGAGAATCATTAGGGAAGTTTAAGTATTTGGTGGATTACGTCGGTTTGCCTGCCATATATGCTAATGAACCCCGCCATTAGATGGGGTCCTAAATTTGAAGAAGAAGATAAGCTTATTACAAAAGTCAAGAAGATGGCTGACATGGTTAGAATGATCGGAGATGGGCCCAAGCCGTTAGTTTTTGAGTACTACGGGAAGACTAAGATGGTTGAGGAATTGGGAAAGCCTAAGAAGATTGCTTTCAATGTCTCATTAGCCCCAGAGAATTACAAAGTACCACCTTTAGATTACTAAGTGGTGAATTAGATGACTAAGTCCTCATCACCTATAGTTGGTGGGCTTACGCGCTCAAGCCGAGTCTATGATCAAAATGAGGAAGCTAAGAGGAAGTCTACTATGAAAGAGGCTTTTTGAAAGATCTTTGAAAATATGCATGATAAAGATTAGAATGTTGCCAAGAAGATAGTGAAAGCCAGTGAATATAAGATAATGGATCGATTAGCCAAAGTACCAGCCCAAATCTCCTTAATAGGCCTACTGTTGTCATCAGATACTCACTAGGAAACTTTAATTAAAATTCTGAAAGATGTTAAAGTACCTGAAGGGATTTCCACTAAGAAGTTGGGATTTGTGGTGAGCTTGATATTTGGGATGGATCAGATTTCATTCTTGCCAGATGAGTTAGGTGAAGAGGGAGACCAACACACAAAGCCCCTTTTCATAGTGGTTAAGTGTGTGGGGAGACTGGTTGCTTGAGTTCTAATAGATAATGGGTCTTCACTAAATGTATGTTCCTTGGCAACACTGTATTTACTTGGAGTAGATGCGATTGAGATAAAGCTTAGCTTAATTTTAGTAAGGGCTTTTGATGGATCAAAAAGAGAGATAATTGCAAAAATTGGGTTGCAAGTCGAGATCAGTCCGTAGATGTTCACTATTCCATTTTAAGTTCCAGATATACAGCGAAATTTTAATCTTCTGTTGGGAAGACCATATATTCATTCAGTAGGGGCAATTCTATCTAGTTTACATCAAAAGGTGAAATTCATAGCCAATGGGCAATTGGTTACTATTCTCAAGGAGCAAGACTATGAGATTTACAAAGAGACGATTATTCCATATGTCGAGAGTGAAGAATTGGAGGAGCCAGGATTGCAAATTTTTTATGAAGGCATATGATTGAAGAGTCAAGATAGGGGGTACGGGATCGCTCAGAACAGCTTAAGCAGCATATTGGAATATTCGGGCTTAGGTATGAGCCTACTGAAGATGAGATCCAAGAAATGAAGGCTAAAACCAAAAGCAAGAGAGGAGATCGGTTGTACCATGCTCATATGGACTTTCCGAACATTCGCTAGACATTCCCTATTCTAGCTGGTGTTCAAGAACTCGAAGTAGCCAGTTTATCCAAGACCTACGATCTAGACGAGAAGGAAGATATTGGTGTACTAGTTTCCTTATGCAACTAGTTTTCCATTCTCGTTAATAGGTCTCTTTAGAAATGCAAAATTGGATTAATTAAGAACATTCGATTTTGATAATTAGTCCGATTAGTTATGCCTTTTCTTTCAAAAAATTTGAATTCATTCATTCAATAAAATTCATTCCTTTCTTTCTATCAATTCTTCTTTGATGATTTATGTAGATGATAATTAGTCCAATTAGTTAGGCCTTTTCTTTTTCTATAAAAACGATGAATGTAATTGATATCTCGTGCATGTAAACGATGAAAGTACCAATATCGCCTTCGGCCTTGCTGGGTCAGACGTTGGAGATGATATTGAGACTCCAAATGAAATTCAAGAGAGTTGGCACTGATATGAATAGGGTAGAGTGATTATTAACGAATTGATGGTTGTGATTAATTTAGGGATAGAAGAAAATCCATGAAACTTGAAATTTGGCGGTAATTTAATGGATAATTAGAAATAGAAGTTGTCGCGATTATTATCAGAATACTTGGACATATTTGCTTGGTCTTATGAAGATATGCCCGGTTTAGATTTGTCTATTGTAGTTCATAAATTGCCAACCAGGGAGGAAATAAAACTGAAAAGACAAAAGCTTAGATGATTTAGGATGGATATACTCCTCAAAATAAAAGAAGTCGCTAGAAGTCGTGTTCATAGAAGTGTCGAATTACCTCGAATGGGTAGCCAATGTGGTGCCAGTGTTGAAGAAAAATGAGAAGATTAAGGTCTGCGTAGATTTCTGTGATTCAAACTAGATGACACCAAAGGATAACTTTCTTTTGTCACATATTGACGTATTAGTGGATAACACAGCCAGGAATCATCTTTTCTCATTTATGGATGGTTTCTCGAGGTATAATCAAATTAAAATAGCAGAAGAAGATAAAATCAAAACAACTTTCGTTACCTCTTTGGGAACGTTTTGTTATCGTATAATGCATTTTGGGTTGAAGAACGCTGGGGCAACTTATTAGCGTGCTATGGTTGTTTTGTTTCATGACATGATATATCAAGAAATCAAAGTTTATGTAGATGATATGATCTCCAAATCTAAGGAGGATGAAAATCATGTGGATATTTTATGAAAGTTATTTAAGCGATTAAGGAAGTTTCAACTGAAGTTGAATGTAGAAAAGTGCACCTTTAGAATAACTTCGGGCAAATTATTGGGTTTTGTGGTCAATAAAAGAGGAATCGAAGTGGACCTAGATAAAGTCAAGGCAATCGTAAACATGCTAGCACCCAAGACTGTAAAAGAAGTTCGGGGATTGCTAAGAAGATTGAACTACATCGTTTGGTTTGTATCGCAGCTAATTGATAGATGCAAGCTATTGTTCAAACTCTTGAGGAAGAATGCAACCATCGAATGGGATGAAGAGTGTGAGCAAGCAATTGTTAAAATAAAAGAGTATATCATGAATCCCCTCATGTTAGTTACTCCTACACCGAGACGGCCCTTGATTCTTTACTTGACGATTCTTCCTGAATCAATGAGATGCATGCTAGGATAGAAAGACGAAATGGGAAGAAAAGAGCATCCTATATATTATTTAAGCGAGAAGTTCATAGAAGGCCAAAAATACTCAAAGGTGGAAAGAATGTGTTGTCCTTTAGTATGAGTGATGCTTAGGCTCAGGTAGTATATTCTCTATTACCCAATAGAGTTGTTGACAAAACATGACTCGTTGAGGTATTTAGCAAAAAAGCTAGCATTGATTGGAAGAATATCGAAGTGGTAGATGTTACTCTCCGAGTTTAATATCAAAGTTTAGTCAAGGGGTAGGTGACGGCTGATCAATTGGAAAATTACCCATTAGAAGATGAGGATGATGGTTTAGAAGCGCAATTTCCTAATGAAAGTATGATGATGGTGAATGAATTGAATGATGAGAAATTATGATGGAAAATGTATTTTGATGAAGCAGCCAATGTGTTTGGATGTGGGATAGGAGCAGTATTGGTATCACTTAAGGGTAACCATTTCCCTATGCCATCGAGATTGACATTTCCATATACCAACAACATAGCAGAATATGAAGCTTACATTTTTGGGCTTAAAATGGAGTCAAATATGGGGATATAAGAGCTTGAAGTGTACAGAGATTCTTCTCTTATAATTCTCTAGATCTTAGGAGAATATAAGATGAAAGACAAGAAATTGATATCTTATCACGAACATTTAGGAAAGCTAATTGAAAAATTCCAAGAGATTTCATTTACTTACATTCCAAAATTTGCCGATGCATTGGCTACGTTAGCGTCAATGGTGAAAGTTACGGATGGGATAGAAATTTAACCCTTGAAGATTGAGGTGGGAGAAAAATTGGCTTTTTTACCTTATAGTTGAAGAGAAGGGAATAAAAGAACCTTGGTATCATGATATCAAAAAGCCACTTCAAACGAGGGAATTTCTTAAAGGTTCTGATAGAAAAGATAGAAAAACATTAAAAAGGTTGGTTACTCACCTCCTATTAAATGGAGCTACGTTGTACAAGAGATCAGTAGATGCAACTTTGCTAAGGTGTGTAAGTGAAGAAAAAGCCGAGAAATTAATGAGAGAAGTGCATGAAGGAGTTTGTGGCCTTCACATGAATGGGTATATGTTAGCTAGAAAAATCATGAGAATGGGGTATTTTTGGATGACTATGGAATCGGATTGTATCAGGTATGTGAGGCACTGTCATTTGTATCAGGTGTATGCTAACAAAATCAACGCTCCTCCCTAAGAATTACATGTATTATCAGCTTCTTGGCCTTTCTCGATGTGGGGAATTGACATGATTGGACCAATTTCACTAATAGCTTCAAACGAATACAGATTCATTTTAGTCGCGATCGACTATTTTACCAAGTAGGTAGAAGTAGTGTCGTATGCCATAGTGACCAAAGGAGTAGTGGTCAAATTCTTGAAAAGAGATATTATTACAAGATACGGTGCACTCGAGTCTATTATTACAGACAATAGGACGAATTTGAATAACAAGTTGATGGATGAAGTGTGCTACCAGTTTAAGATTAATCATAGTAACTCAACTCTATATCGGCCTTAGATGAATAAAGTAGTTGAAGCCGGAAATTAGAACATCAAAAGAATAATTGAGAAGATGGTGATTACTCATAAAGACTGGTATGAGATGCTTCCTTTTGCTCTCATGGTCTACAAAACCTTAGTCGGAACTTCTACTGGTGTAACACCATATTCATTGGTATACAAAACTGAAGCGGTATTACTGGTGGAAGTAGAAATACCTTCGTTTCGAGTATTAGCAGAAACTCAGCTTGATGAAGCAGAGTCGGTGAAGAAGCGGATGGAGCATTTGAATCTCATAAATTAAAGGAGGCTTGCAGCGATATGTTATGGTTAGTGTTATCAATAGCGGATGATCCAAGCTTTTAACAAGAAAATACACCCAAGATACTTAAAAGAAGGACACTTGGTGTTGAAGAAAGTGTTACTGAATGCAAAAGACCTTAGGGGCAACTTTGCTCCAAATTATGAAGGATCTTATGTGGTGAAAAGGGTATTATCAGGAGGTGTATTAGTGTTGACAGAGATGGATGGTCCAGAATTAAGGGGACCAGTGAATTCAAACATAGTTAAGTTGTATTATCCATGAAAATCGAGTTCAATAAAGATTTCAATTTTTCTTGAATAAGTTTATGGTTAATCTTTTATCGTTTACAAGTAAAGTTGATATCTATGAATGTTTTTGAATTTAGATGGTCATTGACCAAAAAATACTTCACTAATAAACTCTTGTGTACCATGTTTCTTAGCCTCGTGAACTTAAACGCTAGACCCTCACCGATGAATCTGAATCACCAGATAAAATGAAATTGAATGTTCTTAATAATTTAATCTTGTTTCTTTTGAAGAGAGGTTTATCGTTTAGAAGTCATGGAGAGTGGAAATTGAAATTTGGTGTTGAACAAAGCAAATTCAAGGCATGAGCATGGTCCAGTTACCAGACTCAAAAGTTTGGAAGGTCTTATTGAAAGAGAAAAAAAAAGAAAAGAAAACAGAAAAAAGAAGAAAAGAGGAAAAAGAAAGAAGAAGCAAACATAATCCTTTAGTGAAATTCTGTTGATTGAATGAGCGAATATCGGAAGTCAATGTGCGCATGTCAATGATTGCTATCCGAAAAATTTTCTATTCCTAGGTAAAATGACCCTAAAAGTCCTTGGAAGTAATCTTTAGGAGAATTAAAACAAGTTTTTTTGAAATCTTGAAGAGATCTATCCTCTTCAGATTGTTCACTAAACCAAAACGAATCTCGAAGAGATCTATCATCTTCAAATTAACTAAAAGGAATCTTGAAGAGATCTATCCTCTTCGGATTAACCAAAACGAATCTCGAAGAGATCTATCCTCTTTGGATTATCTAAAACAAATCTTGAAGAGATCTATCTTCTTCGGTTTATTCACCCAATTAAAAGAAATCTCTAAGAGATCTATCCTCTTCAGATTGTTCAACAAGTCAAAAAAGAAATCTAAAAGAGATCTATCCTCTTCAAATTGTTCAATAAAGTTTTAATCTCGAAGAGATCTATCCTCTTCGGATTGTTCACCTAAACCAAAATTAGTTTTTGAAATCTTGAAGAGATCTATCCTCTTCAGATTAGTTATTAAAACCAAAGCAAAACCAATCTTGAAGAGATCTATCCTCTTTGGATCATCCACCAAATAAAACAAAGTAAGAAATCTCAAAGAGATCTATCATCTTCAGATCACCAAATTAAAATCAGTTTTTGAAGTTTTGAAGAGATTTATCCTCTTTGGATCACAAGTTAAAACAAATCTCGAAGTGATCTATCATCTTCAAATCATACAACTAATAGAAATCTTAAAGAGATCTTTCCTCTTTGGATTACCTACCAATACAAAGTTTTAATCTTGAAGAGATCCTCTTCAGATTATCTAAGTCGGGTTTGGCAAAAATAGGTATCTCTTCTATCTTTATAGCAAAGTTCTAATCGAACTTCACTATAAAGAGGGGTAGCTATAGACACCTCATTTTTGTCATTTTTTATTTGTTGTTAATTGAGTCAGGTTAATAAATAAACAGAAAAAAATAAAGAATAATAAAATAAAAATAAAAAAAAGTGAAAAAGGAAAAAATAAAAAGAAAATCAAGTTAAGTCGTAGTAAGTTGAGTTATTTTATGAGTTGGATTGTTGGATCAGATGATGATGTGGGCTTAATTAATTAATTTTGGACTAAACCAATATAGGATAAATATTTATCTAATTTAGGAGCTCAAATCCGATTTAGGAGTTATTAAACTTAATTGTAGCAGATCCGATTAGGCCTGGAAATAAAAAGCCTAAAATAAAGTAGGGTTTCTAAAAAAAACCCTAATCATATCTTCCATATCTAAGATTATAATCGATCTTGAGATATGAAAGATGTGATTACGGGCCTATAAATACTTGAGCGGGGATGCTGGACGGGTTTTTCATGAAAGATTAAAAAGAAAAAAAAACCAATATATTTACATGAACACAACCACTACAGCCATCGCTCTTGCCGCCCAAGCCATCATCATTGTTGCCCAAGCCAGCGCCGTTGTCACCCAGTCCATTGTCGCTGTCGCCTAAGCTACTGCCGCTGCCGCCTAAGCTACCGTTTCTATCGCCCAGTCTATCACCGCTGCTACCCAAGTTATCGTCGTTGTCGCCCAGTCCATCGCCTATTACTGCCCAATCCTTCACCTACAGTACCCATGTTCGCCCAGTAGTGCTCTTGTGCACGCCTAGTGTCACCTAATGCCACCTAAGCTACCACTATTGTCACCTACGCCCTTACTCACAGTGCTTATGCTCGCTGTCACCTACGCCCTCACTCACTACTACTGTTGTCGCCAGCCATGGTACGTAAGTACCTTCGAGACAACTATCTAAAAAAATAATTTTTTTCTTAGAAATTCGTAAAAAAAAAAATAAATAAAACATCACTTTAGTCATCTTTTGTATATTTTGGCATATTTTGAGTATCTTTAGAAAATTATAAAAATAAAAGCACATCAATTTTTCTTTAGTTTTTATATGGTAACTTAGTCTTAATAGGTTAGCCCCCAAATACGGTTTTCTTTAGTTTATTTTTTTCTAAAAATCATTTTCTTAGAAAATTCGTAGATTAGTGGTCAAATTAGGGTTTTTTCACTTGAAAAACCCTAATTTTATTTTTTATCAATTGAACTGGTTAGTGACTCCAATTTTTAAATTTTTTTAAGAAAAATATTTCCTTAGTTTGATGTCGAGTAATTTATATTAAGTGGGCTGGGCTTGATATAGGTTAAATTATGGAAATTGAAATAAGGCTCGACAATAACTTATATTTACCTACATGCAATAGTTGAAAGTGGTTTATAACCTATATTTTTGAGTCGTGTGAAACTCCTTAATCCGAGTTAGAGTGAATGTAATCTCTCTAACTTTACAATGGACCAGATAACATTGTGCATTGTTGCATACAATTGATTACATTACATTTTATTATAATTAATAACCTTGTTGCATGTTGTATGGTACTCTTTTGTCTCCATTCTACTTATTGAGCTAGTTATGCTCATATCCTTATAGATTCTATTGTAGGAATCGACTAACACTGAAAGATGCAGTAATATATCTAACCGTAGGTTAGTACACGAAGGGTTAGGGAAGTGAGAAGATATATGAACCTTGTTGAAACTGGAACACTTTAGAAGTCCTAGTCTTTTGAGAAAACTAACTAGTCTCCATATGTGACCACTAATTTTCCAATAAAGTTTGTAAATACATGTAATAGAACTTATGACTTTTGAAACTATCTTTTGAACAACGTACTTTTTTAATGTAAATACTTTTTTCTAAATGTAATTTAAGTATTAAAAATATATACTATCGATTTCTTGTAAATGTTTTAAAGGAAATACCATAGGTTCTAATTATAATAAGTACTCCATTGGATTCTTCAGGTTGGTTAAGTCGTGTATGTCTCGTATAGGCTATATTTACGATAGTAGTTATGGGGTTAACTTCTATCTTAAATTAGTTTACGTGGTAAGATTATTATGACTCCTCCCATTCGGGATATGACAATTTGCAAACTTCCTCATCTAATTACTAAGGTACACTATATTGTATGGTTTTATATTTTAACTCAACTTGATGGTAGATGTGCGTTATATGTGCCTTATATCATTTCTTGGGTTTTATGACTAAGAAGTGTCGGTTTTCATATCAACAACATGATGATCATTTTGCTTAGATGAGACTTAGTTTATAGTTATGACATGCTATCTAATGTGCTTAGGAGAAAGAATTGTTAGGATTAGCAATTGCTTGGTGGGTTGTTCAAAATATCGAAGAAATAAATGTGGGTTTAGTATAGGGTTTACCAAACATGGGCCACTTAAATGGATATCACTCACCAAATAAGCACAACGTAGACCTAAAGTAATGTTTGGTATTACACACAAACACCAGCTAGGGTTTCTTACTACTAATTCTTACTAAAGGAATTAAATTAGAGAAAAAGGATGAACTTAGCATTGATCTCTCAACAACAACAAAGAGAATATTCATTAATGATGGAAAGGATGATTTTGACTACAAACAAAAAGGACTCTTTATAAGTGTTTTTCTAGGGCTATAACAAAAAATAGAAGGACAAAAGGGAAAAGTCCAAAATTAGCAACTTAAGAATATACAAAAGGATAAAAATGAAAAATACAAAAGGGAATATCTTCTGATAATGTAGAGTAATGAAACATGTGTCTATTGCACACTAGAGAAGTACTTTGGCAAACATAGTTATAGAAACAACATTACATAATGTTTTGGTTGAGACGGGTGAGGTTGGCATTGAGAGAAACAGGTTGGTTAACCGTATGGCGGGAGTCAGAATAGGTTAGTGTTCATCTTAGTGGAAAGTTTCGAGCTTTTAGGATCATAGCACAAGTTTCCATGTTAGTCTGTTTTTACTCATTTAGTGCCTTAAATAATGGCTCAACAGCTCGAATGATGTTGGGGAGGGCTGAATTGGTTGGCATATGATGTAGATTGAAGCTCTTAAGGTAAATTGACTCATCTTTGGCTGGTTACCGGTTTATAACATGTCATACTAGGTTTTATAAGACTTAGAGTTGTGCTTGTGTGAGTGGCTTAGAGTTCAAATTCTCATAAGCTCCTTAGGGTTGTTAAAGATTTAGCCTCAAATTAAGTGTCTCGTCCAGTTTAGCTTCATTAGGGACATATAGAGTTAGGTTGGCAATATTAAAGATCAAGGACACACCACATCCTTTAGGCAGCTCTAGCTCGTAGGTATTGTTGTTGACCTTCTACATGATTTTGAATGGTCCATTTGCTCGAGAAGACAACTTATTAGCTCTATTTCTATGAAAATGCTCTTTACTTAGGTGAACCCATACGAGGTCACCTACTCTAAAGTGATTAGACCTTTTTTCCTTGGTTTTCAAGCTCTTATTGTTTGGAGATAGCTTGATAAGTTACTTAGAAACCTTTTTTATTTAACTTTTACATCATCTTTGCTCGATTAACTACTTTTGCACTTTCATCCTTTGAGGTCAAAACAACGATACTCATGGGAATGGTTGAGTTAGTTCCATAAATGACCTTGAAAGGAGACTTATTAGTGGAATTATATGTTGATTTGTTGTCTATAGTCTCGACAATAAGAAGATACAAGTCCCCATCGGTAAGGTTCTTACTCACTATAGCTCAAAGGCACTTAGGGTTCTATTGATGACCTTAGTCTAGCCATTGGTCTTAGGGTAATAGGATGTATTAAACATCAGTTTAGTCCTAAGCAATAGTTACTAAAATCAAAAGTCAACCATATGATTTTAAGAGTTTATGATTTTACAATGTTTTTTTTTTAGTTAAAATAGATGCAAAATTGTTTAGATGCAAAGATTTTATGGAATAATGAATTTTGATATACGATTCTATAAGCTTACGATTTTACTAATTTTGTATGATTTTATATGATTCTATACATTCAAACTGCTATGCCTCGAGAAGGTGGAGTTGTAACAGTATCACTGTATGAGCCATCTTACGATAGAAACTGACTTTATAACAGCTATCTTAGACTTAGTTCACACCAAGCGTACTCGATTCAACCCTTTTTAAGCATCCAATTCAATACCTGTTTGATATAAACTTATGGAATAATCTTTAAAAACAAATTCGAAATTTGACTTTGCAAAAGAGTGGTAGTAAATCCCACAGGTATCTATCATTTGATATATAGACTAGAGTAATGAAAACTACTAAGCTCCTTAAGGAGACTTGTGTAGATTTTCTTAAAAGTTAAAAAAGTTAATATTAAAGATATAACCAGCCATTCCTTGTTACGCCTTACTTCCCTTCTTAGTTTGCTAGTGCTCTGGTTTTGGGTAGGTACTTATGATCCCTTCATAACTCGCAAAATAAACTATAGGGGAATAAGCGACAACTTACTTAGTAAGTGGGGTAGAGACAGAAGTATGCATTCGGTACAATACAAGTAGGGTTTTCAACCAAATTGGTTAAATACAATATGTGTACAAGCAAAGTCATCGCATGACATTATCTGGTCTATCGTGAGATCAAAAAAATTGCACCTACTCTAATTCGAGTTGAAGAGCTTAATGTCATGCACTTACGAATCAAAACCAAACCAGAGCTTATGTAATAGAGAACACCCTCCTCTCGTGACCTCCTTCGAACCACGACCCTCAACTTTATTGTGACTTCCTCTCCTATTACTTAAATCGGCCAAGGGTGGAGAAAGGACCATTTTAATTATCCTCATCGAAGGGAGTCCATGTTTGGCTTGAGAATCTTAATCGTTACCCCTAGTGGGTTGCGGTGCATATCAAATTAGGTGTTAAGTTGAGTTTCGGTTAGTTCATTTTCAGGGTGATCAACTAAGCTTAAACAATTTAAGCATAATATTTACAAAATAACCATAGTATAGAGTTTAGCTCCTATCACAGCAAATCGAATCTTAAACACAAGTGTTGCACATATAAACAGCTAATTACAATTACAATTACAATCACAAGAAGATATATACCAAAGTCTTAAGATATTCTAAAATAATACCTTAAAATGCTATGAAGCATTGATCTCATTTACTTATCTTGATGCTCACTGCGGAAGACTTGTATCGTCAACACCTTGTTCACTAGGATACTATATATATATATAAAGTCTAGATTTCGTTTTCATAAGAGTTACGAAAACGTTAGGATTTTATCTATTTGTATTTCGCTAAATAGTTATATATATAATGTAGCTCCAACCACAGCGAATCGAAACTTAAACTTTATATATATATATAGTATCCTAGTGAACAAGGTGTTGACGAGACAAGTNTAAGTGTTAAGCCAAGTTTGAGTTAGTTTATTTTTAGGGTAATCAACTAAGCTCAAATAATTCAAGTATAATATTCACAAAATAACCATAATATGAAGCTTAACTCCCATCACAACAAATAAAATTTGATACACAAGCACTGTATACACACAACCAGCAAGTCTCTAGATATTCTAAAACAATACCTAAAAATGCAATGAAACATTGATCTTACTTATTTATTTTGGCACTTACTGCAGAAGACTCGTATTGTCAACACCTTATTCATTAGGAGACTCTATATATATATAAAGTTCAAATTTAGTTTTCGTAAGAGTTACGGAAACATTAGGCTTCTATCTATTTATATTTCGCTATATAGTTATATATATAAATATATATATCTAAAGTATATTATTATTTTCCTTATATAATGAAATATAGTTTTTATTATATAAGTTAAGTTAAGTTATTAAATATTGATAATATACACAGTTATAATATTACATATCATATATTGTTTCGATTGCATCGAAACATATTTTAATTAATTAAATTACGTTTCAGTTACGGTAAAGTTATCATAGTTTGTAAATTTCTTAATAATATAGAGATATAAGTAATGTCATTGAGTTCATACATACCTAATGATACGTATTGTAGGTTCTATTTTGAGAGGTGATTTCTAAAAGGTATTTTGAGTTTCTGATATACCCACACATGCCTATAATAAGTATTATTATATTACACTCATTTTATGTAANTTTTATCTATTTGTATTTCGCTAAATAGTTATATATATAAATATATATATGCAAAGTATATTATTATTTTCCTTATATAATGAAATATAGTTTTTATTATATAAGTTAAGTTAAGTTATTAAGTATTGACAATATATGTAGTTATATTATTAAGTTAAATTACATTTCAATTATGGTAAAGTTATTATAGTTTGCAAATTCTCATAATAGTATAGAGATATAGGTTATATTACCTACGCTTGTCCGATTTTAGTAAAAGTAGTGTCATTGGGTTTATACTTATCTAACAATACGTATTACAATTTTTATTTTGAGAGATGATTTCTAAAAGGTATTTCGAGTTTCTGATATACCCATATGCACCTATAATAAGTATTATTATATTATACTCATTTTATATAATTGGACTATATTTTATATAATTTGCTAATATAACTTAATAATATAAGTATTATTTATTCCTAATATGTACATATCTTAATCCGGTTGTAAAACTATCATTAAATATATTAAAAATTTATTTTAGCAAATCTGACCAGCATATCTATGTATAGTTTTTATTTCTATGTTTATCACATTTTAGCCTATTATTATTAAAAACGTACTTCGGTTTGTAATATAAGCTATTTTACTATGTAACTTCGTAATAAATAGCTCAAGTCATCAAGTAATTCCTTGAAAATTTCTATGGACTCCTAAAAATACAAGGAATTTAGTCATTACTTGGTTTCATGCTATCGCTTTATCGCTTATATGCTTGAAATTACAATTTTACCCCTAAATTACATTTAATTAACCAAATAATATCCTTTTTATAGAAAATTATTTTCAATATATTCTAACATTGTTAAAATTCACCAGAAGTCAGTATCTATCATTTCCATCAATTAATTTGATAAAAATCTATTTATTTCATCATTTTATCTTATTTTTAGTGCTAAAAATTACATTAAATATAAAAAATACCTAAATTAAAAAGATGGATATATAGAAATTAAATAAATATCATATGTATTCTACACAAAAATTTTGAGCTATAAACTACATCATTTGATATATTTAATTTGAAAGTCAAAATTTAGATGAATAGTGACTTTCTTAAGTAAGTACCTAAAATATTCCAAATTTTACAAAAATATAAATATCACATGAAATTACATCTAACATAACCTAAATATAAACTTTTCTATAATTTTTGAGGTGAATTTAATATTTTTTAAATTTAAATGAAAAATACGGTAAAAGTTTGACTTGCCTGTTCATCGAAGCTTTAGTGGCCATGGGGTGGTGGCTGTTTGTTGAAACAACTAGGCGTTGGTGGTTCTTTGTGTTGGTGGAAGTGTTTCACAACAAAACATGTGGACGTTGGGTAATTAGGTTAGGTCTGATGTTTGCTTTGTTTTTTTTTTGTAATTTTTCTTCTATTTTCAATTGATTTTCTTCTATTTTTCTTTAAGTACTCTTGGTTCCTAAAGTGTTTAATTGAAATTCCAAAATCCTATTTATAAGAATTTGGGGTCGGTTGATTTTTCCTTAACCTTTAAGAAATTTTCTTGCAATTTTTCTTTATCCAATTAAGTAGGAGGTGTCACAAATTGAGGGAATTCTCTTTTGATTCATCATGTTGCTATTGTTGGAATGTGCCATGCCACTTTGCTAAAATTCCCATGCAATTTGGATAAGTTTTACAAATATTCTAATCTAATTTACATAATTTAGGGATATTATGTTAATATTTAGTTATTTTATTAATATACGAGTATATATATCCTAGGTATATATCACGTGTAATGTATAATTGTACCCGTATAATTATGTTTCTAACATATCTTTTATTTTTAAGATATATTTCTTACTTATATTTATGAGTTTATCGCTTATTATATACTATTATATAATTTTGAGTTAATTTATGGGTATAATTATTATTTGTACTAGGTATACTTACAAAAATATGTGTATACTCATCTAGTATATCATATTATATTATTTTCTTTTATAGCCTAATTAACTTATTTCTAAGTCTTCATCATATTTCGAGCTCGGTTTTAAGGATTTTGATTATTTTTACACTATACTGAATAATCACATTTTTAAGGCTAAAATTAGGATTTTGAGTTATTATTTTTGAAATCTAACTTCACTAAGTTACTTTAACTAACTTTTATAACTCAATTGTAAATTTTGGGCTTACTCGGATAAGTTTCCTTGGAGGCCCTAAATTTGGATACAGTTGCCCTAAATGCGATTTTAGGGGCTTATATAAAGTAAATTCTCATTATTTTGATTGTATTCTTGATATCTTATTATATTTTTGACTTTTAAGCATAGGGAAATTCCTTAATTAGGATTATCATGTTTTTCATAAGATTTTAGCCTAATCGGTTTATTTTCCCAAATACCCTAAATCAACTATTGATCTTAATTATATAAGGATAAGGCTTTGCCCTAATACTCAGATGTTTAGGTCCTAATTACTAAATTGTGAGATATCACACAAATAATAGTAGAATTATGATTTTGATAACCATGATCCCAAGTCCATTCTATAGGGTATGTTAAAAGATGTTAGATATCTCTCATAGTAATGGATTTTGATGACAACAAAAGGAGAATAACACTAATGAATTAACAAGTGAGCATGCATTCAAAAAGTTTAATTTCACAAAATTAAGTTGCATTTAGAATCTTATTCAGAAGCTTTGAATTGATTGAAAAAAAGATTAGTTTGGAAAATCTTCAGAAAGTATTTCAGAGGTTTTTATAAGAAGAATTGATACAGCACTTCAGAAACTTATTCAGAAACTTCAGAAACAAAAGGCTGATATTCTTTAGAAGGCTGTTTAGAAGGTAAGTCTAGAAGTATGACATTGAAAACAACTTTAAATTAGATCTGAATTATTCAAGGCCTAGCTCCACTAAATTAAGTGTATTAGGAAAATACATTTAATCCCGTTTCACTCAAGGTGGAATTAAGATCCATAGGGATCTATTTTAAGAGAAAATATATTTGGATAAATCAAGATATACACAAGAATGGATAAGGATAAGGATAAGGTTGATTTGGATTTTGTGGAGTTTCAAATTTTTGAACATGAGGCTTATTTGGAAGTTGTCAATAAAAGCAGATCTTTTTAAATTCAAATTAGAAGATTATTTGGTGGTTACGGATTAAAGTTTATCTGATCTAAACAAATTAAGGAGAGTTGTTTTGAAATTCAAATGACCGACATCTTCTCATAAAAATATCCAAGGAATTATTTTAAATATCCAACGGTTGGATAATTATGGAAGTGAAGAAAATCTTTAGATTTTTAGCCGTTGGAAAAACTCAATATAAAAGGAAAAAGGATTCAAAACGTTACGTGATTCAACTCTAAAGAAAAGTTTTCGTACACAAAAAATCGTGACAATTTTTTACCTTTTGAAACGCTTCAGAAAGTTCTTTAGAAAGTTCCACTAAAGTAAATATTATAACATTCGCTGTTTTCTCTTTAGAGCGAAATTGTTTGAGTTGTATACTTTTGTTCTCACTTGTAATTTGTAATTTGTAATTCTTATTTATTGTTTGAGTGTTGAGACAAGTACATTTATACTATGTAGATCTATATTAGCCTAGATTGTTAAGAGGCTTAATAAGTAGAGTAGAGTGTTGTAAAGTCATTGTGACAAATGCTTGTAATCTGTTTGTGATTTGTTTTAGTGGATCAAGTGAAACGGCACCGGTGAAGTAAACCGGGTCTCTAGTAATGGAGCTAGAAGAGAGCAATATGCAGAAGGCCAAATCTTTATAATATTTCTGCCTGATTTTCTCCTTCCCTACTCTTTTAATTTGGTTTATTATTTGTTGTGCATTGAATCATTAAATTATCACTGTTCACCATTATAAGTCATTAAGAGGGCTAATTTCATTTTTTAATGAAAAGTTTTTAGAAGTTTAAACATATCAATTCATCCCCCCTCTTGATATTTCATACGGGACTAACAAAAGAAATTGTTAAACCTTGAGCCCTAATCTAAGACTATGTTGTAAAGTACCCCATGCAAGTGCACAATCTCTTACACAAAGAAAAGGAATGTTAGCAACATATAAAGCATCATTGGTCTTTGGCAAGGGATGAAGTAAGCCATTTTGCTGAATTGATCTACTACAACCATGATTGAATCATTTTTCTAAGTTGTTTTGGGTAGTCCTAATGCAAAGTTCATGCTTAGGTTGGTTGGAGATTAGTAGTGGTGTATACTCCCTATAAGGGTTCTTTGCTTCCTTTAGCTTTCTTACATACTTTACACTTCCCAACACCTTATTTACATCTTTCATTATTCTTAGCTAGAAAGAAATACTCATTTAGTAGCTCATACATCCTCTCTTCTTCAAAATGATCGGCTAAACCTCTAGTATGAGTCTCTTAAACTAATAATTTTTTGACCAAGTTGTGTGAAATGCATTGTTGTCCCTTCTTGAATAGGTACCCTTGGTTCATACAGAACCCTCCAACTAATTCCCAATCTACATTTGGTTAAAATGGTCTGAACATATTCTATTGAACATGAGAATCTTTGTTTACATGGTTGTGACAAGTACATGTTTTTGGATAAGGCATCAATTGTAATGTTAGTACTATCTTTTTTATACTTAATCATGTAGGAGAAAGTCTCCAAGAACACGACCCATCAAGCTTATTATTGTGACAGTTTCCATTAACTTCACAAGTACTTTAAGGATTCATGATCTATATAGATTACAAACTTATGGGGTAAGAGATAATGTTGTCATAGTGTGAGAGTGTGCATTCGGAAATAAAAGTTTGTCATAGTCGGAGCAGTTCAGGGTAGCTCAACTAAGCTTTTCATTGAAATAAGTGATAAGTCGTCGCTCTTGCTAATTGAATCTCGAATCTACTATATAAATTTTTTTTACTAGATTTTGGTTGATAAAATTATTGTATTTTCTCCAAGAATTTGAGAGCTTAAAGAAATTCCCTTCTTGGTGATAAGTTCAAAGTTCTTAGAATGCAAAGAGTGGAAGGCTAATTTTTTCATTTCTCTCTCTATCTTTGGCTAGGAGTAACTTAATAAAGCAAGGGAAGTGCTGGTGTGTTGTTGTCCATAAGAATTCCTTAAGCCTAAAAGTCATGATTATATTTATTTATTTGATAAAATGTATTTTCTAGGGATAATTACTTATTTCACCATTAATTGATTTAATAACACCACTTATTGTTCATGCTATATACGTGTGACCAACAATTTATCATTGTCATTATATTATTCATAGCTATTGATTTTACAAGTTATTTTATCCATCTATTATTTTATGGGTATATTTTACCTCATTAAATTTAAATTAATATACTTTACGTGTACGTGGTATTATTTCATATATGCATCTAAATAAAATACTACACTCTATCGACATATTTTATTTTACAAATATTTATTTTATATTCCAACTCATCTATCTTTAACATTGTTAAACTAAGTGTTATGTGGTTTTGATGAAGACAAGACTTAACTAAATTTATTGATCTCAATTGGCTAAATTTTTAAAAATAAATAATTTATGATTTTACATGCTTGATATCATTTGGAGTTTGAAATATTTACATGTGTTTTTGAACTATGAGTGAATATATATAAATATGCATATGGATTGGTAGTTCTTTTGGCTTGGTTGCTTCTAGGTGATTAGAAGCTGATATGTTAGGTAATAGGGGCTACTGATTGATTGGTAGGGGATACACCGATCAATTTGTAAGCCATTTTGAAGAGGCTAAGTTTTGTGCTACTAATTGATCAGTGGAATGCTTGGTAATTGCTGGTGATCGATCGGTAGTCGGTCTCACATACCAGACCTTTCTATGAATGAGTTGAAGATTATGACCCAAGCAATCGATTGGTACAAGACTTAATGCTAGTAATTTGTGCCGATAGATCGATAAGTCGAAGAAACTAGCCATTACCAGCATTAAATGCATATATTGAGGAAAATTTTTTTTCAATGTTATAAATATTCAACTACTCGTCAAAGAACATTTAAGATTTGACATTCTTTTGCAAAATTCTTACATTTTCTCACAATATTCTCATTAATTGCACTCATTATCTCTTAAGCCTTATTTTGCTATTTATTTTGAGAGAAATTTGATAGTGCAGTGAATAGGTTCTATTAATTGCAAATTTATTGAAACAAAGGCATTACACTAGTGAGATTGAGATTGAGTTATATTTATTGATTGCAGTATTTTTGAGAAATGGTGTAAACTTTTATTGAATATTGTATTATTGATACTTAATAAAATTGCATGAAGTCCTCAATTGAACGTGATTGGTGTCCATAGAGAGTAAGGGGTGGTTTGAACTTCATATAATATCCTAACTTGATTTCTTTATCCCTATCTCTTTTACGTTCCACACTTATTGTTCTTATTACTTAATATTGCATTATCTATAAAAAATCGAAAATTGACATAGAATTGTGACAATACTCAATTTACCTCTCTCTTGAGTATTAGCGTAGTGTTTTTGAAACGTCCCACTGCATATAGGAACCCATTAGTTGAGTTATTGATATAAGTGATAATGGACAATAAATCTTACTTTCGATGACTTTCTTTTAAGTTTCCTTCTAACTTTACATAGAATAACATACCTTTTTGACCTCTAGAATAAACGTTCTACATTTACTGTACTATTTTATATCCATGCCTACATGAGTAGCTTGGAACATAAGTGTTACAATATGTATCTTGTATAATCAAACCATAAATTATCGTATTAACAACCTTTTCCTTTGCATTAGAACATATTAAATATTTGATACTTGAAGTAATAAATTTGAATATGGGATATGCGACACCGACTACTAGTAACCAAAATGTTAAATAGCACATACAATGATTTTTTTTTAATTGAGAAAAACATTAAGTATGGAAATGAAAATCATCTATTTAATTATTTTTCATTTTTTGAAACGAATTTGTTTATAATAATTCCCCCCTTTAGATTTACCTTTGAAATATTAATCTCCCCCTCAAGATTTGATACAAAATAATTTTTTTTAAACAAAAATATACTTGGGTAACAATAAAAAATATTTAAAGAGCACATCAATAAGAGATATTAAAAATACTATCTAAACAATATTGAGGCTTGTCTTTTAACGTACCTTATCTTAGGTGTTTGCAATCATTAAAAAAACAAGTTATATCTTTTAACAAACTCGAACCAATTTAGGTCCTTTGAAGCTCAAACACGTAAGATTATTTTTATTCAATTGATGGGACATGATTAGAAATACTATTTGAATTATAGTTAAAAGCTTTAATTTATTATCTAAATTTTTAACTTGTCAAATTTAGTAACAATTGAAACTTTTTGTGTTAACATTAACACTTGCCACACATGATCTGAAATAGTCTAAACACTAATTAAAGTAAGATATGTATCGCATGTATATAAGTATTAATTTTGACATGAAAATTTTCAATTGAGAATTAAATTTAATAAATTAAAATGTTTTAGGTAGTAAATTGAATTTTCGATTGAAATTCAGGTAATATTACCAATATTATCCATTCAATTGATTGTTACTAAGCTTATTTTCTTACAAAAATAACATTTTTCAATATAACCTTGTCTATTGTAAAAAAGCAAGCATATGAACTTTGATGATCATGCCTCATATTTTTACCTAGTGTCTTCTACCTTGAGTAAGATACCTTTTGGATCGAGTAGAGTGCCTTTTATATTGCTTAGGAGAATTTTGGCTTTGTATAATAGATTTTTTTTTTCTAAAATAATTTTATTTTCAACCGATTCACTTACAAAAGTTGCGTTCCCTCCCCTCACCCCCCAAAACCATGGCCACTCTAGGAGCTGCCACCCCTTTAAGCCTTTCATGACCTCAATTCGACAAGTAATTTTTTCCATAAAATAAAGAAAACTCTTCTAATTGAAAGAATGCACGTAGATATTTTTGATAACTTATTTTGCGCCAGGGGTAGGGTCTACTTGGTGGTGGTGCTTGACGATGAACTTAGGCTTAGAAGTGTTATTAGACAGGCTCTTAGGGATGGGGCTATATATTTTGTTGTTAATATGCAGATTATCCTTGTTTTCAAGTGTGAATGATGGTGGTCAGAGGTCGTCGTAGTGGAGTGGAGTTGAGGTAAGGGTGGTGGATGGTGTGATTTGTGGTGGTGAGATGGTGCTATAGTATAACTTTTGTGATTTTTGAAGAAAAAATTGAAATAGTTATGCATTTGAGCTATTTATTATCTTTTGTTATTATTTTAATTATTTAATAATATATTAAACATGCCAACTTCATTCTTTTGTTGCCAAGTGGAATGGTATCATCCTACGCTATTCACTTCTTGCTTACCAGCAAAATGGAGATATAAATCAATTATTATGTTAGTCAAAATTGCTCATTCACATAATTTCTTGTTAGTTGTAACATTTTTTGTTTGGTTTTGGCGTGAGTTTTTGGTGCAATTTTGTCTTGATCTAATTATTCAATGATGGCTAAAATTAACTTCCAATGTTATGGGACATGGTATTATATATCAAATTTCAACGTTTCCATTTTGGGATAATTAAAGTCTTATTCTATAAACTTAAGTTCATAAGTAAAATGACGTCTAATTCTATTTATTTTTAAAATCTTTATAATGATGGATCAAGAGTTCACCATTAAAGGGAAAATCACAGGAAGTAAAGCCTCAGTTGAAGTAAGGATCGCTAAAGTGGAGTTAGCTATGGATGATTTGCTGGATTGAGTTCAAGATGTTGAGAGAGGCTTGAAGAAGTTGGAGAAGGAGCTCCCAAGTTGATGTGCTGAATTGAGTTGCAGGTGATCTAGAAAGGTGGGATGTTATCCTAGAAGAAATGGTGAAGTCCTTAAGGAAGGAGTTGGGAGATTTAAAGGCTTGGGTCCAGTAGCGTTTTGAGATTGGGTATAGATCGAACCCTACTAGGACTATGGCACAAATGAATGCGCCTAAGCCCAAAACTTTCAATAGCTCTCAAAATGCTAGAGAGATAGAAAGCATTCAATGGAGCCTAGAACAATACTTTGGTATGATCAGTGTTTTAGATGATGGATCAAGGTTAAGGGTGGCTCCTATGTTCCTTGTCTATGTGACTACCCTTTGGTCGAGAAGATAGGTTGATGGACTTAAGTGAGGAGTTAGGGAAATTAGAATGTGGGAAGAATTTAAGGTAGAGTTACTAGCCCAATTCCACCCAATAATGCCAAAAGGGATGCTTGAGCACAATTGAGGCGATTAGAACATAAGGCGTCCATTAGAGATTATGTGCGAGTATTCTCAAAGCTACTATTGGAGATTCTCGACATGAGTGATGGGGACGCTATGATTGCCTTCTATGATGGCCTACAAGAGTGGGCCTAAATAAAGTTGGAGAGATGAGGTGTTTAGACTTTAGCCTAAGTCATGGCTATATTTGAGAGCCTCATAGAGTTCAGATTAAGTGAACGAACCAGGAGAGAGACTATTGAGGGTAGTTATGGAGAAGGTGGGATAGCATCGAAAAGAAGAGATCTAAGCTCGAGAAGGTAGGATAAAAACCTAACCTAAAAGGATAAGTCTATGATGGAAGAAAAGGAATATCCTTCGAGGAAACCATCATGCTTCATGTGTGGAGGGATACATAAGTCAAGGGATTTCTCCATTTGGAACAAGTTAGCGGCCTTAGTTGCATTAAAGAAAGAAGAAGAGGTCTAACCTAACCATAAGCTTGGACTGTTGAAGTAGTTAGGTGCAATATAAAGTAAGCCTACCAAGGAGGCTCGAAGCTTGATGTATGTGGAAGCAATTGTGAACAACCAAAGGATGAATGCCTTAGTAGACACTAGAGCAATTGATATATTTATTTCCTAGGAGGCAGCATACAAGTTAAGGCTTAAAATCTAAGGGGTAAGGGAAGCCTAAAAATCGTAAACTCAAAGGAAGTCCCTACAATAGGTATGGCTCATGATGTTGACTTTTAACTGGGGTAATGGAAAGGAAAGGTGAAGATAGAGGTGATCCCCTTGGATGACTATGAACTGGTCATTGGCATAGACTTCTTTAACCGGGTATGTGCTCAAATTACCCCATTAGCAAATTGCATTATGATCATGGATGAGGGGTAGCAATGTGTGGTGTCGGTTAGCCATAACCTTGGCTGAGCTCAAAAGCTTTTATGTTCTATATAAGATGTTGATGAACTAAGTGGGAAGAAGCCCATAGCCCAAAGCTCAAAAGGAGTAGGAGCACAAGCATAGGGAGTGCTTAAAGCAAAGGTTCAGCTTAAGGAGAGGCCTAAAACGTAACTACTTAAGGCAGAGGTGGAACTAAAGAAGGAAGAGCCATTGGGGGTACAGGATGATGCTTCAATTGAAAGAATAGGAGATCTTGAACTTAGAGGAGTGATTGAGATGATCAAGGAAGGCCTAGCCCAAGGTCCTCAGGTTAAATTGGTGTTAAAGCAAGGAGGCCAGATAAAGAAGTACTAGATGGAAGATGGGCTACTCTACAGGAAAGGTAGAAGAATACATGTTCTCATTCATAAGAACTTTCGACTGAGATCTTAGAGAAGCATCATAACCTTAAGGACTTAAGTCATATAGATCTTTACCAAACGTTGGCCAAGGTAGAGGACAAGTTTCATTAGCCAAAGATTTTAGAAGATATAAAGGCCTTTGTGGACACTTGCATTATATGTTAACTTAAGAGACAAGAGACCCTGGTGACAATAAGGAAGAAGTTCATTTAAGGTATAAGGCAAGGAAGAGAAAGAGAAAAGAAGAAGATCTTATAAGGATGCCTAACGAGGGGTCCTAGCTAACCTTCTTGCCTGGAGTACTTAGTGAAATAGAAGGGTTTACCTTAGAGTGAAGTAACCTAGGAGAAAGCTGTGGATTGTGCCCATTTAGAACATTTAATAGAGGAGTTCTCCAAGAAGCAAAAGGCAATGGAGACATTACTGGTTTAGGAGGAGAAGAATGTCATGGGCCATTTCCCTAAGTCTATTTTTCACTTTTATATATCATGTAAAGAGGTCCATTGTATGTAAAGCACATAATCAAGGCCTGATCTAATTAATGGAATGTTCTAGAAGTGTCCAGATCTATTGAATCTTGGTAGGTAGGGATAGGTCAAGTAAGGTAGGTGAAATTTAGATTGATTAGATTCTAGTTGTCCATTAATGGAGGCCCTATGTATATAAGTGGGTAACCTCTGCATTTGTAAACTATCCAAAAATACAAGAAATGTTCTTATTTTGAGTATTCTCTCTCTGTCTCTCTAAGTAAGTGTGTTCTAGTGAGTTTTGGTGGGAAAAGCTAATTTAGTCTCTTGAGAGTATGCTTGTAGAATCTAAGTGGCGTACGCGAAAGCTAGTAAACACTCGTTACATGACCTGTATATGTGGCCTATTATTAAAATTGGTTAATTTGGGTTAAATTTTGGATTGGGTTCAGTTTAGTGATTCAATAAAAAGACAGAGAAGGAAATTAAGAAAAAAGATGGATTAGTTTTGAATTAAGTTAGGCTCAAATCCTAGCCTATATGTGAGAAAACCCAAGTTTGACTTAGGTGAGGCACTTGCAATGCCTCTTTCTTTTTTTCCTGAGGCGCATATGGAACATGTAGGTCTTAGGCACAAATCTCGTCCTTCTATGGTAACTCAACTTCTTCTCTTTCTTCCTTTCTCAATTGCTCTTTGTAGGTCAATTTTTAGCTTATTTTCCTTTGAGATTTCACCAATATGGTAAAATCTTAGAGATTGCATGGCAAACATCGGATTCTGGATTGAAAATAAGTCCAAATAAAACCATTTTCCTATTAGAATCAATCACAAAAAATTGAAAAAAAGCTTTTGGACACAATTGTAACTCTACTGTGATCTTCAAATCTAAGCTATTATGAGTAACTTTGGGGTTATATTTCATTGATATAAGTAATAATATCATTTTCTTAATGCTTAATATCAATACGAATCACCTTTTTTCCTTAAAATTCAAGATTACTGGAGCTTCACCTTTAATGGAGGATCTAGCCATTAAAGCTCTTGTCGAGCTTAATCAAGGCCAAGACAATATAAATAAGAGCTTGGGTGCCTATTCCTATGATCAACCATCTTCCCAATTCCCTCTTTCACTTGTCCTTAGCTCTCTCCCTCTCTACACTTACCTTGTCTCTCTTTCTTTATAGAAATAGTACCTCTATAGTTATTTTTGATACAAGCGAACACATCTATTAGAAAGCCTATAACTTGAGCTTTTGATCACTACCCCTCATGATTGTTGTCTTAACCACCAACATGAGCACCACCACTTAGTGTCTCGTGAAACCCTTGCCACTACCCTAGTTGTGACCAATGCGATGAGCCCTAAAGCTACTTACACTACAACAATCGCTATGCTTAAAACCTCCCTTCCATCATCTTCCTTCATTTCAAAATGCCTATAGCTACCATGACCATGCACCTACCGCTGTTGTCTAATGTTAACCAACACCAAATGGCTATCGCTTGGTTGTGGCACATTTTCTACACCTACTATCCCTAATATAAACCTTATCAAAATGCCTTTACCCACTCTAGAACTTAATTGGAGACCACCCCACAACGTTGAATTGGCCATTGCTGTCTTCAACTAGGCGTGACTTGAATTCTAAGCTCTAATCCGACCTGATCCGACCTTGACCCACTTGATTAGTGACGCACTTCCAGGTTAGTTTCTCCAATTCGCATGTTGTCTTTTTTATTTATTTATTTTTATTTTGGTTTTGTTTTGTACAAAAATTAAAAAGAAAAAAAAAGACTTTTTTAATAAATTAGGCAAGTTTATAACTTTTCAAATTTTTTTCTTTTTTCTTTTTTTTTCCTCTTTGAAATAAATTAAGATAATAATATTTTTTTCCTTCGTTATTCTTACTTTAAAAGAAAATCTTATCATCTAAAAAAAAAAAAAAGAAAAAAGAGAAAACTTTTTAACTTAGGAAAAAAAAAAACCTATTTTCCTAAAAATAATCGAATAATAAACCCTTTTCCAAAATTAGACCTTTTAGAAATTTCAAAAAAAGAAAAAAAAGGCCTTAAAGTAGGATTTTCTTTTTTAGAATTTTCTTAAAATAAAACAAATGAGTAAAAACGTAAAGCCGGTTGTTTTTAAAAAATAAATGAACTAATCTACTAATGTTTTTAGAATAAACTACAAAAGTTTGATCTTAAATAGTGGATATGTATGTACACTTAGGAAACTACGAGACAACTTAAAATATATAAAAAATTTGGTTCCCTTTATGTAAATGATTTTCAAATTTCTTCATTTTTTTGTAAATAGATGCAGTTTTATTTATTTATTTAATTGTAAATATGAATTAGAAGGGTGTTTTGAAGAATAAAATTAAATTTAGAAGGTTAAACTATAGGGTAGCTCTCGAACTCGTGATATTTGGTTTTTTAGAAATTTTTCAAAAGGTTTTCAAAACACATGCTAATGACTAAATTAGAATCAATCCACTTAATTGGTTATAATTTAATCACCTTTCTTGGTTCGACATGATGGCACTTCTAAAGTTTTTCAAAAATAAAGAAATCGGTTTTCTTTAGCTCTATTCAAGGGTTTAAACTAAATAGGCACATAGTTTAGTTCAAATAAAGTTAAAGAAAACGAAAAAACTAAAAAATTAAATTTAAGCTTGACAAAGATAATCATATTATTGATAATTGCAGAGTATTGAAAATGTTGAACTCTTTTGCAGTGCTAACTTATTCCCACAGTGTACAATGACTTTACATGCTTTGAACTCTTCTACACACAAGAACAAGATAATTATGAGAAATGGATAAGATAAGTTCATTTGTAATGGTAATGCACTTAGCCTACGACCTACTTTGGCTTTTGATTTTTTAACCTTGACATTGTTAAGGTTAGTACGTGTTTGTATGTTTTGGTTAGCTTGCTTGCAAAGATAACACTGTATTGCTACACCCATTCGTATCACGCATTGTCTTGCTAGTGCTTCATTAGTCTTGCGATACCTCTTTTTCTTGGGTTGCTAGAGCATTTTGCAAGGATTTAGAGGTTATGGAGCTTCTTTATCGATCTTTCCTAAAACTTTTTATCATCGAGAAGCTGCATCATATGCTCGTATGCCTTTAAGTAGTTCTTCTTGTTGTAATAGGCATCCAAATATTCAATTGGATCACAACGCTTGTTCAAGATCATTGAAATAACATGGAGCTTTTTTATCGATCTTTTCTAAAACTTTTTATCACTGACATGTTGCTATAATAGGCATCGACATATTCAATTAGATCACGATGCTTGTTCAAGATCATTGAAATAACATGTGTGCAAGGAATGCCACTTAGTGGCCATGCTCGACAAGAACCTTCTCTTTTGTCCAACAACATATGGTACTTCACGGTATCATGTAAGATCTCATATTTGTCATTCCCATTCTAGATAATATGGTAATATTGGACAATCCCTTTGTTAGTCTCAATCTTCTTCACAGTCTTTGGACTTACATTCTTCATCCACTATGAAGCTTTCTTTTTGCTCTTTTTCATAGGTTACATAAACTTCTTACAAATCCATTCTAACAATGATGTAGTATCCATTTTTCTTTCGGTCACTATAATGCCATCGAATGCTTCACATAGGTTGTTATCAACAATGCTACATGTTACATACAATCCAAAGTAGCTCTTACACCAATGTTTAGGATCTAAAGCTTGCAAACTATCATAATCCTTAAGATTAATGTTTTTCAACTTCTCAAAGTATGCAGTTGTGTTAACTACATTCATGCTCTTCGTTATCTTCTATAATTTTTCTTGTAACTCCTTTCCTTTGTACTTTCTTGACTAGTTGGCATACATATGACGAGCAAACATGTGATGCTTGGCTTCACTAAGGACTTCCCTTATAGTCTTCACCAAGCCCTTAAAAAGGAAACAAGAAAAGAAATGAAACCCTAGTAATAGCGCATAAATATCTATAGAAATAATGTGTTAATAAATGCACATTACACAGATTTAACATTAATGGAAATGCCTTCTGCTTATTATTGATAATGGTCCAACTTAGTCTAAGACCTATGCCTATGTCATTACCAAACAATTTGAGGAACTAAGTCCATTTATCCTCATTCTCTATGGCTACAACTACCCATGTAACGAGAAACATTTGGTTGTTTGTGTCTCATTTGATAGCAGACAACAACTCTCCTTTATACACAGTATTTATAAAACATCAATCCAAGCTTATAACTCTGTGGCAACTAGTTAGAAACCCCCTTTTACATGCATCCATACGCATATAAAATCGATTAAACTAAGATGGAGCATTTATGTTCGGCCTGTATACATTCAATCTCACTATGGTGCCAAGATTCATATTATGCAACACTTATGCATAATCCTATAGTTTTCTACACTCTTTGATGTGCTTTCTTATCACCTTCTCCATCACTTTCATCTTGGCTCTTCTTAGTTTTGTAAGGGATATTTTTACCCCAATTTGGTTTTAAACAAGCTCCTTCAGTTCTACAAGTTTCATATTAGGCATTATCACCAATATGGCAGCAAACTCATTGGCCATTCACTACTCTCCCTCTTATTATCAAAAGTAATACCACACGCATGTAGGTCCTTATAAGTATGAATATGAAATGAGCTTATAGCACTTGTCCTTACACATGAGATGAATTGGGGATAATCACCCTCCCCCTTGCATCGAGCCTTAACAGTTGTTGGACAACTTTTAATGAACTTAATTTGATTGTGCTTTATAATAGAATACCACACAATAGCCTCTTTGAATTGCCTTAATGATTTAAAAATTATCCTAACATAAAAACTTGGCTTCATTGTATCATCTTTATATATTGGATACTTACTTTTTATCCATCTCCAATTTCTTGGATCACCATTTTCATCCCCTTTTGACCACTCATAGCTACATTCATCTTTTGAATCGAAGTAGTCTGCCTCACAACTCTTGATGGCTTCATTATTTATACCATTGCCTTTAGGTATACTCCTGATTTTGACCACTCATAGCTACATTATATCATCTTTATATATGGGATACGTGCTTTTTATCCATCTCAAATTTCTGAAATCACCATTTCCATCCCCTTTTGACCACTCATAACTATATTCATCTTTTGAATTGAAGTAGTCCATCTCATTACTCTTGATGTCTTCATTATTTATACCGTTGCCTTTAGGTACATTACCATTCACTATCCTCCTCTAGATTAGCTGTCATATCTTTGTTGAGCTACGTATTAAATTTTTTCCTAGGTTGCATAAGCTCCTTATCATCATTATCATTCAAAAACTCATGATCATCTATGGGATCCAAATTCTCATAACTACAAATAATACACTCCTGATTGATCCTAAAAAAATTCCCCATTTGGCACATCATTCAACCTCTAGTATAATGAAAACTGTAATTGTAACCTTAGATAACTAGCTAATTGACTTTAATGTCGGCTACAAAGATTCTTCCAAGATCTAAACTTATAATATATGTAGTACCTCCTTCGTAGTGCTTCATTGGATGCTTATTCAACTTTCCATCATGGAAGACTTTGACCTCATGGAAGTATGTGCTTACTACCATGTGTTCTCTTCATTGTGTAGACAAAAAAATTAAGATAATATTAAACAACAAAGAGAAGATGACCTATTACACCACATGATTTTGAGATGAAAGATGCTTCCTTTAGGGCAAACCAACAAAAAAAATAAAAGGAAAAACAAATAGTACCTATCAAAGCTTTATTAAGATAACGGCATGTAAAGAAAAATCTCCTTTGTTGAAGAAGGGGACCACATATGATGTGTATCAAAGACATACCATAGGATTTGGAATTAGGTTTCCTATTATTCTCCTTTTGTCTCTTTCATATTATTCTTCTATGGTTTCATGAGTTTCTTAGACTGCCTTTATTATTTCTTCTTCTTAGAAATTGGGTTTGGACTTAGGGTTTCAACATCTCTTTGCCTTCACCCTGGGTTTCAAGCTATTCATCGGTGGGTGTTTCATCTTAGACTTTAGGTTTCATGAACGTTTAGGTTAGGGTTTTAATTTCAATGGTCTTGCAGCGTGGGTTTTGATGTTGTGTTTAATTAGGGAAGTTGCTTTATCTATAGTTGGGGGTGGGTTCGAACTTTATTTGGGTCGGAACGTTGTTTTGGTGATGAGGGGGTTTAGATTAATGGGGTCGCATTTTAACCAGCTGGTGGTGACATGTTCGATTACGTGGCTCCACGTGAAGCATGCCACATCATATTTCTTAGATGCAAAACATGACAGAAGTTACGGAAGTCTACGTTTGTTAAAAACTGGAACGAAGACTTAGATTAGAAAAGTGCGAAAGTTTAACAACAAAAAGTATAATTTTTCTGAAAGAAAATTAATAGGTCTTAAATCTAATCATACAAAGATAAGGATTTTTTATAGTCCCGTCTTTATATTTTATATGATTGGTACTACTATCTATCTTATTCTTGATTTATACTTCTTTAAATCTAAATCGGTGAATAAATTTTAAGTTTAATGGTTTAAAATTTAAAATATGTGAATGGATGATAAGATAAAAGTCATGATTTATCTTATCATTTTAAAAAGAGTATATTCAATATTCTAAGATAAGATGATGATGCAGCTATATGTATAGTAAGTATTTACACTGGAAAAACTAGGGCAACCTACCTAAAAAGGAAAAATACTAAAAGGGCAATGTTGAAAAGAGGTAATGTATAAGGAATAATAAAGGATACAAATGAAAAATCAAAGAAATCAATAGATTAGTATGGTGGAATCCTTCACATGGCTCTTGAAGACATGGCAACAAATTATTGGAAATGCTTCTAGTGGAAACAGACAAATGGTATAGTCAAGATGGGGTGCCAAGCAGGGGTATCGAGTAGGCTTAGGTCCATTTGAGAAGAACTAGCTATAGTTGTGAAATGGAGCTCTCCACTTCTTGTTACCAATATTGCCAAGCTGGAGGTTTGCTTAGTTATGGCTGAGCTAACGCGTAAGGGACTGAGTCGTCGGTAGAGCATAAGTTAAGTTAGCACTCAACTACTAAGACATGGTTGGGCATAAGGAATTGTTCGGCAGCGAAGATCAACTTGGCCTCGATAGGAGCTGGTTGAAACATGAGAATTTACTTGTTAATCCTTTTAGGCCTCGAGCTCGGCTTTGAGTTAAAAGTCCTGTAGTTTGATTCCTATCATCCTCACAAGGTTGATTTAGATTTGGGATCAAATCCTATTGGTCTTTGCTTGGTTCTCCTTTAGGGTGATAGGGGTTGAGGTCAACAATATTGAAGGTGTTAGAGACTTTATAGTCATCAGGCAATTCCAATCAATAAGCATTATCATTAATCTTTTGGAGTATTCTAAAGGGACTTTTGGCTTAGGTGGACAACTTATTCTTTCTCTTACTCGAAAACCTCTCCTTGCTCAAGTGCAGCTATACTAAATCTTTGGGTTGAAATTGTGCTGATTTCCTTCCTTTTCTCTTCTCTCACATTCTCTTAGCAACTTAGTCAATTTATCGAGTAACTTTTTTGTAGATCTACTGTAGAGATTGTACTTGGGCCCTTAATCAAGGTCTTCTTATTCGAACATGAGCATAAGGGTATGATCAAGGGGCATCTCAGGGTTGAAGCCATAGATGACTTCAAAAGGTGTTTTCTTAGTGGTGTTGTATATAGTATGGTTGTAAGTGAATTCGGCTATTGGTAAACAAACATCCTAATCAGTCATGTTTTTCCCCACTGTAACTTAGAGTAGTGATCCTAAAGTATGATTGATGACTTATATTTGGCCATTGGTTTAAGGGTGATAAGAAGTGCTGCACAATAGTTTAGTCTTCATACGACGCTACAGAGTCCTCCAGAAATAGCTCAGAAACTTTGGATTTTTGTCTGAGACTATACTTTTTGGCATGCCATTTAACCAAATAATTTCCTGCAAAAAGAGAGAAATAATAACTAAGGCACCGTTAGTGTTAGAGTAAGGCACAAAGTATACTATCTTATTAAATCTATCCATGATGACCACCATAGAATCTTAGCCTTGGGCAATTCTTGGTAATCTGAGAACAAAGTCAATGCTCAACTTAGTCTAAGGTCAAGTTGAGATAGGTAAAGGTATTACTTTCTCTTGTTCAGCTCGGTATTTGGCCCTTTTACAAGTAGCACAGCCCTCAATAACTCAGTGTACATCTTGTCTTATTTTTGGCTAAAAGAATAGTCCACTTAACAACTCATACGTTCTTTTCTCTCTAAAATGGTTGGAGAGTCCTCCATTGTGGGCTTCTTTCACTAATAGCTCTTTGATCGAATAGGTTAGTATACACAACTTGCTACCTTAGAATAGGTAACTATCCCCCACATGGTACTCATCCACTGTTCTTCCATTGGCACAATGCTCAAATATAGGACCAAAATGGGGTTCCTTAAGATACTGCTCTTTAATGCTCGCAAAACCCTAACAGTCTGTTCTATAATTTGGTTAATAGAACATGTCTTCTTGACAGAGTGTTAGCAACGATGTTGTTCTTACCTTGTTTATAATTTATCACAAAGTTGAATCCTTTTAGGAATTTAACCCATCATGCTTGCCACTTTGATAGCTTGGTTTGACTTTTGAGGTATCTCAAAGATTCATAATCTGTATAGATGACAAACTTTCTCAGCAATAGATAGTATAGCCACACTTAGGGCATTTAGATAAGGGTTAGGAGTTCTTTCTCATATATGGAGTAGTTCAATTGAGGTCCTCTAAGCTTCTTGTTATGGTAAGCAATTATTCAACTTTCTCATATTAAGATAGCACCTATACTAATGCCTGACGCATCAAATTCCAGCTTAAAAATCTTCTTGAAGTTGGATAAGTTTAATATAGGTATGGAAGTTAATCTTGCTTTTGCTTCAACAAAACTTCCCTCCTCTCTTTTTCCTCACTTAAACTCAATGTTCTTCTTTATTAGCTTAGTAAGGG
Organism: Lumnitzera littorea; assembly: GCA_024138015.1. Lineage (NCBI taxonomy): Eukaryota > Viridiplantae > Streptophyta > Magnoliopsida > Myrtales > Combretaceae > Lumnitzera > Lumnitzera littorea. The sequence continues at coordinate 36,963,542 of JAMXBB010000001.1, forward strand.
GTGCAATAATGGTACTGAAATGTCTAATAAATCTTGGATAAAAGGATGCTAATTCATGGAAACTTCTCACCTTGACACAAGTAGTTGGGGTTAGCTACTCGATAGTAGCTTAGATTTCTTTTCATTGACTTGTAAGCCTTTTCCACCAATTACATAACCCAAAAATACCACTTTCTCTTGGCAGAAGCAATACTTCTTTAAATTGCCAAATAACCTCTTAGCTTGAAGTATATTTAGCACGACACGGAGATGTGTTGAGTGACTTAGTAAGTTGGCACTGTATACAAAATGTTGTCAAAGTACACCACAACACATCTCCCAATAAGACTCCTTAGTGCATGGTTCATTAGTCTCATGAAGGTGCTCTAGGCATTTGACAAGCTAAAAGGCATAACTATCTACTTATAAAGTCCATGCTGAGTTTTGAATGTAGTTTTTTACTCATCTCCAGGCCTCATTCTGATCTCATGGCAGCTAAAATTCAAATCAATTTTATTGAAGACCTTAGCTCCAATCAGTACATCTAACATGTCATCTAATCTGGGGATAGGATACATGTACTTAATCGTGACCTTGTTCATGGCTTTGCTATCTATGCAGATGTACCATGTTCCATCCTTTTTCGACATAAGGAATGTCGGCACAACACAGGGGCTAAGGCTCTCCCTTACATATCTCTTTTCCAGTAGTTCATTGACTTGTTTTTGGAGCTCAATAGCTTATTCCGAATTCATTCAATAATCTAGATTGTTTTGTAGGGTGGCACCAAGTATCAAGTCAATGTAGTGCTTAATGCTTCGGAAAGGGGGTAATTCCTCAGGCAACTGTTTGAGAAATAGGTTGATGTATTCATCCAATAGCTCTCTCACCTCAAGGGGTAGCTCAATTTGCTCCTTCAGCTCTAGTAGTTGCTTGACCAACATAAAGGTCGACATATCGGCATTTATAGCCTTTCATAGCTCAGCTTTACTTAGAATCAAAGTCTTCTTTGATCCTCAAGCAAGTTTAGCTTGCAGCTTGCTAACATGACTTGGCGTAATAGGGTTTAATGTAATCTTCCTTTCGTCTTTCTCTAACACATAGGTGTTCTTGAATCCATCATGCGTAACTCTTTGGTAAAAAAACCATGGTCGGCTTAGCATGAGTTGCGTACATGGGTAGCACGTCATAGAGAATTTCATCAAAATAACTTCCAATAGAGATTGACAGTAAGACTTGCTAAGTGATATGTAGTGTTCCTTTCTTATTCAACCAATGCAACTCATATGGCTTTGGGTGTGCAATAATTGGCAACTTGAGCTTCCTAATCAGGTTAGTAGATGTCAGGACCCTAAAGGGGGCCTAGTAGGATTACCTAAAATTTTCATAACATGTGTGCACCCATGATATGAAAATCGCCTTGCAAGTCAGAGATTGCAAGACTCTAAATAATTAATCACTAAGGTTAATAATTTTCAAGTAATTAATTTATTATAACATGACATAATATATAATCATAAATAACTATGGATATCCGGTATCCCACAGTTCCTCAGAACCGCAAAGAATCGGTATCCCCTACCAAATAATAAGACAGGATATACTCGCATTATAGTAAGATTTAATAAATAAATATTTTCTACAAAGAATGTCTATGTATCATCTAAAAAGTACTCAGCTACCTCTAATACTAATGTACATATCTTCATCTCGCACTCAGCACTCGAGACATATCCCAATCCCATCGTATGTAAACCTGCAAAGAAAACTAAGGGGGAATGAGCATAAAACAGCTCAGTGAGTTCATTCCTCACCACTACCGGTCAAGCAAGTTTTCACACATTATTATCACACATGCAAGCAAGCTATCTACATACATAATGAATGCAGGCATGATGAATGCAAGCAACACATCCATAGGAGTCCGGAATTATGGAAGGTGTAGAATTACGTCCACACTTCGATTATCCCCTGTACTTACCCACACAGAGCACTTCAGCTTACCCGTAGAGGCTACCTAGGGGCACCACCCCACTAGGCAAAACTCGACTATTACCCTAGCCAAGAAAAGAGTTTCAATCCAAATAGGGGGAGTCCGAACTAGGACTATCCACCCTCCAAGGCCCCTCGGGCACAAATATGCGAGTCCTCTCGCAACCAAAAATAACCAAGGCCTTCCAGGCACAATAAAGCGAGTCCTCTCGCTATCAAGTGGAGAACCCATGCTAGCTTTGCCTTAATGTTAAAAATTACTATTTATGGCTCCACAAGCCCTTACAGCGATCATGCAAAAATTTGTTTAAGGATCGAAAAGCTTTTGCCAAAAATACTTTTCTTAAGATTTTTGCAAGGCTAGCACTCTCCATTCATACCTTTACTAAGTCATAGACATGCGACGAGTAGAACCGATTATTTGGGTCAGATATTTATATTTATCAACTTAAAAAAAGTGATCACACAGATGATGGCATACAAACAGAACAGTCATTCAAACATTTAAGCAATAGCAAACAACAAAACATCATACAAATAACACGCACAAGCAAGTAGCAGGTCATCAGAATTCCCTCACCTGGATTATTGCTCATTCTCCAAGCCTTTAGGGTTTCCAAGACTCAATATCGAACGCTTAAATCAAAATGGTAAACCTTATAAGTGTTCTGAGAATTTAGACTCCTTAGTCAACTAAAAGTCTATTGTAGTTTACCTAGTTTTCTCCAATATAACCCGAGTATAGTGTGTATAGGGTTACCATACTCCTGAGATTAATAATAACTATTTTCTTATATTAGTAAGGTATGAGGCTCCCTATATGTATTTTGTAATTTTTTTTTTTTGTTTTCTGATTCCGATATTTGCGAACTTATAGTCGTTTTTCATCGTTTTCCATCGTTTTCGGACGCATGTTCACACGGTAATGTCCGTTTTGGACATTAAGACCCGTGTTTTATGATATGGGCTAAATTTAGAGAAATTTTAACTATGAAAACTTAATTGCTCTTATTACTTATATTTATATCTTTTATTTATACTTAATGAGTTAGTTAACCCTTAAATCCTTATACTTAGAGGATTTTACTTTACTATTACTAATTCATGTACTTAATTAAGTATGATCCAATTTAGAAAGTGTATTAGGGTTTACTAATTTAGGATCCTAATTATGTTACTCTCTTCTTCTTTTCTTAGTTTATAATCCATGCTTATGTCATGCTTACATCATCATTTGCTTATGTCATTGCTTATGCCATTGCTTATGTCATCTTTTGCTTATGTCATGGCTTATGTTATCATGTGCTTACCTCATCACTCACCTCATCATTTAATTACATAAGCATTACCTTATGCTTATGTCATATGTACATGTCTTATGTACATTTGTCCTTTACTTATACTTATGTACATATGCCTTATACTTATACTTATGTATATATACCTTATACATACATATACTTATACATACATATACTTATACCGTATTTATACATGTATTCTCACTCATATACCTATACGGTCATATACATATTTTTATACATAAATTCGTATGCCTTATTTACCCTCTTAAGAAACCTTCACAATTTCATTCTTCTTGTATTTTAAAGGTATATTTAACATGGCATATGTATGTATAGTTAGTAGATGTCCAAATTGAGGTTATGTACATAATGAAAACTTATGTATAAAGGTATTTATACATGTATATCTCTAGCATACCCTTATGTATACCTACTCAAAGACATGTACACATGCATATCTTTCTTCTTCTTCATAATTCCTAGATTTCTACATTTAAAGATGGGAACTTTGTTCCCTCTTCTTCAAGATAACACTAACACCTAACTACTTATCTAATCTACCTAATTAACTAACTAATGAATAACATAAACCAACATAAAGTAAGTTAAGTACATACCTTTAGATGTGTTGGATTTAAGGAGGCAAAAGTGAAGAAATGAAAGTGAAAGGGAAGGGGAAAGCTCACGGCAATGGAGGGAAAATTTTGTTTTGTTTTGTTTCTTTTGATTTGTTTTGCTCATGGAAGAAGTAGAATGGTGGGGTCTATAAGGGGAGATGCATGGACGGCAATTTAAGAGAAGAAGGAAAAAGAAATGCAAAAGGAAAAGAAAAGAAAGGAAATCATGAGAAGAAGATATTTTTTTTTCTTAATGAAAGAGACACTTTTGTTGACTTTTCAAAGTGTTGACTTTAGTCAACATGTGTTGACTTGGTCAACATTTTGACCTTGGTCAACTCTTCTTAAGTATATGTAAATTTGTGTACATAATGTAGTAATTAAGGAAAATTAAGGGAAAAATGAAGGAAATGAGGGGAAATAAGAAATTTAGTAAATTGGTTTGTAAAAATAGATAATGAGGTCTTCCATTAGGTATTTATATCCTATATACATCATTTGGTAAGCTACTTAATGTAATTAAGATGAAAAATAGCATTTAGGGTATTAAGGTTTACTACATTTAACCTAATCTCCAACTATACCCTTAACTCTAAGTGAGACTATCCTAATCATATAATTAAGACATAAATGTAATCTATGATTCATTATCTTAGTTTCTAAGGGATCATTTAAGTATTCTAAATGTTTATGCATGATTGAGGGTCATCTCTAACCTTTTACTAATGATTTGGCAAAATATAAGCATTATATTATCAATTAGGGTTTTAGGGTATATCATGGTGAATTAGTGCTTTTATATCCTTAAAGTTATGGTTTTAGGGTTCTTATTACTTTAAGGCACCATCTCTAATGTTTTTACATATTTAGGGTTTCATATATTCTTACGCAATTAAATTTTCGATTGTCATCTTAGGGTTTTGATAAGGTTCGAGGTTTTAGGGTCTTCGTATGTAGTTAGGGATTTAATTGATGATTTAAGGTTCTTCGTATCCACTTTAGGTTTTGGATTGAGATTTTTATTGGTTTTAAATCTCGCTGACTCTTTTGAGTTCGGAAAATTATCTACAGTTTAGACGTTTGTTTCTATACTTAGAAGGCTAAATTCGCGGGGTTTACAGTAGAGGCCATGTTGGTATAGCTCCCACTGTCTACTATAAGCATACAAATTTGCTCATTCACTTCGCAAGTAATATGGAACAATTTCTCTCTTTGCTCCTCTTTGGCAGATGGTTTTATACTCATCGCACATTAGACAACTAAGGTTAGCTTATCCAAGTCCTTAGCAAATCCAAGTCCTTAGCAAACAAATCTTCCTCAACCAATTCATTCTCCTAAGTGGTTTCCTTCTCGGGGATAACCCCCTCCTTAGGTTCCTCATCAATATTGTCTACTTTGAGCTTGGGGATATCTCCTTTGACAATCACAGTTTGTTAGTTCGGACATTAAGCAACCATATACCTGAACCCTTAGCACTTGAAGTATTTGATTTGGCTCATCTTTCTCTTAGATCCTTGTCCCTTTTCATAAGTTCTTGGTGGCACTTCATGAGACGAATTGCGACCAAGAACTAATAAGGCCGGTTGTTGAGGGTAGGTCTAATCCTACTGAAGGAACAAAAAAATAGAGTGGGTTTAGTGAGAGTTTTAGCGAATCTGTAAGCCACCTAACTGGATATGACGGACCAACTAGATTCTACACGACTTAAGACTCGCTGTATGTGATACATCGGTCCCAGTGATAAGGTTGCTCGCCACAATCCTTGCTAAAGGGATTGATAAGAGTAGGTAGAGGAGCACTTTCTAAGAGAAAAGACTCAAAAGAGGTTTTTCATTAATCTTTTATATCTGTATTGTTACAAATGTTGCTATTTATAGTACGTCCTAAACCTTAAACCCTAAAGAATTGGGCCAATAAATAAGATAAAGACAAAAATACAAAATTGTGCATTTTATAAAGAAAGTCGGCATGCGGTCATTTGGCATATCCTAGAAGTAGCTTCGCATTGCTTGGTCGAGACACCAGAGAGGATGACCCATAATTGCCGAGTTCTAAAGTTAGTCAGCATTTGTCTCTTTAAGTCTTACCGAGTGGATCCAACTATCGGAAACGTAAGTTAGTTGACATTAGTCTTTTGTGTCTTGTCGAATGGATCCAGCTCTCGGAAACATGATATCTCGGCATATCGACAGACGTGAAGCTGAGTAAATAATTTAGTCAGATATGGATGAGGATAGGGCCTTTTACTTCTTGGCACTCTTTCTGCGAGAAATAGTATCATTCAGCTCGATAGATAGAATGAGTCAGCAAGTAGATGAGCTTGGCTTTGGCAGTCGGGTTGGGTCAGTACCCTAAATCCTATTATTCCCTTTCCCTTAGAGAAGTTTCGGCCCAAAACTTGGTGATTAGCAGCTCTAAATCCCACCAGGATCAAATACTAACTTGCAAAAATAAAATGTAAGTATAGAAAAGTACTCAAGCTCCATCACCAGTGTTATCATCAACCAATGCTTCTTCTATATGTCATGAGCCTTATCAATCAAACTCTTCATATATCCCTCCTTCTACTCATCATGAATTCGATCAACCACATCTTGGTAGTCCCAACAACTATCTTGTACAAGAAGTAACACGATCTTTGGGTCATACAAAAGATTATGGGTGCATTGGTTCGGTGCCGACAGGAAGTAAGATGGCTCGTCAGTCATAAGTACTTCCAACTCTTCAAGCTCAGTTAGCTTAGATCTCACTCTCTGCTCATTCATTAAAATCAATATTCCCTCTACTTCCTCGCAAATTGATTCTTCCTCCTCCTTCCATCTACCTACTTCAAATCTTTCTAACTTGAGAGTGTAAAGAGTTAACATGATATATCCCTAATATACTTATCCATCGCCTTGGCCTTGATAAACTCCAACTGACAGCCGATAATAGCTCACAGCTACAATGTTGTAACTGCTCATATCAGTTCCACGTAAACCTTTCAGGTAATAAGGATGTAAGATTCCAATATGAGGAAGGCAAATATGGTAATTCTTGGAGCTACCATTTGTGGCATCTATAGTGGGTAATGGAACCATTCTAGGAACATGGGGGTTTAACTTCAACTTGGCTTGGTGTTCTTCCTCTCTACTACTGGTTTCTCTAGCAGTTTTCACCTCTTTAACTCTTCCTTCAATACTCTTTAATTCAGCTTTCATCTGTTGTCTTATTTCATCCTTGAACACTTTAAGCTGTTTTTCAATCTTCTTCAATTGATCTTGCACTTCTGAGAGGTTAGCTTCATAGGTAGGTTTTCTCTCATAAAACTTGTCGTGATGATCTTGGGGTACAAATTTTCTTTGCATCAAACATCTTATCTCTTTCCATGTAATGATCTCAATGTTTCCCTTATCAATTCTTTGATTTATCATTCTCTTCCACCAAGTAGTTGCAAAGCCAATCGTTAAATTCTTTATAGCATAGGCTCTTTTATGCTCAGGATAAGAATAATTTTGAAAACCTGATCGACTTGAAATTCCCAATTCATATATTTATCTGGAGTTCCATATCCATCAAATTCTAGCATTTGTGACGTTACGCCTTCATAATAATATTCATAATCGTATCTAGCTTCATATGCCATGTTGAGGATATTCAATTCAATAGCGTAGTACTTAAGCTTATATGAGAGAGAGTTTCTCGATAGCTAATGGACAACAGTATAGCTAAAAAGGTACTAGTGCTCGGATCGCAAGTACTAACAACTCGATAATAATTAGCTCGGTTTGTACTTCAATCCAGCTTGTTACTTGGGCTAACACACACAATAGTTTATCATAAGTTTAATTTGATAGTTGCTTAGATTACGTTTTGCAGGACGGTAGCTTTGACACTTGTTTAGAGCATAATAACTCGGCACTTAAGAAATAGCAACTTAGAATAGTATAGCAATTCGATACTTGGCCATAACAGTACGGCTACAACATAATAGCAACACATCACAACAGCTTATTATAGCATTAAACTTTGACACATACAACACCACCTCGGAAGCATCTTCAACTCGGGAAAATAAGAACTTCAAAGCAACTCGGCTTGGACACTTCAATTTTGTAGCTCAAGCTCCTTCACTCAATTGGGCTTGACATGTCACAAGAGCTTAACAGTCTTTGAGTATAGCTCGATAAGTGCTTAAACAAGATAGTCTAATTATTTAGTTCGGCATACTAAGTAGTACAACACAACTGCAGATACAAAATAAAACAAATACAATGCCTAAAACTCTTAGCCCTATTTGGAACCTCGAGTTTTGATACTAAGATGATACGAACTGCGACTAAGAATTGATAAGGCTGGTTGTTAGGGTAGGTTCGATCCTATTGAAGGAACAAAAAAATATAGTGGTTTTAGTGAGGTGTGACGCACTGGTTCGAGTGATAAGATTGCTCGCTACAATCCTTGCTAAAGGGATTGATAAGAGTAGGTAGAGGAGCACTTTCCAAGAGAAAAGACTTAAAGGGGTTTTTCATTAATCTTCTATATCTATATTATTACAAATGTTGCTATTTATAGTACATCCTAAACCCTAGTAGCAAAACTGTAAATAATGTACAAGGCTTTAAACCCGAAAGAATTAAGCCCATAAATAAGATAAAGACAAAAATGCAAAATTGTACATTTTACAGGGAAAGTCGGCATACGGTCATTCGGCATGCTTTGGAAGTAGCCTAGCATTGCTTGGCCGAGACACCAGAGAAGACAACCCATAGTTGCTGAATTTTAAAGTTAGTCGGCATTAGTCTCTCTGAGTCTTACTGAGTGGATCCAACTATCGGAAACGTAAGTTAGTTGGTAATAGTCTCTCTATGTCTTATCGAGTGGATCCAGCTCTTGAAAACGTAATATCTTGGCATATTGGCAGATGTGAAGCCGAGTATATAATTTAGTCAGACATGGATGGGGATAGGGCCTTCTACTTCTCGGCACTCTTTCTATAAGAAATAGTGTCATTTGGCTCGGTAGACCGAATGGGTTAGTAAGTAGATGAGCTCAGCTTTGGCAAATGGGTTGGGTCGGTACCTTGAATCCTACCACTTCACCATTAATTGGTTGGCTCTTTTGTTTAGTTATGACATCTGTTCATTGACTCGACTCGGCACTTTGCTGAGCTTGGACACTTTTCTAAGGGGGTTAGCCAGGTTGTACTGGTCAGCTCATTAGAGGTTAGCTTGACTTGTTCCTCCTTTACCTCTCTACTTGCTTGACTATTCTTATGGCCTTGTCCATTGTAGTAAATTATTGAAATTCTACAATATCTCAGATGTTGCCTCTTAATCTAATAAGAAATTTGGATACTATTCGGGTTGATGGCTCATCCACTTCACAGTGAATCATAATTATTTGGAATTCTTGAACATATTCATCAACAGTTTAGCCTCCTTACCTTAGCTCTTGTAGCCAAGCAAAAGTGTTACAAATAAGTATTTGGCACAAATCTATTTTGGAGCATCTTCTTCATTTCAGGCCAAGTATTTACCTCTCCGTATCCTTCTTGTCTTCTTATGATGTGAAAGTTCTTCAACTATTGTGGCATGTCTTGAGAACTTAATAGCAACAGTCCTTACCTTCTTTCGCTCCTCGTATTGGTAATAATCGAAAATACGCTTAACCTTCTCCTCCCAATCCAAATAATCATTTGCATTCCCAAAACCACTAAAGCTTGGAATTTAAAGCTTCACATAGTTAGCAGGTAAGGGTGCTTGAGCTCGCTCATCTTCTTCTTCGTACTCTTCTTTCCCTTCATCATCCATATCTCTTAAGTCAATCCTCCTTTGTACTTATCCTCCTATTCCTTTACCTTGAACTAGTCAAGCTGAGATTTATCCTCTAGCATGTCGAGTGGCTTATGGAGTGTTCTATACGGCCTCAACAGGCTGATAAGCCATTGTATGAACAGCTCTAGTCAAATCACTTATGAGGTTAGCCACCTCATCAACTCATTCATTTATACTCCTAAGGGTGCCCTAGGGTTGTCGTCTATGGTGGATAACACCACTATTATCATCCCTAATGCCAACGTTGACACTTGGGTCCGTCATTTTTGACAAAACTTGGTTACAAACCTCGAACATGAGAAACAATAGACACTATCCCTCCAGGCTGAACAACACATACACTCTTCTACACAAATGTTCAACTACTTCGCCAACACAACAATTGTTCTTATGAACAATAAACCCAACCAAAACTTGCTTTTTAGTATGTTCAAAATAGGGCAAAACAGAGTATATAACTATAGTAAACTACTCCTCCTCCTACTTACTCAACCACGCATAACTAACTTTTAGGTAGCTTCAACACACTATCACAACAATCACTACTCATAAGAAAGTTCAAATACAACTTACCCAAATGAAACCTCTACTCTGATACTAGAAGATGATATGCAGCATTGAGAGCTGATAAAGGCGAATGTATTGGGGTAGGTTTAAGCTTGCAAAAAGCTCAAAAACATAGATGGTGAATGTATGTATGACAAAGAAAGTAAAACAAGCAAACTCTTGAACAACTTCAAGGATATGACGCACTAGGGAACTTCTAGGGACTTAGGGCAAAACTTGGTATGATGCATGAGATGGTCCGGTGAAGGTACTTGCCACCTAGTCTTGCTTAAGGGTTAGGATAAGAGTGAAATAAGTAAACAAGCTAATGAGAGTAATGTTCACAAACAGTATATTCAATATTTTGAGATAAGATGATGATGTTGTTACATGTATAATGATTATTTATAGCTGGAAAGTTAGGGCAACCTACCCAAAATGGAAAAGACTAAAAGGGCAATGTCCAAAAAAAGTAATGTATATGAATAATGAAGGATAAAAATGAAAAATCCATGAAATAAGTGGATTAGTGTGGTGGAATCCTTCATGTGGGTGTTGAAGACGTGGCAAAAAATTATTGGAGATACTTCTAACAAAAACAAACAAATGTTATGGTTAAGATGGGGTGTCGAATAGACTTGGGTCCGTTTGAGAAGAAGTGGTTGTAGATGTATGTTGGAGCGCTTAACTTCTTGGCACGAATATTGTTGAGTTGGGGGTCTGCTTGATCATGGCCGAGCAGGCGTGTAAGGGATTGGGTTGTCAGTAGATCATAAGTCGAGTTAGCACTCGATTATCGTGAGATATTTAGTTACACAACTCAGCATAAGGAATTAGTCAGTAGTGAAGATTAGCTTAGCCTTAGTAAGAGCTGGTTGAAACATGAAAATTCACTTTGTTAGTCCTTCTAAGCCACAAGCTCAACTTCAAGTTAAAGGTCTAGTGGTTTGATTCCTATCAAAGACTTAGTGAAATTAAGGAGACCATAAGCATGGAAATTGTTATGTTGATGCTCGATGTATGGGGAGTTGGGTTTTTTTTTTTTTTGTTTTTTTGAACTAATACATTGGTTGCTTGTGATAATACTAGGGTAGAGATGGTAAAATACATTAAAGTTATAGTGTATGCTAATGGCAACATTGTGAATGGTAACTTCGGGTTAGAGTATGATAGAGAGTTGGTTAAGAAGCTAAATATGAGAAAGGACGCAAACTTCTCCCACTTCTTCCACAGGATCCATGGGAGCATCGGATTTGACCCGACTAGGTTTGAAATCATGTATAGGCATCCATTTTTCTATTTGGTAGGGGTGGCAGCCGCTGGGGGTGGGGGTATATGTAGTGGTGCAGTTGTATATAAGTTGGTAGTGATTAGAGATGATGATGATGTTGAAAATTTTATTGAGATGACCAAGTTTTTTAGTGAATGTAGCATCTAAGAAGTATATATTAGATAATGTGGGGAATCAAGTGCCCAGGCCGAGTAGGTCTAGCATCCTTAGACAATCCGACTTTTTCGACACCCCAAGTGCAGTCTACAATGATTAGCATTGAGTAGTTAAACTTGAATGTGTCACATGAGGCCTACATTGAATTTACTGAGCCCAGACGTTGTCAATATTACAAAGGAGCAACTTGACAAAGCACTTAGTTTGATTATCGAGCACGAAGAATCTTATGATCTATATTTGGAGCAAATGCACATGGACATAAATGTGAATGATGATGGAGATAAGGAGCTAGTTGAACATGATGATGGGGAAGTTGTTGGACTCGACAATGTTGACAGTGCAAATGGAGAGGAATTGGGAGAAACTGAGGTGACTCTAGATATTTTTGCTAGCAATGTAGCAATTATGCTTGCTTGCGAGGCCATGCATAGCAGGTCTTGTTGCCTCCTTCAGGTACCAATGTGCACCACTCCAACTCATGAGCTTCTATAACAAAATGAGATGACTGACAAGGTTATTAGAAATCCTATTCAATTTTACAATAGTGAGCATGATGGTAGTGGATACGTGATATTTAAGCAAAATGTCAATGAAATGGGCCGCAACATTAGCCTGATCAATGACTTAAGTATAGGCATGCAGTTCAATTACAAAAGGGATCTTATAGATGCGATGAAATCATTCTACATAAAGAACTACTACAACTTTCAAGTTGACATATTGGAGAAGACGGTTTAATGCAAAAAGTAGGAAGAAGGTTGTAAGTGGAGGTTAAGTACATGTTTGAAGAAAGTAGACGGACTTTTTAAGATCACCATTCTAGAAGGACCACACACTTGTGTAAACCAGATGATGAACCAGGATTATCCTTAGATTAACAAAAACATCATGGTGAGAAGCTTAATCAATAGTATATGGAATAATCTAGATGTAAAGATACTTTGACCTTGCAGCAAATATATAAAACATGTATGGATATATTGAAAGTAATAAGAGGGTTTTCAAGGCTAAGAGGAAGGCTATTGAGATGGTCTATGGCAATTGGGAGAAGTTGTACAATGAACTTTTAAGGCTATTGAATGTAATGAAGATAAGTAACCTGAGTACACAGGTGGACAGGGGGTCAACCACATCACCGACGTTAGGTGAGTCTTAGTTTAAGTAGGTTTTCTTGATGTTTGGGTCATGTGTGGAGGCTTTCAAATATTGCTGAGCATTAGTTTGTGTTGATGGTGCTTTCTTATACAACAATTACGGTAATAAGTTGCTAGTTGCATGTAGTATGGATAGAAACAATTCCATAGTTCCATTGCCCTTTTTGCTTGTAGATATAAAATTACATAAACATGTGGATGGTTCCTTGGGAAGCTTAAATGCCAAGTGGTTAGACGGAAGGGGGAAACCCTTTACTTTACATCTGATAGAGCATCTGGTCTTGATTCCGCATGTAAAGAACCATCAAATGGATGATAGCCTCTGTTTGCAGTTTGGAGGTATTGTTTGTGATATGTTGCAAGCAACTTCAATACAATCCACAAAAACTAGTTGTGCAAGAAACTTGTGTTGTTTGTAGGGGTTTAGGCCTAAGAGAGGAAATTCAAATACTTCATGGAGTAGTTGGGACAAGTTAAGGAGGATGCCCTTGAGTGGTTTGCTGACATGGACTTAGATAGGTAAACATTTGCATATGATGGGTATTATCGATTTGGTTACATGCCATCTAATATTATTGAGAGCTACAATGTGGTTTTCAAAGTGGCGTGTGGATTACCTATTATTAAGCTAGTATAGAAGATATTCTCCAACTACGTAGCCTATTAGAAAGCTAGACATCAGGAAGTGAGAGAGGTAATTTCAATTGGGAAAATTTTCGTCAATTATGCCTTGGAGATGTACGAAATGTAGAGGGGGTGAGTAAGTGTACATAAAATAGTATTATTCAATCCATAGAATGGCTTGTTTAGGTTTTTGATATGAAGCTGAATGATGAGGACTGGCCTAAAGGGAGGAAGGAGAACTCATACAATTGACTTTAGAAATCATACTTGCACGTATCAAAAGTAGCAAATATATATAATCCCTTTCTCCTATGCGTGTGAGGCGACCGTAAACATGAGGGTTGATAACAAAGCGACGATAGGCTTATGGTATAAGTGGGCAAATCAGATGGAGTGTTACCGTTCCCATTTCTACTCGATTAGTGACATGCTAAACTAGCCAAAAATGAGCTTCCCATATCTCTACCTGAATGGGAACCTAATGCGCAAAAAGGGCAAGCACAAGCGTAAGCAGTATTATGTGGAAATGGATGTTAGAGAGTAGGTCAAGAGAACTACATGAAGTGCTTGTATGAGAAAAAGACACAATAGGAGAAGGTGTCTTGAGATTAATAGGGCCAGTAAATCCTATACATATATATAGTGATATTATTACATTTTATACATATTTTTTAACGCATATAGGTAGTCCTGATTAATTACCATGCTCATGTATGTCTGTAGGGTAGATGGAGCTTGGACTTATCGATCTACGCATATTGAGAGGGTAGGCCAGCCATCGTTTGTAGGTCGTTTGGGAGGGTTGGTTTAGCTATAATATGCTATTACTAGTCACTATAGGCTTCATTACTTACTTACTAACATGATCATGTTCATAGAAGGTTGCCTATGCACTACGAGTACAGAGGAGCGAGATGTTTTTAAGTAAGGATGAGCAAGATATCCCAATACATCCTTGGGTTGAGCCTTACTACGAGAAGCCAAATTCTAAGGAGTGGCATAGCTTCCCTTCATAATGATAGATTGGCGCCTGATCATGGCCTTGGTAGAGAGATGAAGATTGAAGACATATACCTTTCACCTGCCCATTGGAGAGGCTACGATCATAATACAGGATGTAGACATCTAATTTGGTCTTTCGATAGAGGGATTGGTAGTGGTGGGGAAGACCCTACTAGATGACAAGAAAACTTAGGTAGATGTGGTTGAGAGGTTGCTAGGAGTGAGGTTAGCTAAGATGAGAGGAGCCCATATGTTGCTTATTTAGTTGTGGGAGCATTTCAAGATACGTCCCCGTGGTACGAATGATGATATCGTTTGAAAATATGTGCGTGCCTATATTTTAAGCTTGATGCGTGGATTTTCTCATTGGGGATAAATCCTCTAGATTGATCCACTTGATGTTTTTACCACTATTGGAGGATTTCATTGTTGTAAGGTAGTTCAGTTAGGGCTTTACATGCTTAGCTTAGCTATATAGGCAGTTGTGTTCAATGGTGCAGTCGGATGTACATGAGATTAAGGTGTTGCCATTCTCCTGTAGGTGTGGGCTTGGGAAAGATTTCCACACATTGGCCTACTTAGTCACTATTGTTTCTCGATTGATAATGGGAGTTCATTAGCAGTTAGATGGAGGGTTATGTAGGGCACGATTTGACACACCATGCATGTAGTCAATGTGTACTACATAACCTTTAACTAGAGATGGCACAACAAGTACGATATATTGATTCTTCTTTCTATGTGCTTATGTTGTCACACCTTACTCTTAACTATCCTAATTGTTTTTAGTTGCCAAGTGGTATAGAAGCCATATTTAGATGAGTTGTTACAACTGTTACACAAGTTTTGCATGTTGGGTGGCATAGGTCCTATTCATATGTTTCCACATCATTGAGTGATATTTCTAGGACTTTGTCGTTTGACATTTCAATAGGTACTAGTATATGCCACAAGACATTGACATTAGTGATTAGTGCTATTAGATGGACCTTTGTAGTAGGACCAACGTACAGGTCTGAGGTCCTAGTTGATAGGAATCAAACAATCGAACCTTTAACTCGAGCTTGAGCTTGAGGTTTAGAGGGACTGATAAAGTCGATTCTATTATTCCAGCCACCTCTTACCGAGGTTGAGTTGATTCTCACTACCGACCAACTCTACATGCCAAGTTAGGTAACTTCTCGTTAGTCAATAATCAAGTACTGACTTGAAATATGCTCTATTGATAGCTTAGTACTTTTCACACTTCTACTTGACCATGACCATGTCAACTAATAGCTTGACAGCATAGGTGCTAAGAACCTTATAGTGCATCTAAACCTACATGTCATGGAAGGACCCCTAGGTCTACTTGGCAATACATATCCTAACTGTACTACTTGTTTGTTTTTGCTAGAGGCACCCCTAGTGACTGAATGCTACATGTCTAGTCCCACATGAAAGGATTCTGTTGCACCAATCGCTAATTTACTTTGATTTTTCATTTGTATCATTTATTATTTCTTGTACATTACTTCTTTTAGACAATACTCCTTTCTGTTTTTTCCATTTTAAGTAGGATGTCCGAAGTTTTAGGGTATAAATACTCGTAATTTGTAGCCGCATCATTATACATCTGATATTGAATATAGTTCCCTTTCATGAGCTAGTGTGCTTAGCCTTTTTCTTACTTTTATCTTAACCCTTAAGCAAGGCTAGGTAGCGAGTGACCTTATCTAGCTGCTTTTACAGTTTTGTGAGTCCATGGAGAGTCCTTAGTGCGTTACATCTTTGGAGTCATTTGTAGTTTGCTTGTTTATCTTGTTTTCTTATTCTTGCTTTTTGCATTCCATCATCTTTTGCATCAACCTTTTTGCAAGCTTAGACCTACCCCTTACAACTGGCTTTGTTAGTCTTCGGCTTGGATCGTATCATCTTGGTATCAAAGTAGAGGTTTATTGGGGTAAGTTGCTGTTTAGTTGTGACTATTATTGTATAGTATGTAGTATTATTGTTAAGTGTGTTGTGAATATGAGAGGGATTACTTTAAGTGTTTTGTAGAGTATTTGAAGTTTTACTATTGTTATGAGACCCTTTTTGCAAAATACTTTGTTTTGCCCTGTTTCGGGCATAAGAAAACAGGGTAAGTTTCCACTGGGTTTATAGTTTTTCGGAGTAGCTATTGTGTTTATAATAGTTTGAACTTTCATACGAAGAAGTGTATGTATGAGTTATTTGGCTTAAAAAAGATAGTATCTGTTGTTTCATGGATTCTAAGTTTGTTACTGAGCTTTGTTGAGAGGATGACAGATTTAAGTGTTAACTTTGGTATTGGAGAAGATAATAGCAATATTGTCCACATGGGACGACAACCCTAGAATACTCTTAGAAGTATAGACGAGCGAATTGATGAGGTGGCTAACCTTATAGCTAATATGACCAGAGTTGTTCATGCATTGACCTTTTGACCTACCAAGTTCATATAGAATACTCCCTAAGTTGCTTGACTTGTGAGAGGATAGATCTTAGGAGAATTAACTTAGGTGATATGGATGAAGAAAGAGAAGAAGAATACATTGAGGAAGAGGCATGAGCTCGAGCACCTCAAGCTACCAACCATATGATGCTTCAAATTCTAAGCTTTAATGGTTTTGAAAACGCTGATGACTATTTAGATTAGGAACAAAAGGTAGAGCGTGTTTTCGATTATTATTAGTATGAAGATCGAAAGAAGTGAGGACTGCTGTTGTAGAGTTCTTAGGTTATGTCACGATATGGTAGAAGAACTTCCAAATTTTAAGGAGATGAGAAGGATATTGGGGAGTAAATACTTGGCTTGAGATGAAGAGGATACTTAGAAATAGATTCGTGCTTGATATTTATTTGCAAGACACTTTTGCTTAGTTTCAAGAGCTGAGATAAGGAAGCTGAATTGTTGATGAGCATATTTAAGAGTTTTAAATACTCATGATTCGATATGAAGTGAGTGAACCATTAGCCCCAATAGTATCTAGATTCCTTAGTGGATTAAGAGGCGACATTTGAGATGTCGTGTAGCTTCAACATTTTACTGTATTAGATGAGGCTATAAGAGTAGCTTAGCGAGTGGAAAGATAGAGGAATAGGTTGAGCCAACCTCTAATGAGCTGACCTATCCAATCAAGCTGACCTGCTCAAGGAAGTTATCAAGCTTAGCAAAGTACTAAGCTGAGTAGAAGGATAGATGCCAGAATAGAATATAAGAGCTAACCAATTGATGGTGAAGTGCCATTGAGAACTTATGAGAAGGGACAAGGATTTGGGAGGAAGATTAGCCAGATTAAGTTTTTTAAGTGTCGAGGGTTTGGACACATGGTCACCTAATGTTCGAACAGAAGAACTATGGTTATCAAAGGAGATATTCTGAAACTTGATGTGGATAGTACTGATGAGGAGCTTGAGGAGGAGATTGTTCCTAAGAAGGATACTACATAAGAGGATGAACTTGTTGAAGAGGATGTGTTTGCTAAAGATCTAGAGAAACTAACCTTGGTTGTCTAATGTGCGATTAGTATAGAACCCTTTACTAAGGAGGTTTAGAGAGAAACTTATTCTACATCACTTGTAATGTAAATGAGCAAGTTTGTGCGCTCATAGTGGATAGTAGAAGCTGCACCAATGTAGCATTTGCCGACTCGATTAAGAAGCTCAAATTGCTGATCATTTCACATCTATAGCCTTATAAACTGCATTGGCTTAACGAGAAGGGAGCATTATACGTCATTGAGCAAGTGTTACTACCAATCTCCATTGGGAACTATTTTGATGAAATTTTTTGTGATGTATTGCCCATGTGTGCGTCTTATGTGTTATTAGGTTGACCTTGGCTTTTTGATTGGAGGGTTATTCATGACAGTTTTAGGAACATGTATGTGTTTGTGAAAGATGGGAGAAAAATTACCCTGGACTCCATGACCCTAAGTTAAGTAAGTAAATTACAAGCTAAATTGGCTTGAGGATCAAAGGCTTTGGTACTGGGTAGAGCTGAGCTTCAAGTAGCCATCAAATTTGACCTGCCAACCTTCCTATTGGTAAGGAGACTACTGGAATTGAAGTAACAAGTGAAGCTGCTAGAGGAGGTTGAGAAGTTGCTCGATGAGTATTCTGACCTATTTCTCAAGCAATTGCTTGAAGGATTACCCTCATTTCAAAGTATTAAGCATTGCATTGACTTGATAACTGGTGCTGCACTGCCAAAGAATCATGCTTATAGAATGAATCCTGTGTAAGTTGTAGAGCTCCAAAGATAAGTCAATGAGCTATTAGAAAAGTGATATGTGGGAGAAAGTTTTAGCCCCTATGCTATGCTTGCATTACTTATGTTGAAGAAGGATGGCACTTTGTGTATGGGAGTAGATAGTAAAGTTGCCAACAAGATTACTATCAAGTATAGATACCCCATTCTAAGGCTAGACGATATGTTAGATGAACTGTGTGGTACTAAGGTGCTCGAAAAGATCTACTTGAAATCAGGATACTGCTGAATACGAATAAGGTAAGGGGATGAATGGAAAATTGCTTTTAACACCTGACATAGCTTGTACAAGGGGATGGTCATACCTTTTGGACTATCAAATGCTCTGAGCACTTTTGTGAGATTGATGAACTATGTTCTAAGAGACCTAATTGGGAAGTTTGTTGTTATCTATTTTGACAATATCTTTATCTAAAGTGCCAACCTAAGATGTCATAGTGAACATCTTTGAGCTGTTTTCAATGTCCTCTAAGTAAAGAGATTTTTCGGAAACATGAAGAAATGCTGTTTCTATCAAGAAGAGGTGATCTTCTTAGGTAACGTGGTTAGTGGAGGAGGATTGAGAGTTGATGAAGAGAAGGTTTAAGCCATTGTTAAGTGGTTGACCCCAACCACCTGTGTCGAAGTGAGAAGTTTCCATTGATTGTCATCCTTTTATTGAAGATTCATTAGGAGTTTTAGTACCATTGTTGCACCCCTTATTGAGTTGATAAAGAAGAATATTGAATTTAAGTGTAGAGAGAAAGAGGAGAGAAGTTTTGTTAAGGTGAAGACAAGATTGACTTCTACACCAGTATTAGCTTTGACCGACTTCAAGAAGATTTTTGAGCTTAAATGTGATGCATTAGGCATTGGGATAGGCACTATCTTAATGTAAGAAAGCTGACCAATTGCTTACCATAGTGAGAAGCTAAGAGGACCTCAATTGAACTACTCAATATATGACAAATAACTCCTAGCCCTTATTCGAGCACTCCAAGTATGGCAACACTACCTATTGTCAAAAGAAATTGTCATTTATATAGGTCATGAATCCTTGAGGTACCTTAGAAGTCAAGCTAAATTATCAAAGAGGCAAGCATGATGGATTAAATTCTTATGAGGATTCAACTTTGTGATTAGGTACAAATAGGGTAAGGCTAATGTGGTTACTGACACCTTATCGCGTTGGCATGTTCTTTCGATTAAGTTATAAACAAAACTCTTGGGATTTGTGAACATTAAATAGCAAAATCCTAAAGACCCCCATTTTGGTCCTAAATTTAGACAATTTATAGAGGGAAGAAGAGTGGATGATTATCATATGGAAGACGATTATCTGTTCTGAAGTAGTAAGTTATGTGTGCTAACTTATTTCGCATGAAAGTTGTTAGTATGGGAAGCTCATGGTGGTGGGTTTTCTGGCCATTTTGGAGAGAAAAAGGATGTATGAGCTATTGAGTGGAAGGTTCTTTTGTCCTAAGATTAGGCGAGATGTGCATCAGATTTTGAGGCTTGTGCTACTTCCAAGAGGGCAAAGTGCTAAGTTGAATAAGGGAAAGTAATGCCTTTGCTTGTTTCGATCAGACCTTAGATTGACTTAAGCATAGACATTATTCTTAGATTGTTGAGAACTGCCTAAAGTAAAGATTTTATGGTGGTCGTCATAGATAGATTTAGTAAGATGACATACTTTGTGACCTACTCCAAAACTAATGATGCTTTGGCTATTACTTTTCTCTTTTTGTAGGAGATTGTTTATTTAAACGATGTACTGAAGAGTGTGGTGTCGGATAGAGATCCAAAGCTTCTAAGCCATTTCATGAAGACTCTTTGGTGTCATATGGGGACTAAATTACTATTTAGCACTTCTTGTCATCCCCAAACTGATGGACAAATAGAGGTTGTTAATGTACTTTGGGATCACTTCTTCAAGCTACAGTATGGAAGAACTTTGCTAATTAGGATGTCTGTTTACTTGTAGTGGAATTTACTTATAACCGTACGGTATATGACACCACCAAGCAAACATACTTTGAAGTTGTCTATGGCTTTAATCCAGAGCTACCCTTTGATCACACCCCAATACCTATGCCTGAGCAAGAAGACCCTGATGCAAGAGCTCAAGCATAATCTTTGTAACAAATCTACGAGAAGGTTACCCAATAGATTGACTAAGCTGCCAAGAAATTGAGAGAAAAGAGTAAAGGGAGAAAGTCAGTATAGTTTCAATTGGTGATTTGGTATGGCTGCACCTAAGCAAGGAGATGTTTCCGAACAAGAGAAAGAACAAGTTATCCACTCAAGCCGAAAGTCCCTTTAGTGTACTTTAAAAGATCAATGATAATGCCTATGGACTAGAATTACTTGAAGACTATGGAGTTTCTAACATCTTTAACATTGCTGACCTTAGCCCCTATCAACTTAAAGGAGAATTAAAAAAAAGGCTAATTGGATTTTATCTTAAATCTAAATCAACTTAGAGTAGATGATAAGAATCAAACAATTGGACCTTTAACCTAAGCCCGAGCTTGAGGTCTTGAGGGACTAATGGAGCAGATTCTATTATTCTAGCCAACTATTACTAAGGCCAGGTTGATCCTTACTGTCGACCAACTCTACATGTTGAGTTGAGTAACTTCTCATTTGTCAGTAATCAAGTGTTGACTTGAAATATGCTCCACTAATAGCTTGGTACTTTTCACATGTCTACTTGACTTTAACCATGTCGACCAACAGCTCAATAGTACAGGTGTTGAGATCATAGATTATGTCCGAACCCACATGTCTTGGAAGGACCCTTATGTTTGCTTGGCATCTTTGCTTGGTAATCTCTATCCTAACCATACCACTTATCTATTTTTGCCATAAGCTACCACCAGTGATTGAATGCCATGTATCCAATCCCACATGGAAGGATTTTGCTGCACCAATCATTAATTTACTTTGATTTTTTATTTGTATTCTTTATTATTCCTTATACATTACTTCTTTTAGACAATATCCCTTTTTGTCTTTTCCATTTTAAGTAGGATGCCTTAAGTTTTTGGGTGTAAATACCCTTTGTAATTTGTAGCTGCATCATCATACATTTGATATTGAATATTCTTCTCTTTTATGAGTTAGTGTGCTTACCCCTTTTCTTACTCTTATCTTAACCTTTAAAGAAGGCTAGGTGGCGAGTGACCTTACCGAGTTGCTTGTGTATCATATTGAGCTAGTTTTGTAAGTTTACAGAGTTTCCTTGTTGTGTTACATCTTTAGAGTCATTTGTGGTTTGCTTATTTATCTTGTTTTCTTGTTCTTGATTTTTGCATCACATCACCTTTCACTTTATGCTTTTTGTAAGCTAGGACCCACCTCTTACAACTAGCTTTATTAGTCTTCGGCTTGGATCGTATCACAAGTGGTATCGACCCTATCTACTGGTCATGATCCCAATAGATCACCTATTGTTACATTATACACTAGGGAGCTATCATAGGTTGTCTAGTAAGCGCTTGACTAATCATAACACGCATTTTATACGTATATTTATCTCTTATTATGTATACTAACACCTTCATGTCTATTCATTTCAGGTGGACTCATTTTAGGATATGTAGTTAGTATTAGATTATCTGACTGCACAAAGTGTTGCATATGGGGTGCTATAGTTTGTTGAGTAGTACACAGCCTCATACTTTACCCTCGGTATGAAGAGGAGCAGTAGCACCACCTTGGTGATCCCCACGGGGATCAGGGAGCACTTGCAGCTAAGGCTATGCTGCCTTCTCTCGTACCGCTTAAAGGTAGAGCCAAAGTTTGGGGAGGTAAAGTTAGACTAGGGTGTAGCCATGGTCATGATGATTAGGCCATGCCATCATAGGGGTAGCATTTAGTGGACCTAGGACTCATTAGCTCCAAAAATGGTACTTGCCTTGGATCTGGAGATTCTTCCAACTCAGGGATCGGGCCGAACTCTTACATGATGCCTCAGTCTCATCATTAGATAGAACTCTTCACCCCCACCAACTCTTTAGAGGTGACGTTTAAGCCATTCATAGTCCTCTATGAGTGAGGCATCACTCAAGTAGAGTTGGCTCCTTCTCTTAGCCTAGTGCTTCTCCCTACTTTTAAGGAGACACCAACCCAACCTTTATAGTCACTAGATTGCTATTGCCTTATGTCTTAGGCCATCGAAATATTCACCTCTCGTAGGAGATGATAGATGGACATTTTATTTATCATTCTTGATTATATTAATATGAACAAAAGACTAGTCGATACATATAGTTTTGTTTGAATACTAGTTTAGCTTTTGTCCATTATTAGAATGTCATGCAAGCTTTTCATATCAATGAAAAGTATTGCATTATTTTTTACTTTAATTTTCTCTTGTGCAAAGTAGATGTTTATTTTTTATATTAAGTGTTGTTTTTGTGCCTTTTGGCAATTGGAGTTGGTGTATTGGATGATTATATTGTTTGTAGCTTGGGGTTATATTTGCAGGAAACATTGTATTTTAGGTTTAATTTACTTATTTCATTTGATTTGCAGGTGTTTATAAAAGAAGGCGTATGTACTACATGCGCTTTCATTATATGTGAATTACATTGGAGGTGTAGCCAATGTATGAGCCTTCCTTAGATTCTAGTTAACATGGAAGGTTTATGCACTTAATGTACGTTCCTTTGATTCTTTTTTTTTTTTTTTTAATTTTTGACACTGAAGGTGCGTGTAAAGCAAGAGGCCCTTTTCGATATTATTTTTCTAAAAAGTTTGGAAAAGGGCCCATATTTGGATAAAACCCTTAGTTTATATAGAAGTGATAGCTTCCAAGTATGAATGAGAATGTATTAGGACGTTGAACATATGAGCCCTTATAAATAGTTTAGAGTAATGTAAGTTTAATTAGAGAATAATGAATATATAAGAAGAACCTTCATATATTGCTTTAAGGTTTGGTGTGAAGATTAGCCTTAACTTCCTTAGTTGTTTTAGCCCTCTTTGACAATTCATATGTACGGGCCACATGGCCTACTAAGTTAGTCACACGCCTTATGCCCTAGATCCATAACTATATTTTGATCTATTCTCTAAACTAAGTATAACTTTTCCATTAAATTACTTCAATTAAATAAAAAATAACTTATTGATTTAATCTTAAGAATGTTTTTGCTCAAGATGGCTTATCCTAAGTAATTACTGTTACATGCAACTCTCTACATTCTTGAAAAGGGAGTGTCTTAAACTTGGACACTAAATCATGTAACAATTATGAACTACTTTCTATCTACCAAATTATAATACCCTATCTCTTTAAAAAAAAAATTGTAAATTACATTTTTCTAAATAATGGGATTTTAATAATCATAATTTATTAGTAGGGGTACTTTAGTAATTCAAAACTTTTAAAACCTTCTACCACTCTCAGTATAAATCAAGTTCTTCCTCCCCTCTCTGTTTTTACTTCATTCTCTCACAATTTCCCCTCTTTCTCAAGTGGTTCTGTTGCCCCTTCTTTAGTTTGACCCAAGACCTAGTAAAATCTTTCAATAAATGTAAGGAAATCTAAGGAATTTTAAGGTAAGTTGGAAGTTTTAGGGCATTTAGGGTTCTTATGTTTTAAATTTGTTGAAACCAAGTTTAGGGGTGTGCTTTTTTGTAGAAACTAAAGGTTATGGATGTGTAGTGTTAAATACCTTACGATAATCTAAATAACTTTTTATCTTATTCTTGGTTTTCATTAATGTTTTGGGCTTTGATGATGATGGAGATTTGTGTTATGTTTATGATGATTAAGGTTATAATATGGTGTTTGTGGTGTGTTCTTATGTTGTTTCTTTTGTTAGAGTAAAGGTTGATGTGCATTGTGATTGGGCTGTGAAGGATTTTTGAAGGGAAGTTGGTTTAGATGAAGTTTTAAGAAAGTACAGGAGTCCGAGCCCTTTTGTTGTACAAAATTTGCATAATAGAAGCTATCAACTAATTGATAGCTTCTTCACTAATCGATTGAAGGGTCTAGAAGGGGACAAGGTTTCCTTGTATTGATCGAATGGTAGATGAAGTATTGGTTGGTAGTGCCTTCTAAAGGAACAAAACATATTTCTTCTACTGTTTAGATGGTGAACTTTGTATCAACCGAATAGTGCTTTCCCATGATCAATCTTAAGCTTGAAAAGTTATTTTCCTTGAGTAATTTTAATTAAATGAATTAATTCATTAGCTATTTTCTTATGACGTTGAAATTCTCTTATATACAATAATTTTAACCATAGCAATTTAAGTGATATTCAATACTTAATTAGAAGTAATAAAGTTAATATTCACCATGCCTACTCATTAAGTTTTAAGTTAGAAAATAGTTAGTTCTAAGTTAAGTAATTACTTTAAGTATGTATTCACCTTGAATGGTGATTGTGCATGTTAGATTATAAATAAAAAATGTTCAATAATATCCAACTTATAAATCGGTTACTGATTGTGTGTGGTTGGCCTAAAGATTAGAGGTAATAAACCTGGGGTATCATTGACTCATAGATATTGAGAAGTTAAGGTGATAATGCTCCATATAGTGTAATTAAGTATATATATACATATGTATAAGTATGTACGTGTCTTGCATAACCCATGTGTGTTGTTTGCTAGGGTTAGATGAAATAATAAGCTGGTTGGTTGATTTATTCTTTTGCATTAAATTGCTTGTGCTATGTTGTTGTATGGCATATGTATGTGGTTATGATACCTACTAAGTTCTACCCACCTCTTATGAGACTTTTGTTTTTCTTTTGATGAGATAAGGTTTGATTTTATTGAGGATTGGGATGTTGTTGAGTATGTCCTTTATTATGAGAAGTAGTAGATAGCAGTATAATAATCGGTTGTTAGACCTATTTATGTTGAGTTGTTGTGTATTAAAAGTTGAGACTTTAGTTGTGTTTGGTTCTTATATTAGGATGTTATGTCTTTTGGAGATGGATTTTAGTTTAATTAGCTAATTGATTTCTTTATTTATTAGCTTGTTAGTTGTTCATGAGTAGAGACTTAGTGTTTTACCTAGCCTTGATTACTGTGTGGATTTAGAGTAGTCTCAGTTGAACTACTCATTTATGATGTTGATTATATACATAATTAAGAGTTTGGCACATCATATAGGTTGTTTCTGGATGATTGACAAATTTTGAATCTTTATGTGTTATTACCAATATTGACATGTAGGGCTTGTTATGTTCATAGTTACTTAGCGTATGGACCACACAGCCCACTTACTTAAGTCACGTGCCTTGCACTAGATCCATAAATATATTTGGGTCTATTATCTAAATTAAATGTAATATGTCCATCAAAATTATTTCAATTAAATTAAAAATAACTTATTGCTTTAATTCTAAGTATTTTTTTTTTTTTTTGCTCACTATGGCATATCTAAACTAGTTATTAGTACATGTAATTATCTAGGTTTTTCAAAAGACATGAGCATCTTATATTGGGACAGTAGCCAAGGTAACTATAATGCAACAACTATGAACTACTTTGTGTCTAGTAAACTAATTAAAAACTATAAAGCAATAACGGCATAATTACCATGTGATTTGTTCTCTTCATCTACATATTTGGTCATATAATACTCAATGCATCATCATACAAGTTACTTAAAATAATTAATGCGTACTTACCATATTTGCATCGTACTATAGTCCTAGATCCATTAAGTTATTTTTATTCTAAGTAAGTAGCCATGGGACATTTACTTTCTTAAGTTGAAAAGCAGTGAATCTCTTTAACTCATCATCTCTTTATTCCTCTAGTAATTACCATATTGCTCATTATCCATATTTTAGGAGGCTTTTTGTTAAACTTCAAATTATAGCCTAATCATATAGGGTGAATAAGGATCTTAAGTTTATAGACTATTTATACATGTTTACATAAAGAGAAAATGATGTAGATAAAATAGAGTTGTAAGTCATAGATGAATTAGATCATTAGAAGAGGGGAAAGAAGAAGTTTGAAACTAGTTAGCCTCCCAAAATACTTAGAAGCATAGTTGGTCAGAAGCTACGAATATCATAAGTAGATATGAAGCCTTGAGCTCTAAAGTCTAGTTCTAATTTTCCTCAATTATATGAGTCAACTTTAGGGAGCCATCACACAAAGCCTATAGCATGTTAATAAAGACTAAATGAAGTCTACTTTTTCATGGGCTAAATCGTATCATGCGGGTTAAGGATTTCTTTGTTAGTTTAGGCATTAGGAAGTTTATCTTGTCTTATTTTCTTTTTTTATTTTGTGGGATATGGATTTCGTTTACTTTTCTTGTTTTACCTAGGGTTGTGCAAGTATAAATACTTTAAGATAATTTGTATTTGGAATCTTTTAAAAATAATACAATTTTTATTCTTCCATAATTGTGTTTATCATGCTATAAATTGCTTTTGAAAAACAAATAACCATGGAGTATTCTTTCTTAATTGAACCTTAAATTGGTCACCTATATGTACGTTCTTAATCTATGTTATTTGTTCTAATGAGATTGACCTCATGAATATAAGTATTAATACTATGTCTATATTCCCTCTGGATACATTGCTAATTATTTAATATTCACAAATCTTATGGATGGTGATTTTATTATTATTCCTTATATTATTTAATCATTGAAGAAACTGTTTTATCAATCAAACTTATGCAATAATGAATTTGAATAAACAACATACATATTATTATAATAAGAATGTGTATATATGTATATATACGATACTTAAGTATTGATGAATAAGGCCTTTATAGGTACTAAAAGCATAATTTGAATTCTAGTTCTTTTTATTCATACAGACATTTTCTCTTGTTATTATTCAAATAAATTAGATACCACATAATATTATATTTTACATATGTGAAAAAAGAAATGACAAATGACTAAATATCATATAATATGAATAAGAAATGAAACACATTCTTCACATTTATATCATATGAAAGAAATATAGATATGTATAACTAATAAAATAATTTCTTGTAACATCTATAATGGACCTCAAACTTCCAAAATTTTAAGCAAATTGAATTAAAACCAAAAGTTTAGTGTTTGTGAGTTTAATAATTTATTTATAACTATGAGGTGTTATAAGAAAAAGATTCATTGGATTTTACATACCATATGTTAAATATATGTGGTTTATAAATATCAACAAAATTTGAATAATCTTACTAAGAGTTACAAGAAATTCTAGTTTTTTGGTTTTCATGTTATTATCTACTAGCATCAATTATCTTTTTCCTAACTAAAAAATCTTAACTTTTACAACTATCACTATATTATCACCTTTATTATTCTTAAATGTGACTACCTCCCATTTGTTCCTTCTTCCTTCCTTCTCTCACCTCCCTTCCCCCAACCAACATTTCTTATGCTATTATTGCGATCCGATACCATTGTTATCAAATAACATAATCATTTAGCATTACAAGCACCTAAAACTTCCAAAGTCATTAATAGCATAGAACTAGGTTGATATCAATATATTCGATAATGTGTTAAATTAGTGAGGTTTAGCCAAATTTGATTGAAATTTTTGGATTCCTTAATTTTGTACATTATGTATCATTAAATATCAATACCTATTCTTTGTTTCTAAGGAGACATTAATACATTTAACTACTTAGATAACCTTAATTTAGTAAGAGGTTTAGAGATTTTGGATCCTTTAGAGGTTCTAATTCGATTAATGGGTGTTGTCTATTGTTTAAGCTAAGTATTCCATGTCTTTTATTCTCTGTTATTCTTAATTGTTCTTAATGTGTTTTATATTGTATTGTTGTATTATTATAATCAATAGGTTTTGCATATATTCAAAAAATTGGGAGCTATAATATAACTTAATGTAGTTGAATTTTGTGCTTAGAACCTTTTCATACATTTCTTTATAATCAAAACATATGTTTGATGTATTACTTTTATAATTAGCATCAATCAGTAATACCTATTTAATCGATTTGAATGGATTACGAAACAAAAAATGAGTTTGGAATAAAGATTATCTACCATGGTAACATTTCTTTGCTAATTGATGCAAAATTAGTTTATATAAAAATAAGTTGCTTTGAGTTAAGCTGGAATTGGGGATAGTTTATCTCTCTCTACCTTATAGTTAAGCATATTAACTATTATACTGCATGGAAAGCTAGCTAGTCAAGTAAGCTTGCCAGCAAACGATAAGGTACTCTAAAGATTTGAATTTTAAAAGTCTTATTTAAATGATGTGAGAGTTCAAAGTATTCTATAGTATAAAAAGGTCTTTATCAATATAAGTTTATAAGGTTTTAATGTTTCCTATTAGCTTATCTATAGAGAGATTATGGACAACGAGTAAAGTATCTAATTTAGCTTTAGAATGAAAAAGAATTAGATAGGTTAATAGACTCATTGGAAATGCTATTAGTAATATCTTGAAATACTAATAACTAGTTGTATTAAACTAATGAAGTTGTGACCTCTCATTCATTATATTAGTTTAGGTTGAATTTTTAGCTTTGTCATATATTGCTTATGGGTTTGGTAGATGTAACAATTAAAATACGCTTTCTTAATGAATTACTATTTACTTTTTAGAATCATTATGCAAAATTCCAATTCATGTTTGGTACTGAGGAAGCATACAAAACAATAGTAGTATAGTTTTAATTACTTGGTATTTGCATAGAATGAGTAGACTAACTGCCAAGTAAGATTAATCTATAATGCAGCTAACTTGAAAATATGGTTTGTAAACTTTTGAATAAAATTAAATTAACTAAACTAAAAAATTGGACTAAATAAGTAGAAAATAGTAAAACAACAATTCTATAGGTATGATGTTGCTTACACTTAGCTAGTTAATGGCTATTAAGGTTTTATTTATTCACTATGTTTTTCTATTTTAAAGTATAAAGAACCTATTCACCTAATATAACTACCCATTTAGTGTTATTGATGGAAATTTTGACCAAATTAAATTTGAAAGATCATTAAACTAATATAATTATACTCTGTACTCTCGATGTATTTAGTTAATGATTGTATTGCAAATATAAATTCTAAATACTAAGTATTCATTTTATTAATGCAATGTAAATCATCATATCAAGTTGCTAATAACAAGTAGAACATTAAATTTAATATGTTCAATGACTTATTTAGGAACTAAAGTAGCTAACTATGAAGTCTCATAGACCAGTAACTAAATTAAGTTTGTACTACAATATGAATTGTAACTTATTGAGCCAAACATAATTGTTATGATCATGAGTCAACTATACAATTTTACATGTTTAAGATTTTATAATATATTTCTTAGTTAAAATAAATGGAAACTATTTAGTTGTAGGCTCTTTTTTTTATTATGAATTTTGATACAATTCTAGAAGCTTACGATTTTTAGCTATTTTATATGATTTTACCTATTCTATACGTTCAAAGTAATAGTAGAATTGTGTTTTTGATAATTATGGAGCTAAACATAATAATACATAAGGAATAAGCAAATAAATAATATCTTAGAAACTTCCTATTTCTCAAGATGTTAAAAAGTTTAAAAGTGGAAACAAGAATAACGCTAAGTTAAATTAGAAGGAAGAAGCATTGAACTACTAAACTACCAACTTATCGACTAAAACTATTAGGAGACGGTCATGTAAAGATAAACAAAAATTTAAGGACTAAATTTTTGAAGATAGTAAGAATGATAAAATAAGGTTGTAAGAATGATAAGATAAGGTAGTTAGGCTTTTATAAAGAATGATAATTGCGCTACATGACAAATAATGAGATTTTGGAACTAATATTGAATCTAATGCTTTATGATGTGCAAATTAATCCAATAAGCTAGCTTTAAATTAATTTTAGATCATTTATAAAGTAGTTAGTTAAGCCCATGACATTGAATTCTTTAGGTCGTTTAAATTTTACAATAAGAATTAGCGAAAAGCAAATTTGCGAAGTGATGTTGTAAAAGGAAATTATGAGAATTATATTGTCATGAAAGTGCAATGTGGCAATTAAATTCTCACTTATACTATTAGTGAGAATTAAATTGCCACATATGTGCTTATGTGGCAATTTGGTCCTCATAGATTGTGTTCTCCTTATTTTTCCCAAATCTTTTTTCATTTTACAATGTTTTTGTACTTAATCATACAAGTGTCTTCCTCTTTTATGCCTTTTGTTTAAGTAATGTGGAAAAGTTGATGGTGCTATTTCAAACAATTTACTTGCATGAATTTAATTTCTCACAAAAGATCTATTAAGTCAATTTTTATGCCTTTTCTATGAAAAATAAATTCCGAATATATATAATGATTCTTGTAGTGATATATGGCTAGTTAAGGATGGTAAGCTTAATGAAATAATGCTATCGGTTTGAGTAAGAAGAGCACATGTAAGTAGTTATATATTGATACTTTTTAATGGATGTTGGTGGCTTAAAGTGAGAATTAAAAACTACTTGCTAGCCAAAAGAAAAAAAGAAAAGAAAAAGATAAGTAGAAATGAGAAAGAAAAAGGAAGAAGTGATTGTACATGATGGCATTAGTAAATAAAAAGAGTAATATGCATTTGATAGTTAGAAATAGCTACTTTAATGGGAAATTTTGTTTTCATTTGCCTTAAAATTGATATAACCTTGAATAAATAGATATCTCACTTTACAAAAAAAAAAAAAAAACCTTGAATATATAATATCAATTATTGTATATAATTTTAATCGACTTTTTTTAGCAATATTTAATGGTAGCTTAAATTATATTATGGGTTGTGAATAATGCCCTTATTATATTATTTGGACCACTTATATAGGGGTTTTCTTAAATTATATGCTTGTTATGACCCAAGGACTATTTGGATTCGATAACGCTATCATGCTACATTCTCCAACTTATAGTAAGAAGATACAAGTTTTTGAAACCAATAGTTAGTAATCACAATATATTCTCACAATACTTTATTCTTCTAAACAATTCATCATTATTTGAGTCAAATCATATTAAATGGAATTAGTAAACCTACTAATATCAACAAGAGTTTTAAAAAAATATAATTAAAGCTAGTTTCCTTTTCACTTCATAATCCTTATAATTGCTATCATTAGTTCAACTCCTATAATATAGATCATGACTAAGGTAGTCCTATGGATCAATTTGTTGAGCATCATTAACACGTGAAATCATAATCATAAGCACGGGTAAAGACAAAACCTCATAAAGAAGTAATGTGTTATAAATACAAACATACGATATACTGCATGCATTCCTATTTGATATAATAGAACCATATTAAGAAAACAAACATCATATACAAATCTAATTGATCATCCTTTTTAACTGGAGTGAGAAGTGTGTATACCTTAGCGTCTTGAGGCTTGGATACTTAGATCTTGACATTGAAACCAAATCTTCACATCTAAAAATCAATGTTAGCACTAAAATAAGTTAACTTACATTAGTTTCACCATTAGTATTAATCATTAAGCAAGAAATCTACTATATCCATTTACAATAGCATCTCATTTCATTAATGTGACTTGAGACAAATTTTCTTTACAATACCTAACCTATACCATAGCGGTTAGCCATATCAACAACCAACCTATATATACATGGCAGTTTAGTGCGTAGAACTACCGGCTAGTTCATCTTAGATGCCTATTCGTAATAGGTACCACCCGTTCAATCAATTATTAGTTTATTATGTCTATAAGACTTAGGGTAAGTATAAATGACAATCATAAAATTTAATGGTTGAATAATTATTAGTTTATCCAAACTCCAAACTAAAGAAATATTATGGTAAAACTTTGTTTGAAATTATCCAATCCTATACATCTAAAAAAACAATAGTTGTTCACATAGGTCGATATAGTTCACTAGCTTGAAATATCTTTAAATTTGTCTTATGGTTGTACATAATATAATCAATCAGCAGCTTATCTATACTAGAGGATCACATTCTTATATTATTCATTAGAAACCTAATTTAACTTGATGTAGTCGCTTATGTACAACATAGGTCAGTTAAATCTAACTTAAAAGTAACCTAGTTGACTAGATCTTAATTTGGTCAACCTAGTTCTCACTGGCCAATAAGTACCGATTAGTTGTTTTTCACTTACTCAAGTAACTTACAAATTTGAATAGTTGAATTTCCTAAGCATTTAAGTGAACTTATTTAGATAAGTCGTTATAACTTAGTCTCCAACTTTTGTATTTTCTAACTTTGTAATAACCTAAGGTTTTACTGATTGAATTTTTTACCTCAAAATCCTTTCATCATTGTTCTCAAGAATCCTCAAATTTTAACATTATCTTTATTAGTAAATTATTTTTTGTTTGCGCTTTACATAATTCTACATAATTTACTGACTTTGCTGAAGCTTATTAATTCTCCTCACACTTGTCATAAGGTTTACAAATTCATTATTAACCATGATTGAATTCTTAACTTTTATAGTTCTATTTATCTAGTTTTAAGATTATGCACATGATCATAGTTTTCATGTTTATCTTTAAAATAAAATAGTCTAAATGGGTTTTTGATTGATTACCTTACAATAGACATATCAAGATTTCTTAAACCACCTCTTATCACCTTATCTTGCAATTACTTCACTTTGCTCTTTTGAATTTTCTTTTAACAAGCACTTAAAGTTAGTTAAAAACAATTTTTTCCCAATATTAAGAAACTTTTATTTAGAGAGTTTAGTTTCTTTTTGTTTTTACAATCGTAACTATTAGAAGAGTCTACTTTCACCAATCAAATGGTGAATAAATAACTCTTTAATGGGAACAAATTTCTTACCTTAGGATTTTACTGCGTGAGATACATAGTGAATGTAAAAGTGGGAGAGTCGTCATTACAAAGGATGAGAGAGAGAAAATAAATGTAAGTAAGTTCACATAGGGTTTCTATATAGAGAAAGAGCTTGGTTTATTTGTTTATACATAGAGAAAGTCAAAGAGAAAAATTACTTTATTGCCCTTAGTTTAAAATTATTCTTTAGAGCCTTTCATGATCCTTCCCTTCTCCATGAAAATGAATTTTTCTCTTTAAATTTACCTAGTGCTTGGAATTGTTTTGAATATTTATTTCTCATTTTCCCTCTAATCCCTAAATATCCACTCTTTTTGAATGAATACTTCATCAAACCTTAACATAACCAGTTACCTAGTGCCTCGAAATTTATTCTATTTTGGCATCAACAATTCTCATAGATGTTTAGCACATATCAAATTAGCTAAAATTTCAAATGGCCTCAAAATTATTCAATCGAGATTAGGAATGTATTTCTTCAACATAAACAAGGAAGACATTATTTATTTTAGTTAAGGTCAAAGGCAAGGCTAGTCCATAAACAACATTACCAACTATCTCAAAAATTTTAAGAAATCCTATATACTTCGTCTTTACCTTACCCTCAGCTATGAATTATATGATGCTTTTAGTGAATGAGATTTTTAGGAGCACATTATCCCTTACATGAAATTTGTAAGGCTTCTTCTCTTATCAACAAATTTATTTTTGCCAAATCTATGATGCAAACATTCTTGTCTTGTCACTTGGAATTCTTTTTTCCATTATTCTCTATACCTTTTTTTCGATCCTAATATTTATCTTCAAACTCATCCCATATATTGAAGACCCACACTTCCTTTCATGGAATGCCTTATAAGGTGTCATCTAAATGGTTGCATGGTAGCTATTATAGGAAAATTCCACTAATGGTAAATGATAGTTCTAATTACCTTTTGAAGTACATATCTATAGCATGCTTTTTAGTGTCTGTATTGTTTTCTCACTGTCTATCAATTTGTGAATAAAATGTCATACTAAATTGTACTTCATCCCCAAAGCCTAATGTAGACTTCTTCAAAATCTTCCATATGCCTGGTGTCCTTGTTTGTTATAATGGACACTAGTTTTCCATGCAGTCTTACTATGTCAAGTATGTACATTGTAGCTATGCTAACTTTCCAATGAATACTAATTTTTAAGTAGTATGGAATGTGTAGACTTTTTCATAGGTTTACTATTATTGATATCGATTCTTGTCTTATACCCGTTTTAAAGAGTGCAGTCACAAAATCTCTAAAAATATGCTCTCACTTCCACTCAAATATAGGTAGAAGTTAAAGCCCTCCTAGTGATCCTTGATACTTGATTCTCATTCATTGGAACATAAGACATAGAGTTTCCTTGCTATTTATGTCTTCATATTATTCCACTGATAAGATACCTTTACATTTTTACACATCTTAGTATCCGTTGGGTGTACTAAATACCTTAAGTAATGAGCTTCCTCTAAGATCTCCTTCTTTAATTCTAAGTCATCAAGTATGTAACACCTCTTAAAAACTAAGTGATGGAACTCTTATAATCAAGGCACTTTTTAGTGTGGCAGCTTAGAGTACTCAAAACTCTGAAGTTAAGTGTGATCACATTAGGTCAATCCTAGGATGAATGACCTCTTGGGAAGTTGTTTTACTAGAGGACAAAACGATGTAGCGTTTCACACCAAAATAGAAAATACTTTGGTTGGAGCTGTTCCAGTCAAGTTATTATAAGGTAGCAATTTGTTACATATCTTATTATATTGCCCTAATTTATCCTAAATTGTTTTCCATTACTCTCATCAATATGTTGTTTAATCTTTTGTATTGATGGATCTTCTTCTTGTGCAACCTCATGGTTCATGAGGTGTAGGTTATGCCTTAAATAAGCTAATCTAGCTTCAACTTACTCTACCATTACATTTACCTCCAACCTTTGCATGTCCTCCAGTGACTATTTTGGTGATGTGATTAGGGTGGCTCAATTTTCATGGATTATTCCACTCAATTCATCCATTACAAAATTTGCTTTTGTAAGTTGTTGCAAAATTTTCAAATAGAAATCTTTTATAAGTTCCAATCATCTCCTCTTCCTAATATTTTGGTTTTTTCTTTTTTTAAAAGTAAATATGTACTTTATAATTCTATGATCAATATAAATTTTGCCCTCTCTTCATACATATAATGCCTCCATAAATTTAGTATAAAGACTCTACTAACTATTATAAGCTATGCTTTAGGTAACTCTTATATTACCTAAAATGTTTAGAGGCATAGGCTATATTAATATTTCCATTCTACATTAGCACGCATCCCAACACTTGAGGAATTATTATGGATTATGAATTCTTCTTTATTGACTAGCATCATGAGTACTAAGATTGTAATTAGTCTCTACTTTAACCCATAGAAGCTCATCTAAGGTTTGTAATTCTAAGCAACTTTACTCCTTTACGAGTCAAACGGGTCAAGGGAGTTGTCATATTTGGAAAATTTTTAACAAACCTTTTGTGATATCAAGCTACTAATTGAAACATTAGACCTCAATCAAGATCTTCGGCCTTTTCCATTCTCTTTTCCAATATCAACTAATATCCTTCTTTTGTGATTTATGGCCTAATAAGCCTACTAGCTTTAGCCAAAATTCACATTTTTTGAATTTAGAGATATAATTGCTTCTTTAGAGTGTCAATAAGGTTATTCCAAATATTCCTCACGTTCTTCCTTATTGTTTGACTAAAACTAGGTACCATTTATGAATATTGGAATGAACTTATCTAGATACTCATTGAACACTTTATTCATAAGGTCAGTGAATGTTGTAGGTGCATTAGCTGGTCTAAAGAGCATCATTAAGAACTCATAATGCTCGTACAAAATTTTGAATACAGATTAAAATATAGTTAGACTTAAAATTTAGTTGATGGTATCTTGACTTAAATATATCTTAGAGAACAATTGAGCTCCTTTAAGCTAGTTAAACAAATCATCAATCCTTAGAAGCGAATATCTTTTCTTCATTATGACTTTGTTCATTTCTTATGTTTAATATACACTTGCATAATACAATCTTCTTTATAAATAGGAAAAACTCCTTATGATGAGAAATTGAGTTAGATGAATCTCTTATTTAATGATTCCTACAGCTTCTCCTTCAACTCTTTTATTCTTTGGTGCCATCTTACAGGGCACCTTAGATAAGAGGAAAGTACCTGGTGAAACTTTAATGATGAACTCATTCTACAATATAATGGCAAACCTTGCAAGCAAGGTTATCAAATCTATGATTTTACCTAGAATCATTATAAGATTTTTCGAATTAAAAAGTAAAGTTGAAACATAAAAATATAAGTCTCTACAACCTATATAAAATAGTTTTCAAAAACTGTAGATATGTCTATAAAAGTTAATAAAAACTTAAAATACATAATGAAAATGAAGAAATTAAATTCTTTTAATATATAATCTAACATGTATAGTAGAAGGATAAGAACAATTGTATCTAAACTTTTTTCCATTATTTTTTTTTTGAGAAAAATAATGAATTAAAGAGAACTAAACCTTTTAACTCATTTTAAATTATTAATGGTAAATTAAAGTGTATAGTTGTTAGTAGATTTGATATTATTTGAAACATGCACAAAATTGGCAACAACATAACAAGATCAACATTATATTAGTTTGATCTTAATCTTATTCTCGAACATCATATCAGATTTGATCTTGATCTTATTCTCCCTATCAAATCTTAAATAAGGATAAATCCTTTGAAGATAAGAAAATCGAGATCATATGAGATTTGATTCTTATCTTATTATCCATATAAAATCTTAGAAACTTACAGATATTTCTTTCTGTTGTAATCATATTTCTATCTACTTATAAATGTAAGTGTTGATTGTAAATTATTTTGTGAAGAAAGTAATAAAAGTTTTGTATAAATTGTGATTGAAAAACAACTATTTTTATATGGTATCAGAGCAAACAATTGATACAAAATCGAATCTTCCCAAAATATCAACCAAGGAAACTAAGACAATACTACCAAAATTAATTCAAACCGATCTTTCATCACCATACTTTCTCAATAGCTCCGATAGGCTTAGAGAAATTCTTATGATGCACTTATTGAAAGGTCTTAATTATCTTGCTTGGAAAATTTGTATGCAAGCTGCTTTAGAAGGGGGAAAAAAAAAGTTGGCTTTATCAATGGTACTATTGCCTGCCCAATGACCTCAAGTGAGTACGTTGATGCTTGGCAAAAATGTGATTCTGTGGTCAGGTCTTAGATACTAAATTCATTGAGTGAAGAACTCTATGAAAGTGTAGTTTACTTGCAAATAGCAAGAGATATTTCAAAGGATCTGGATGAAAGGCTTTCATAAGGCAATGAGTCAAAAATACAAGAGATAAAGAGATAGATTATGGTCATTCAATCTAGTGGAATGACCATTTAAGCTTATTATACAAAATTGAAATCCTTATGGGAAAAACAAAATTTATATTTAGATTTATCAACTTATACTTGTGGTGTAGTGGCAGCTTTGGCATGCGCTCGTGAATGAGGTGCTTATTTGTTTATCAAGCTAGGAAATTTGAGATGCTTTTTTGGTTTTTGTTGATGATATAATAATTGCCATTAATGATACTACTCGATGTAAGACATTTAAGGAATCTTTGCATAAATGTCTTCATCTTAAGGACTTGGGACCTCTTAAATATTCTTGGGTCTTGAAATCTATACAATTGATTTAGGCATTTCTATGGTATAACATAAGTATGCTACCAATTTGCTTTTAGATATTGGTATGGTAGATGCCAATCTTGTGCATACAACAATTTCACAGCAACATCATCTTTCTTTAGAAGAAGGGCAACTTACACAAAATCTAAGTCAATATCTAAGACTAATTGAAAGATTGAATTATTTAACTCTCAGTTGACCTGATATTGTTTATTTTGTACAATCCTAAGCCTATTTATGCAATGTCCAAGAATCCCTCATTGGCATAGTAATTTACTTTCTTCAAGGATTCTTAACTTTCTTCAAGGAATCCCAAATCCTAATTTTTAAGAATTGAGGTTTTTTTAAGAATTGTAAAGTGGGGAAGTAAACATTGTTATAGAGGGAAAATAATAGATAGGGTGGGAATGGAATTAGGATTTCCCCCCTAGTGAATGCATCTTAGTACTTTTTTCTGCCTAATAGTTTGTCATTCTAATAGTTGTTGTTGCAACTATATTTTCTACTTGTAATGTAAGTATAGATGCTATGCTACTTGCACGTTTCCATGTAAAACATATCTAAATCACATAATCTCGATGCAAATGAGGCACAATGTGAGTATTCTATTCCTATGCGCAACAGGAGAGAAATCAACATTAAAAAAATAAAAAAATAAAAATATGATCCCTGATATTGAAATAAAATGAAAAATATGACCCGAATACGGTTCAGTCATTATTAATTAGTGCAAGAGTAGATAACATTAATATCAATTTTAGATATGTTGTCAATTTTGAGCATAATCATTTGTAATAATATATTATTTGGCAGAATACACGCGGGGACAAATGTTAGAGAAGGTGCTCTCCGTTCACTACATCATTTAAAATTAATAAAACCTAGATTTCGAGGACAGGAAATTGTAAAATAATGTATCGGTAATTAATTGACAACACATGATTTTCCTGCAGTTTGAGATTATATCATTATGAGACAGGATTTTAGGCTTGTGATCGTGATCTTCATAAAATTGCATAAAGCATGGTTCAATTATTTATATATATCATCCAAAATTATAACTTACCATATAGTTAATTTATATCTTTCTTTTTTTATTAAATAAGAAACCTCGCCGGGACGTGCAAGTCCTCTACATGTAATTGAAATTATATATCAAATTAATACCAATGTCGAACCTTTTGAGATTATACTAACAGGATGTATATATCATAGTGAACCCAATTCTGGAAACACGATGATCTGGCAGAATTCTTCTTGTCATTTGATGCTACATACGTGTGAGCCAGTTTCCATAGGTACATTGCTCTCAGACAATATCAATTGATTAATTTAAATTATAAATGGTCACGAAAAGGTCAATTAATAAATAAACGGGAGCCAATAATATTCGCCATCCAAGGTTCACTGAATAATCTGCACAATTTCCTCAAGTTGAATTATATTTTCACTATTCTGTATATATACCGTGTCTCAAATTATTGAAAAAGTTTTTCTTTTGAGTAATAAAACGTGCAGAGAAGTGGCCACCAGATGAAAATAATATTTGATCTTGTCCAACTTAAGCCTTCATTTTTCCAGATATAAAAGGGCTTCGAGAGTTCATGTATCATCGTCCACAATCTTAAGGAATTTAGTTGTTTTTATTTGCATTATTCATTGTCATCTTTTCTTGGGAAAATCCGTAGAGAATGAGGACTCCTAATAGTTTGTTTATGTTTTTCGGTATGCTTGTGATGCTCGTGGTTCCAAGCTTGTCAAATGTGAAACTCAGTCCAGTGTACTATCGTAGGAGTTGTCCTAAAGTTGAGAAAATTGTGAGGGAGACCACTTGGAATAGGGTTTCTGCTAACCCTGCTTTGGCAGCTAAGTTACTCAGGATGCAGTTTCATGACTGCTTTGTCAGGGTAAATACTCATAAATAAAACTTCAATCCCATTCTTCACTTTTCCTCTTCTTTTTTCTTTTTTCTTTTTTTTTTTTTTAATTTAAAAAATTCTTGATTAGACCGGTTTTTATAAACTGAATCACAATGATATATCAGTACCATTGGCAAAGCAACCATACTTTGCCTGCAACTAGTTTATAGAAACTAGGGTTAATTATATTATTATATTCAAAAGGCTACACATACTCGTTATTCCAAAATATATATTGAACAAGAATGTCATCTCATGTCAAGTTTAAGTGTTTGGCCACGAGCTTACAAAGTCTGTGTTCGAATATATATCATTTCGTTAAAATATTTAATTTATCCTATTGTTATATGTTATGTTGTGTTATACATTTAAATTTTGATGGTTTAGCTACATCCACCCTTTTCCAGTTCGAGTTTTCATCTCTACAAATTGTCTTTCGGCTAGATGTTTTATTAAAATCACATATTTTTTCTATCCTTTTTCATATTTGTACTGTGTATGTATATATTATAATAAGCTGCTATTCTAATTATTAGTAATTTATATATGTATGCATATATTAATAAAATTTCTTTATATTATATAAATATGCATAATTATGTATGTTCATTAATATGAGAAATAAAATAAATAATTATATTGTTTCTGGGTGTCGCACAGGTTAAATTTTAGGGTAAAAAGGAGCCAACATGATTATTCACGATATATATATATATATACACACACATATCCACCATGTTGAATAATTGCCTACGGTTGACGTGCGTTGACCCAGTTAAGATCACTCAACGATTTATGTGTAACTCTAATTGAGAATATCCTGATTGAACCACGCAGGATATACACATGTATATTTATATATAACTGATGTCAATTGCATGAGTTTTAATTATCAAAAGATAAAAATATAAAAAACTGCATGAGTCGTTTTTGGTATTTTCTTAAATTTTATATGTAAAGTTTAAAGTTAGTATCATACCTAATGAGATTTTTACTTATCAATGTTATTACTTCTTTCATCTCCATTCTTCATTGCTCTTCCATCAATGAGATTATATTTTTGCAAAAATGCTGGATACAGTTAATTTGATGAGAGAAAATTTAATTGATTGCGATACTTAACAATTTCAAATTTCAAATATAATATTGATGTATAAAAGCATAATACTTAACAATTTCAAATTTTATATAAAAAATTGGGAAACACTAGAACTTTTAGATAATAACTTCTTTATAAAAAAAATCAAATTCATCAACCAACTATTTTAGACCTAAAGATTGAAGTAATTGATCATGTTTTACCCAACCAAACTTTTATTTGTTCAAGGGTTAATGTTATAAATGATACCTAAACTTTATTATAATGTATAATTTACTTCTATATTTTGAAAAAATCAGTTAACTATTTAGTTAAAGTTTTTGTAATTAATTTTGCTACTTGAACTAATTCTATTTAGTTTATTTATTGACTTATATATAAAGATAAATTGGGAATTGATCTATGGTTATTCATAGATTGAACAACCAATTTCTTAAAGTGGATTGAAATCAACTTTGTCTTAAATGGTCATTTTCTGAAGGTGGTTGACAGCCTCCTGGTGGGGTGTTGAGTAACCATTTATTGGTGGTTGCTGGCCACATGTTAAGTTTAGGTGATTATAATATTTTATTTGTGATTCATCCTTATATCTACATTGTCAAACGAACTTAACAAAGTTAGTATTTCTTTTTTTTCCTTGTGGCCAAATAACAAAGTTAGTTTACATAGCAAAAGTGATCGCTAAAACTTCAATTAGGTAGCAAATTAGATTATACATTTTGATAGTTTGAGTATTATTTATGACTTTAACTTTTGTTAAATTTATTATTTTACACATAACTGTATTCCTTGTTAATGAATATTTAATTATCTATTTAATGATGATGGTAGTAGTAAATTTAGTAAGTAAAATTCAATTGTTTATAACATTAAGTCCCTTCAAACATTAAATGTAAAATACAACAAATAAAAATTCGATTAAATATGGTATATTTTATATTATACCGGAACAAACTTTTTACTATTATCCCCAATTCCCGTTCACTGGTCGGGTTTAGGGGTTTGACGTTACAACCAGGGGAATGACAGAAAGTTCAAATAATCACACTGTGTAGGGTTGTGATGCTTCGATACTACTGGATTCAACTAATGGTAACACCGCCGAGAAAGATGCGGTCCCGAACCAATCTCTTGCCGGTTTTGAAGTTATCGATGAAATTAAAGATAAACTTGAGAAAGAATGTCCCAGGACAGTTTCCTGCGCAGACATCCTCGCACTTGCAACTAGAGATGCTGTTTCTTTTCAGGTAAAATTATTGCAATTTGTATCCAAAATCTGGTTCGTTATACATATCTAATTAGAAGTTTTGTGATGTGCATATAAACTTGAGTGAACATATGTCAATTTTGCAGTATAAAAGGTCACTGTGGCCAGTGTGGACCGGAAGGAGAGATGGTGGGATTTCCTTAGCTTCAGAAGCCAGCAGTTTGCCATCAGCAAGAGCTGACTTCCCCACACTTCTCAATCAATTCTCAGATAAGGGTTTGGATGTTTCTGATCTTGTTGCTCTCTCAGGTACTATTTTCTACTTTTCTTTGCTTCAAATCAAGGAAATGTTTTCGGGTTCTTCACCAATTTTCCTGAAATAATACTAATCTACATTTGCTCTATGCTTGAAAGTCTGTCTCAGAGGTTAAAGCATTATCGGCCTGACTGATCTTAATTTTATCCTCGTAGGGGGCCAAAAAAAATATATATATATATATCGTTCGCTCTCATACCAACATTACTAGTTATTTGTAAAGGCAAATTTTTTTTTTTTTTTTTTTAATTACAAACTTTGATTCACTAAACACAAGATGAAGTTGGCGACTAAAGCATGGTGATATTTTTCAGGTGGACATACTATTGGACAGGCTCATTGCGTGATCTTCGCCCGAAGACTCTTTAACTTCACCGGAAAAGGCGACACCGATCCGTCCCTAGACCCTGCTTATGCTGCCATGCTCAAAGTGAAATGTGGCAACCCTCCAAGTCCAACCGCAGCAGTTGGCATGGACCCGAACAGCGGTCTCTCCTTTGACAGTCACTACTTTGTCGCTCTTGTTCAAAACAAAACCGTCTTTACCTCTGACTCCACGCTTCTATCAAATCCACGCGCCGCCAGGCTTGCAAGAATCTACCGGAAGTTTCCAGTTTTCTTGAGCCAGTTTGGTCACTCCATGAAAAAGATGAGTCAAATTGGTGTTCTTACGGGTTCCAACGGAGAGATTAGAAATAAATGTAGAGTTGTTAACTAATCTGGTTTTGCTAAAATTTTTGGTTTATCATGTATGGTGTTGAGTCCCTCCCATTTCTTATCGCGATTTTATTTAATAAAGGCAAAAGAATAAGTTACCAGGTTCATATCTATAATGCTCAACGGACACAAGTAGGTGGGCGGTGGAATTGTTTGCATGAAAAAGATGAAGGTAACTAATTTTCAGTAATATATTGCTCGGTTAGTTTGTTATTGCTCTTATCTTATGTATGTATTTGTGGTATAATACAAGTGGTTTATAATTTTGTTCATTTATTTGTAATATTAAAAATAAATGTAAAAGAAAAATGTTGCTATTACAATTTAGTATATGAAGTCGTAATTACAATGAAATGCTTTGTACATCCGTGAAACATGAGATTCCGCGCCAAATGAAGAGATGATTATTTGATTTTAATAGAAGACCCAAATGTTGAAATCATTACTTTTTTATAAAATTTAGTAGATTTTCGCCCCATTTGAATTATATTTTTCCTTTTTGGAATGATTGTTAAAAGTATAGAGCCATAAGCGAACAAAATAAATAAATTACTCAAAATGGAAGAAAAGGCGCAGAATAAAGAATTATTTGGAATGATTATAGAACATATGGAGCCATAAGTGAACAAAAAAAATAAATTACTCAAAATGGAAGAAAAGGCGCAGAATAAAGAATTACGGTATTGCGTCTTGTGTGACAGCTCTCTAGAAAAATATTCAATACAAATTATTTACCGAGTATATGTATATATGGTGAGTAACTACCATTAGTATTTAAATACATTGCAACTAAGTGATAATGTTTTTAGAAATTATTCACTATCACTGCACTCAACCTTCCAATTACATAATTACATAATGTTTAATAAGTCATCCAGAAAAACTAAAAGGCATTGCATAATAGGGATAAAGCAAGTACGAGTATTTGAACTTTCATATTTTTTCATTTTAGTACATAAATTTTAAATTTGTTTATTTTAGTACCATAACTTTTTTAGCAAGATAAATTGATATTTTTATTATAACAATCGTTATTATAAAATAGTAGAATAATAATATAAGTACATTAACTTTCATTTTATTTCCATTTTAGTACTTAACCTTTATTTTTTTTATTACATTTTGGTATTTCAACCATTTAAAATGAAATAAATAAGTATTATTTATAAGGACCATTATAACAGA
Source organism: Lumnitzera littorea (assembly GCA_024138015.1). Classification (NCBI taxonomy): domain Eukaryota; kingdom Viridiplantae; phylum Streptophyta; class Magnoliopsida; order Myrtales; family Combretaceae; genus Lumnitzera; species Lumnitzera littorea. The sequence goes on from JAMXBB010000001.1 coordinate 37,008,306, forward strand.
AAAATTAATTTATTTTATTTAAAAAGTTTAAGTACTAAAATGAATAAGTTTAAAGTTTAGGTACTAAAATGTAAAAATATGAAAATTTGGATACTTTTAATAACTATATCTCCATAAAGTTTAGTTTCTATCAAGTCAACTCAATCTTCCAATTACGACACTAAACTTGTACAGTTATATGTGATTCTTTAAGCAATTCTCTTATGTTTTGCGTTACCTGACAATTACCTTTTACTTGTATTTCTCACTCATTTCTAACACTTGTAACTATGTTAGTTGAATTATAGACTCTAGAATGTAAACACAATAAACTATAACACTCGTGAACATTTTTCACCGAGTGGCAAATTTAGGCTACTTTTAGCTTGAACAAATGTATGTTGTCAATCTTGAGCGCTGGTGGAAGAGATAGAGAATCAAGTACCTAAATTCAAAAGATTTATTTTTTTAGTAAATTATTGAAGATTAATTAGTTGTTATATGGTACGACCATGGACATGTTTGCAGGGTTTGGACGTAGAGCATGAAATCAACAAGGAAAACTCATTATTTTATTTTATTTAGTTCATTCAGTCGTTAGTTAGCTAAGGTCTTATACTAGATTTATGGACTTATGTCCTTATTCTTATTTAGTATTTTACTTTTATGCCCTTCATCATAATTGGGGCTTCATGTTTGGCTGGAAATTAAACAAACATAATCAGTAGAGTATTAAGACCTTTGAGAATTTTGTTATGACCCTACTCTTATCAATCTTTGAACAAGATTATGAAGAATATATATTAATCTATTTATGTGTTATATCATTTAGATTGAACATTGTTTAATTCTTTTTGGTGTACAATATTCTTGAAGAATTGCTCATATCTCTCTTCTTTACAAACTCGAATGCCCTAATAAAATACTTACTTTATAATTTGTTTTAATTCCTAGTCGCTTAATTGATCCTATAAACATGACAACATACAAAATCTATTCATATTAGGAATAGCTTGGTTTGAAATGAGTATTAATTCTCTCATTTTAATGGTCAAGGATTAAATAAGCATACCATCAATTATCCTTAGACTAAGGATGGAAATAAGCATACCATAAATTGTTGAATCATAATCATTTGCTTGCAACCTTTAACTTTCACCCATATTTCTTTCAAGACTCAAGCTCTAAAGAGCATATAGGACAAGCTAATGTACAACTTAGATTGTATGTGATGTCTTTTATGCTAAAGATTCTTGTTACTAGTATTGGTTCTTCTTCTTATCCTCTTAGTTCAAATGTAATAAACGACTATGTATCTTGTGATCAAGTTGCTATAGTAAACAAAAATCTTTCTTTGGAATTGTTGCACAAGAGACTAGGTTATGCTTCTATTTGCTAACTCCAACATGTTCTTGATTGTCAAAAGCACAATTTGTTTGATTCCTTTTGTAATACTTGTCAATTGGCCAAATTTCATCCTCTGTCATTTCATGCAAGCAATTCATGTTCTTCATAGCCTCTTGACATGATTCATGTTGATATATGGGGGCCCTGTCATATACCTTCTTTACTTGATATTTGGTTGCAAATTTTTTCTTAACAATTGTTGATGATATGAGTAGGTGTACATGTACATTCTTAGTTCCACACAAACACCATTCCTTATCATCTCATGTTGACTTCCTTTCCTTCATAAAAAACGAATTCAATACTACACCAAAAGTTATAAGAACCAACAATGAGAGTGAGTTCTTATCCCATAAGTGTCAATCCTTGTTCAAGGAAAAGGGTATTTTTCACCAAAAGAGTGTTGTGTATACCCCACAACAAAATGACATTGTTGAACAAAAGCATGGATGTATCCTAAATATAACCTGTTTTATTCATATTCATGTCAAGTTACTAAAAATATTTTGGGGAGAGTGCATATTAGTTGCCACCAGTCTTATTACCCAAATGTCTATGCATCTTTTATAAGCACATTTTTCCCTTCAAATTACAATACTTATTTCATGAAGAACCTCTTGTTGATCATTCTTGTCCATTGTTCTCAGATGATATTATGAATCATCATGATTCTGATGGTCCTAGTTATTCATAACCTAATGTTTTTCCACCTAATCTATCTACTGTTTCTGTTCATTCTGTTTCAAATACTTTACAAACACATTCAATAGAATCTCAAGTTCTTTCCAATATAAACAATGTTGGGAGTTCAACTAGAGTGAGAAAAACTCCTTCTTAGCTTCAAGATTTGATCCATACTATGTAAGTTTCTACGTTAATTGTTCTTCCATCAACAATGCTTTCTTCAAAACACTCATCCATAAGAACTTCTAAATATCCTTAGTTTCATCTTAAACATTTCCAATCTTATCCTAAGGAGTACATTGTTTCATTAACTAATGTTTTTACAGTTCAAGAGCTACAAAATTAACATGAGGCTAAACAAGATTTTAGATGGGTTGAAGTTCTGAATAAGAGCTTGTTGCTCTTGAGTCTAATCACACTTGGGATCTTGTTCCCTTACCACATGGTAAGAAGACTATTACTTCAAAATGGGTGTATATCATGCTTTGAATAGGAGAAGTCATAATATTCTTATTGTGTAAACTAACCTATAATAGAAGCTGACCTTATAGCTGCTATTATAAATATAGTCCACAAAAGGCGTACACGACTCAACTAGCTTAAAGTATCTATTTCGATACCTGTGAATGATTAAACCTATGTTATAACTTTACAAAATACCTGTTCTATATAATTTATTGTCTCATAACACAATAGTACTTACATGAACGTTTCACATCTAGAGTTATAATTTATAATAAGAGTTTACCAAAATCCATAGTTCTTGAAGTTTATTTACAATAGGATAGGAAACTAGTGTGTGTTTTAGGGAATTCCTAATTAGTTTTCTCAAAACTTAACAGAAAAGTCAAAAGGCTAGATTTAGTGGATTTCTCATTCCTCACTTTCTTGGCTAATTGCAGACTAACTTGGGGTTGGTGATATCTGAACATCCTAACCTTTGCTTGTCACCTTAAAAAAAGTTTATGGGGATGCAAGCACAAACAGCTTAATAAGTGGGATGGAGTTAGAAGAGTACCATACAATTACAAATAAAGTTTTCAATTATGATGAAATACAATTCAATTAATTACTTGAAATATCACACAATGTTATCTAGTCTATTGTGAGGTTAGAAAAATTACATTTACTTTAACCTGGATTGAGAATTTTTATCATGACTCAAATTAGATTAAATCCAAGCTTGTGCAATGGAGAACACCCTCCTCTAATATTCACCTTTGAACTACAGCTTCTACCCTAGCTGTGACCTCTTTGCTTATCACTTAATTTGACTAAAAATGGGAAAAGGACTACTTCAGCTATCCTCATCGAAGGAAGTCGGTATTTGGCTTGACACTTTTAATCATTTCCTTAATGGTTGTTAAGCATTTCTAGTTTCGTTAGTAATCAAATTACTATTATTTCCATTCAAGGGTGGCCAAATAAGTTCACAACAATATAAAATGAAGTAATCATGCAAAATGACACACTAAGGAGTTTAACTCCTGTTATAATCAAAATAATAACCATACATGTGACATGTACACAGATAGCTAATTTACAACTACAACCAAAGTACTCTTAAACTTCTAAATAATTTAATACAATGTCTCAATAAGTGATAAAGTTACGATTCCAACTTGTTCAAACATTCATTGCGAAAGATTCATCCCTTTAACATTTAGTTCACTAGGAGACTCTATATATATATAAAACTCAAATTTAGTTTTCATAAGAATTATGAAAACACTAGGGTTTTATTTAAAAGTATTCTGTTAAACAGTTTTATATATATATATATATAAATATACATAAATTATATTATTATTTTCCTTATATAATAAAATATAGTTTTATTATATAAGTTAAGTTAAGTTATTAAATATTAATAAAATACGTAGCTATACTATTACGTATAATATATTATTTCGATCGTATTGAAACATACTTTTAAGCAGTTAAATTATGTTTTAATTACAGTAAGATTATCATAGTACGTAAATTCTAGTAAGATTATAGAGATATAGGTTATATTATTTAGGATTATCTAATTTTAGTAAAAATAGTATCATTGGGTTCGTACATATCTAACAATACGTATTATGGGTTCTATTTTGAGAGATGACTTTTACAAGGTATATCGAGTACGTAAATTCTAGTAAGATTATAGAGATATAGGTTATATTACTTAGGATTATCTAATTTTAGTAAAAGTAGTATCATTGTGTTCGTATATATCTAACAATACGTATTACGGGTTCTATTTCGAGAGATGACTTCTACAGGTAGTTCGAGTTTTTAATACACTTATATGTATCTAAATGAATTTTATCGTATTATATGTATTTCATGTAATTAAACTATATTTTATATAATTTACCCATATAGCTCAGTAATATCGGTATTATTTAACTCTAATATATATATAATATATCTTGATTGTAAAATTATCATTAAATATATTAAAAACTCATTTTTATCAAATCTAACCAGTATGTATATATGTAGTTTTTATTTCATTATTTATTACATTTTAGTATATTATTACTAAAACAAGTCTTCGTTCATAATATAAGCTATTTTACTATATAAATTCGTAATAAATAGCTCAGGTCATTAAATAATCCCTCAAAAATTTCTATAGACTCTTAAAAATATGAAGAATTTAATCATCATTTGGTTTCATGCTATTGGTTTATTGCTTATATACTTAAAATTATAATTTTACTCCTAAATTGCATTTAGTTACCCAATTATTATCTTTTTTACACAAAATTATTTTCAACATATCCTAATATTATTATAAATCACTAGAAGTTAGTACATGTCATTTCCATCAATTAATTACATAAAAACCCATTCATTTCACATTTTCACCCTAATTCTAGTTATTTTTAGGTCTAAAATTACGTTAAATACTAAAAATGCTTGAATAAAAAATTTGGTTACATAGCAATTAACTATATATCATATGTATTCTACACAAAAACTTTTTACTAGAAACAATATGATTCGATATATTTAATTTGGAAGTCGAAATTCAAATAAATAGTGATTTTCTTAAGCAAGTACCTAAAATATTTTAAATTTTACAAAAATGAAAATATCACATGAAAGAATATCTAAAATAACCTAAACATAAATTTTTCCATAATTTTCTGGGTAGATTTAATATTTTTAAAAATTAAATGAAAAATGGGGTAGAAATTTGACCTACTTATTTGTTAAAGCTCCGGTAGCTGTAGGGTAGTGATTGGTTGTTAGAAGAGCTAGATGCTGAGGGTGGTTTGTGGTGGTGGAGGAAGGGTTTCACAGTAGATTAAGGTTTAGTTAGGGAACTATCCTAGCTCGGTCTTTGCTATGTTTTTATGTAACATTTCTAAATAAATTCTATTTTCTAGAAATTTTTCCTCTCTTTATCTTAGTTTTCAATTTGCTAAATCATGGAAGTTCTGATGTAGTTTGCTATTTATAGTAGTTGATTTGTAGCATGGAAATTTTTTTTTTTTAATTTTCTTTTCCTTTTCATCAAGTAGGAGGTGTCATTCTATATGTTATTTGCACTTTTAATTCATGTTATTTGCCTCATTTGACTGCTACAAAATTCTTCTAGTAATTTCCAGATTTGTTTTGACAATTTGGATAGCTATTAGGTTAGTTTTTGATTTAATTATTAATATTATATATATTATGCTAATGTTTTGTAATTTGTTAATATATGTGTATATATCCTTTATATGTATTACACATAACGTGTACTTGTACACATATAATCATATTTCTAACATATCTTTTATTTTTAATATATATTTTCTATTTTTTATGAATTCATCAATATTATATATAATTATGTAATTTTGGTTTAATTTACGGGTATAATTATTATATATATGAGTATACTCATAAAAATATGTGTATACTCATATAACATATCATGCTATAATATTGTATTTTATAACTTAATTAATTTATCTTTAAGTTCTTGTCTCATTTTTAGCTCGTTTTTAGGAATTTCGATCATTTTTACACCATATTAAGTAATCATACTTTTAAAGGTAAAATTGGAATTTTGGGTCATTATTTTCAAAATCTAACTTCACTAGGTTATTTCAACTAATTTTTCTATCATAATCATAAAGTTTAAGTTTAATTGGATAACTTTTCTCTAAAGGCACTAAATTTAGGTTCAATGGTCCTAAATGCAATTTTTAGGGCTCACAGTATACAAGGTTAAATATAAATCTAATGGATTAATTGAGATTTTTAAGGCAAGATTAGTTACTAAAGAGTATAACCAAGTTGAAGGGATTGATTGCACTCATACTTTTGCATTAGCAGTTAAGCTTACCATAGTTAGATTGGTTTTAGCTCTTGCATCCATTAATAATTGGTTTGTGCATCAATTAAATGTTAATAACACATTTCTATATGGTTTCATTGATGAAGAAATATATATGAAACCATTGGAGGGATATATAGTTGATAAGCGAAATCATGTTTGCAAGTTGGTTCATTCTTTCTATGGTTTGAAACAAGTATTACACCAATGGAAAAAAGAGTTTACCAAATTCATTTGTTCCTTCGGATTTTCACAATCTAAAGCTAATTATTCTTTGTTTGTGAAAGAAGAAAATTTAGTTTTTACAACAATGTTAGTTTATGTAGATGATGTGTTATTGTTTGAAAATAATGTTGATTCGATTACTATGGTCAAACAAAAGCTTGATCAAGCTTTCACTATTAAGGACTTAAGAGAAGCAACGTATTTTTTGCGGCTTGAGGTTTATAGAATAGAGGTTGGTTTCTTCCTTAACCAATGCATATTTTTGCTAGATGTTCTACAAGATGCGGGGATTACTAGATCAAGACCAATTGTGTGCCTTTTCCACCAAATATTCATTTGAACAATACTGATGATGAATTCTTGACTAATCCTTCATTATTTCAATGCCTTGTTGGATGTTTGTTATATATAACTATCACAAGGTTGGATATTTCTTTCTCAGTTCAACAACTGAGTCAGTTTGTGTCTTTTCTAAGGACCTTACATATGCACATATGCACATTGCTATACATTTGCTGAAATTTTTGAAGGGGACAGTTGATATAGGGTTATTCTATTCATCAAATTCTTCTCTTTAATTGTTTGGATTCTTGAATGCTAATTGGGGGTTGAGTATGATCATAAATCACTTTCTAGATTCTGTATTTGTTAAGCCTGAATTTTCAGTTTCTTTCATTTAATTTGATTTTCCACTTTCTAATTAACACAAAACACTAACTCATTTAGTGTTAATTCTCGACTAAAGAAATTGGGAAATTCTAGTTCTTTTAAAAAAAACTTTTGAAGTCGCTACCCAATTAGAGTTGGGAAAAAGAAAAGAAACCATAATCAATTGGGTGGATTGATTACGATTTGGCTACCGGTTTTTTATTTCAATTTGAATGAAAAACCAAAGAGTTCTGAATTCGAGAGCTAACCTATTAAACCATAACGGTTATCATTATCTATTTTCTGAAATTAGGTTTATTATTCTAAATTGTCCTTTTTTAAATATTTTTAAGAAAAAATAAAAACCAAAAGAAAATATAAAAAAAACCTAAGTTTTTATAGATTTTAACATTGCCTTAAAGGTATCTATATACTTACTAATTGGGATCAAACGATCGTAGTTCTTTTCGAAAACTTTAGTATGTTGGTTCTTTTTATAAAAAAAATAACTGGCTAGATTTACGTTTTTATTAACTATTTTATTTTTGTTAAGAAAAATCCTTAGAAGCTTAATTTTTATTCCCAATTTAAAAAAAAAAAAACCTAAAAACCTAATTTTTGAAAAGTCCCAAATTAAGATTTTTATTTAAAAAAAAACTAAGTGATAATTTTTTTTTATTTTCAAGAAAAACCTTAAATACCTAGAAATGCGATTTTTATAAAATATGTAATATTTTACATGATGAATCTTTTATATAGAAAAGATGTTTAAAACATAAAAAAGAAAAGATATCTAACCATAGAAAAGATATCTAAACCATAGAAAAGAAAATGTTAACTATAAAAGATGCCTAAATCATAGGAAAGATGCTTAACTATAGGAAATATATCTAAACTATAGAAAAAATTCCAAACTATACAAAAGATATTTAAACTATAGAAAAGAAATCTAAACTAGTCTGAACTATAGAAAAGAAGTCCAAACTATGGAAAAGATGTTTAGCTGTAAAAAAGATATCAATTAAAGATTTTTTTTTTATTTTATGAAAATCAAAATGATTTTTTTTTTTATTTAGAGAACCCTAATATGCCTAATGCAATTTTTTTTTAAATTAATACAATATGCAAAGAACGAGATTTTGTAAAATATGATATTTTATAAAAATGGCATTTTGATAATATGAAACCAAAAAAAAAAAAACTTAACTAAAATTTAACCTAACATGTATTCACTAGACACTAGACACTAGATACTAACACTATAACTAACTACTGATAATTAAAGACGTGATAAAAATAAAAAAGTTATTACAAGTTTTAAAAATAACTACACATACACTAAGTGAAATAAAAATAAACAAGTAAAACAAGCTATAGATAATAGTTAAAAACCACTACTATGTATCTACAAGACAAAGCACATAAAGTTGATGAAAAGGAATAGATCAGATCCTTAGTCCTATCGTGTGTACAACTGTGGAATTGGTTTGAGGAGTGGGTTTGAGCGTGTTTTTAACAAATGTGTAATTGTTCCCCTAGCTTGCACTACGCAACCTTTATTTATAAGACTTAAAAACAAATCTTTTGAATAAAATCAAATCAAATCTAAAAGATCTAAAATAGATTTGAATTTTACAAATCTTGATTTTATTGGATTTAACGTTATTGTATTTAACGTTATTGTATTAGATTTTTTTTTTTCAACAACTATTTAGTTAAGATTTTATCTAATTAATTTTTTCGAATTTTTTCTTTTTTAGTTTTTTTTTTCTTTTTTCTTTGAAAATTTTCTATTTTTTTTATCTTATTATCATTTTTCAATTTTTTTTTTATTTTCTAAATTATGACCTTAAAAACAAAAGTTATAACTACTAGGTAAAAAAATCAAGTGTTTACAGTTGCTCCTCTTTGTGATGAAGTTTAAGTAAAACTTTGCCACAAAGATAAAAGAAACACCGTTTTTGCCTTGGGGTGACTCTATCCTAAGAAACGTTACGATTAGTTATCTATTGTAGGAATGGTTCGTTAAGGATCTGGTGACGATAAGCTTGAAATGAATAGAGGTGAAGGTAGTACCCTTGTGGGCTAGTAAGAACCCTAAAGAGAATATTGAGAATTTGGTTGTGTCCCTTATGAGCTAACTAACCAAGGTGAGTAAAGCATTTCTTGAGTTGGCTAAGATCCTAAAAGATATTGAGAAAACTTGGTTGTACCCCAATAAGCTGACTAACCAAGGCAGTTAAAGTGCTCCTTAAGCTGGCTAAGACTCTAAAATAAATGAGAAAACTTGGTCGTGCTCTAATGAGTGAACTAATCAAAGTGGGCAAAGCATTCCTAGAACTGGCTAAGACCCTAAAATGAATAAGATGGGTAAGCGCTCTTAGAACTGGCTAAGACCCTAAAAAGAATGAGAAACCTTAGTCGTGCCCTAATGAGTTGACTAACTAAGGTGAGTAAAGTGCTCCTTGAGCTAATTAAGACCCTAAAGTGAATGAGAAAACGTGGTCGTGCCCCAATGAACTGATTAACCAAGGTGGGAAAAGTGCTCCTAGAGATGGGTAGGACCCTAAAATGAATGAGATGGGCAAGTGCTCATAGAGTTAGCTAAGACCCTAAAAGAATGAGAAAACTTGGTTGTGCCCCAATGAGCAGACTAACTAAAGCGGGCAAAGTGCTCCTTGAGTTAACTAAGACCCCAAAAGAATGAGAAAACGTAGTTGTGCCTTAATGAGCTGACTAACTAAGGTAAGCAGAGTGCTTCTTGAATTGGCTAAGACCCTAAAATGAATTAAGAAAACTTGGTTGTGCCCCAGTGAGCTGACTAACTAAGGTGGGCAAAGAGCTCCTAGAGTTGGTTAAGACCCTAAAATGAATTGAGAAAACTTGAATGTGCTCCAATGTGTTGACTAATCAAGGTGGTTAAAGCATTCCTTGAGCTGGTTAAAACCCTAAAATGAATTGAGAAAACTTGATTGTGCCCTTTATGGGCTGACTAACCAAAGACGGTGAAACACTCTTAGAGTTGGCTAAAACCATAAATTGAATTAAGAAAACTTGATCATGCCCTAATGAGTTGACTAATCAAGGTGGGCAAAGTACTCCTAAAGCTAGCGAAGACCTTAAAATGAATTGAGAAAACTTGGTCGTGCCCTAATGAGCTAACTAACTAAGGCGGGCGAAGTGCTCCTTGAGAAACTTGGTTTTGCCCTAATGAGCTAACTAACTAAGGTAGGTAAAGCGCTCCTAGAACTAGCTAACCAAGGTGGGTGAAGCGTTCCTTGAACTGGCTAAGACCCTAAAAGATATAGAAAACTTAAATCAGGATAACGGTCCACGAGCTAGCTAAATCTGTAAAAGAGAACATAAATCTGGGTAACGCCTTATGAGCTAGCTAGAACCTTACAGATATGGATAGGGACAATGCTTCATGAGTTGGTTTAATCCCCAAGAAAATAGATAAAGGGTAAGCACCCTATGAACTCGCTAAAACCCTATGTGATAGTTGAAGAAAAAAGTAAGATCGAAGGACATGATCAATTCCAAAAAGTTGTTGATTTGAGAAATTTATAAAGGAGGAATTTGGTGAAAATTGTTTATGACATGAACTGAAGATTTGGCTACTACGATCGACATGGATGGAAAAAACTTATAACAAGCCTTTACTTTCTCTCCCTCTTTTCCTTTCTTTTATCTCTCTTCTTTTTCTTGAAAGTTTGCTAACGGATATAAATACTTATTTAAAAAAACAAGTGTTATAACCATATAGGGTATCTCATATCCATCCTAGTTTCTATCCTTGACACTGAGCTTCTGGGATAACCCTTAGGATTTTGAACATTTATTTCCTAAGGAAAAGGTAACTCACAATTAGTCTAGTTGAAGAGGATTTCCTTATGCACTTTTGGTTTATATTTCGCTCTTGATTACTGTTCCAAGAATTACAGTCTAATTTGCAAGCGATACATCTTGATAAATTTGTTAAGTCCTTTTTAAGTTTAATATTGTGAATTAGACTTTTGGTCAAACAGTTGTAAAAGGGATTAATGAGAGGGCCTATTATGAAATAAATACTTTTATCTAACCTGGGTGTACGAGTCAAGAACCCTTAATAATGAACTAGATGTGTGCTTGCCTCAGTTTCAAAAATAACTTTTATTTTAGATAAATTATTCCTTAAAATCAAAAGAGCTTTGAGTAAGGAGGTATTGTAGGTGGGAAGGTCTTGTGCTTGTGATTTAGAGTGTGATGGATATGGAGTTTTTTTTGGTTTGTGGTTGAGAATATGATTCTGAAATGAATATGGGGTTTTGTGTTTTTGACTGGAAATATGATTTAAGACCTTGTGTTTTTAGAGTAAGTTAGGTCTTAAGGCCTCGGGGCCTCCTTTGGTTGGGGCTTTCTCAAGCCTGATATTTAAGCATTTCTTCATTTTCATTTCTTTTGGGTTTTTCCTTTCCTTTTCTTTTTTCCTTTTCTTTTCTCTTCTTTTTTTTTTTTTTTTCATTTCCTTTCTTCTTCTTCTCTTTTTGCTTTTTTTCATTTCATTTCATTTCTTTCTCTTCTCTCCCCAAAAGTAACTATCTCTTTTATCGAGTCTTTGTCTCTAGGTGAATCAAGGCCCTAAATCCATAGGCCTAGAGTATATGGGTTTGGGTAAGATATGTGTAGTCTTGAGGTATTTGAAAAAGTATTGACTTTTCTTCAAAATAATAATTTATCCAAAACAAAAGTCATCCTTGAATTGTTATTATTAAGATAAGCACAAATAAGTTTTATTCTTCTCTCCTAATTAATGACCCTAACCTTCAAATTGCCCTACTATGGGGTGATTCTTGATAAAGTTTACATTTGAAAGGACTCTAAATCAGTTTAATAGGGTTAACAAAGGATAATTGTGTTTAGGATTTGAAAATAGACGCCTAACTTCATTTTGGTCTGCATATCAAGTTTAAAATGGACCTCCTTTAAGAAATGAATCTAAAATATTCTCACCATGATATCTCTTATCTCTTAAAGTGTTTAAGGGTTAGTATATGCTATACAGCTTACCTCTTTTCATTTTAAACTTTTTAAAAGTGAGTTACTAATTCCCTGTGTAGGGATTGATTGACCTTAAGGTGATGATTGATCTTACTCCCCAATTCCTTGAAACATGCTCCAAGTTCTGAAACAATAACTTTCACTCTATTTGAGTTCAAAATGGAATTTCAAAGACCAAATGCCCCATAAATTTCTCATTCTCGCTTAAATTATCCTAGACTTATAGGTCTTAATGCCCCTTGGCTTCCATACATGATTTTAGGTTTGGTTCTTTAGAGTTCGAAGGAGTTGGCGTTGATGACTTTTGAAGTGGAAGGGACTATGAAATGCCCTTTTTGTTTGCATTGGAGATTAAGCTTAGGATAGTATTTCATAGTATTGTATTTTTACCTAGTTCATGGTTGGACTTGATGGCTTAGGGGCTTTGAGTTGGTTCAACTATCTTGAGGGGTTAGGGGTCTATGTTTGGTTGGTTTCTTTATTGGGCCAAATGGATGTGTTTAGGTTAGTTGCCTTAATGGGCTAAGTGATTGTGTTTATCCTAAGTCTTATAAGGGTTTATAACCGTTTACAACTTTCTTTTCTCTTTTTCCCTTTTTTTTTGAGAGAGAGAAAAAGTCAAGGCTTTCACGTTACATAGACCAAGTGATCAAATTGTAAATGGGGAATTGCTTTCTTAGGATTCTATACTCAAGCCCAAATAATTTATTTACCTATAGAACAACACTACTAAAAGTCTATTTACAAAAGGGGAATTCTAAAGAACGAAAAATAAAAAACTAAACAGAAAAAAATATCTAAATCCTATTTATTTAAAATGAGAAAGGCTATTTATAAAGTGCTAATTTATCTAAAAGAATGACTATTTCTGGCTAGTAAAATACTAAGCAAAATGGTAGCTACATAAAATTAATTTACAAGTTTGATTCTTTTTGTTTTGTTGTTTTGTTTTTGTTTTATTTTATTTTATTTTTATTTTTTACTCTGTATGGGTTGGGCTCAACTGATGTGAGCCCAAACAAAAAGCAATAGATTTGGGTTCTTATAGCTGCACTAAGGCCTGTATTAAGGTAATATTCATAAGGCTCTTTTGTAGGGATAAGATGGGCCCAATCTAGTTCCTAATAAATTATTGCTTATTTGGGTTGAAAAGTCGAAACCCCATTTAGAGTATTTTTGAGGCTAATGAAGTGGGTAGACATGGATTTGTTCAAAAACCCCTAGACTCGATCTAGCCATACCTATTTAAAGGAAAAATCACAATCTATCCAAAGGAAAAAACATAACCTATCCTAAACTTTATATGGAATTATTACAGGATATTTATAGGGAAATATTACAATAGACAACTGTCCTTACTCGTTTAGGTTTGCCACATTATGGGTTCTCATAAAATTTTTTGAAAAAGGTTTTTATGTATGCAAAGAGTGGATTCTAAAGGTCCACAAGTTGTGCGACCACTGCGTTTTTTAAGGCTATGGTCACATCTGAACTTAAGTGGGACAACTTGATTGGCCTCGGAAGGTGGTTACTCTATAACATTTGAAGCTTACATAATGACTCCCCTTCTAAGGTCCTAAGAAGGCTTGGTTTTGACTATATTTACCATGCATTTATAATACAGAAAATAAAAATAAAATAAAATAAACCCTAAAATGAACCTCCCCACCCCCCTTCTCCCTCCCCCCTCCCCCCTCCCCTCTCTAAATAAATTGTAATGAAAAATGTTAGTATAAAAAATAAAAACAAAATAAAACAACAATCAACTTAAGTACATAACTTTTTGAAGAATAATCCTAGTTTTGGTAAACTCTAGTAACTAGCCCTCTTGATAGCTTCCCTAATGGAGTCGTTAAACTATTGAGCCTGAATTTTCGATTTCTTTCATTTAATTTGATTTCCCATTTTCTAATTAATATTAAACTCTAACTCATTTAGTATTAATCCTCAACCAAAGAAATTGGGAAATTCTGGTTCTTTTATAAAAAACTTATGGAGTCCTTACCCGATTGGAGTCGGGAAAAAGAAAATAAATCGTAATCAATTGAGTGAATTGACTGTAATTTGGCTATCAATTTTTTATTTCAATTTGAATGAAAGATTAGAGGGTTCTGAATTCAGGAGTTAACTTATTAAACCCTAATGGGTATTATTATCTATTTTTTGAAATTAGGTTCATTATTCTAAATTGTCCTTTTATAATATTTTTAAGAAAAAATATAAACCAAAAGAAAATATTATAAAAAACCTAAGTTTTTATAGATTTTAACATCGTCCTAAAGGTGTCTATATACCCATTAGTCGGGATTAGACGACCGTAGTTTTTTCTGAAAACTTTGGTGTATTGATTCTTTTTATAAAAAAATAATTGGTTAGATTTATGTTTTTGTTAACTGTTTTATTTTTATTAAGAAAAATTCCTAGAAGACTAATTTTTATTCGCAATTTAAAATAAAAACCTAAAAACCTAATTTTTGAAAAGTCTCATATTAAGATTTTTACTTTTAAAAAAACAATTAAGTGATAAATTTTTTTATTTTCAAGAAAAACCCTAAAGGCTTAAAAATGCGATTTTTATAAAATATGCAATATTCTACATGATGAATCTTTTATATAGAAAAGTAGCTTAAAACATAAAAAAGAAAAAAATTCTTAACTATACCAAAAATACCTAAATCATAGAAAAGATACCTAACTATAGAAAAAATATCTAAACCATTAAAAAAAAAACCTTAACTATAAAAGATGCTTAAATCATAGGAATGATATTTAAACCATAGAAAAAATATCTAAACTATAGAAAAAAATGCCTAATTATACAAAAGATATCTAAACCATAGAAAATATGTTTTTGCTATAGAAAAAATGGCTAAAACATAGAAAAAATGTCTAAACCATATAAAAGAAATCTAAAGTATGGAAAAAAAGCCTAAACTATGGAAAAGATGTCTAGTCGTAAAAAAGATATCAATTAAAGATTTTTTTTTATTTTATGAAAATCAAAATGATTTTTTTATCTAGAAAACCCTAACATGCCTAATGCAATTTTTTTAAATTAATAAAATATGCAAAGAACGAGATTTTGTACAATATGATATTTTATAAAAATGCCATTTTGAAAATATGAAATCTAAAAAAAAAAATTAACTAATATTTAACCTAACACATGTTTACTAGACACTAACGCTATAACTAACTACTAATAATTAAAGACGTGATGAAAATAAAGAAGTTAGTATAAATCTTAAAAATAACTGCGCATATACTAAGTGAAATAAAAATAAATAAATAAAATAAGTTATAAACAATAATTAAAAACCATTATTATGTACCTACAAAGTTGAGCACATAAAGCTGATGAAAAGGAACAAATCGGATTCCCAATCCTATCGCATGCACAATTGTGGAATTGGTTTGAGTAGTGGGTTCGAGCGTATTGTTCCCTTAGCTCGCACCACGTAACCCTTATTTATAAGACTTGAAAACAAATCTTTTGAATCAAATCAAATCAAATCTAAATTAATAAATGTCCAAAATAGATTCGAATCTTATAAATCTTGATTTTATTGGATTTAACGTCATCGTATTAGATTTTTTTTACAATGGGGGGATGGGTGGGGTGTTAGATACTGAAGTAGGAATATTATTATTTATCTTACACAAGTAAGTTACTGATTTGTCATGTGTAAATATAAGTATAAATGCATTGTACATAACTAACTTAATGGACTCAATCATTTAGGCAATTCCATTCATTTTCTAATTGTTTCCTCCATTTTTACATTCTCTCTAGATATGATGAGTAATAGTGAAATCAACATAATTGAGTTGACTTAAGGCAATATGGGGTCAAACTCGAGCTTAGGCTGAAATTGAAATGGAACTAAACAAGCTTAAAATTGACTCGATTAGGTTTGGGCTCAATTTATTTGAAAATATATTTCTTTTTCTAATTAAAATAATATTTGTTAATAATTCAACTTTTATGAAACATTATATATTTTAGGGAAAATTAATTTTTATTCCTTAACGTCTACCCACTTTTTTATTTGAATCTTTAAGTTTTTTTTTCTTTTCCTCCTATATGAATCCTCCACATTTTCAAATTGAATGATATTAAATGCATTTAATTAAATAATATAATAAAATATTAAATAAATTTAATTATATAATATGATAAAAATAATAAAAAACTTACATAAACGAGAATTAAAAGTAAGAAAATTAGCTTGGGAAAACTTGTAAAAGTTCTAGCTACATTGCTAACTATTCCAAGCCAATAAGTAGCAAACATATGCTCTAAATGTATGAAAAATTTAACAGATTAAAAGAAGATCCATGTTTATAAGGTTTTGAAAATTGTTGAGTACTAAAATAGAATTAAAAAAAATATCGATGATTCAAATAGAAAAATATGTATATGTTAGGGACAAAAAGTGTACTTTTCTCGATTTTTAATTTGTATTTTCAATTGTAACATGAAAAACCTGCATGAATCTATTTATATTACAAAACCTAAATTTCCACCAATAGAGAATATTTGGGTATTATATTCACATAAAAGTTGATAAGCAACTTATCTTATTAATTAATCAGAAAATTTCTCAAATTTCTCTATTTTTCATAATTGAAGTAATAGAAAAATAATCTTATTCTTGAAGAATTAATTGGAACTTGTATTGGCTTTCCACTTTCCTCTTAAAATTGTGGTTGTTAATAGTTTTTCATTAGCTAAATTATTATTTTAATAGCTTACATTTTTTCTCTAAATTAAGTACAATGTTAGATCCTTTACAAGACTAACCTACTTGTTATTTTTAACTAGCTTTTGAATCGAAATCTTGCATATTGTTCATGTAATGCCTACGCCAAAAGTAGTGAATAACCATGACCTTTTAAACTAATACTATAATCTTTTACAATTCATATGAGACATTTAAGTATGGGGACTCATAATCTCCTCTCCTTAAATATGTTATGTCCTCATCATGAGACTTTATAATTGGGCTTCAATCTTTCCTTTTTTTTGGTATACGATTCAAGCCACTCATTATTTATAGGTTATTTTGGAAGCAAAGAAGGAGTCATACTTTAGTAATACTTCCCACTTTACTTGGACCTTTTCACTAAATTAGAGCCAAATTCGAATCATCCACTTACTAGCAGAAGGTCTGCTTTGATGCTATTTGTAATGCCTTAGGTCAAAAGTAGTGAATAGCTAAACTAACAAACACTGATGGGTTCTTTTCAACAACTTGGTCCAAAAGTTTTAAGTTTATGTTGACAAGATATTTACAATCATGATTTTATAAACTAGAATCATAATTTTCTACAATCCATGTAAGACACTTAACCATTGGGTCTCACGATTCAACAGTGAAATCTGATTAGGCAGATCCTTTCCATTTCTATTTGATGAATATTTTTCTACAAATTTTTGCTCGTCTTTTCAAAACTTCCTTTATTTATTTATTTATTTTTATCTTGAATCCGTTTATTTAATCATTTTTATCTTTATAAGATTTGTTTAAGTTCCCTTTCGGCTCGAATAGCCTTTTCAAAAGTAATTCCTTTCTCTTTTAAGCATTTTGCAATGTATTTCTATTAATCTCTTTTAATCATATATGGCATCTTTGTAAAGCACTAACAAGTACTTTAATCTTACATAAACATAAAGAAGATTTGTGTCAATAAATAAGTAGTTTCTTACTTGCTTAAAAGTAACCAACTCATTCATTAATTGAAGACTTCGACATGGGTCTAAAACAAATGAAAAGCAAGTTTTGGAGATAAATAAGTTAGAGCTTACAAGTATGAAGTAATTACTCTAGTCATGACCAAGACAAGTTAGTAAGAATTATGTGCAATAGGTAATTTGTCAAGTTAGATTATGAAAGTCATGTCAAGCTAGGGAGAAGCATGAAGGATGCAACAAATAAGAGGGCTGTTTCATGTGAGAGTGAGGAGACCTATGCAAGACAAAGTAATTGTTGTACTCATTCTTAAGCTTTTGAAAAGTTTACTTGATTTTGAATGGTTAAGTCAATAGGGCTAATGAAGATATCTAATGCATAAGGTAGAATCTCTAAATATCTACTTTACTATTAGTAGTTATTTTGATATACGTAACTTGCAAATCTGAGCATTTATTATTAATTTAAGGCTTAATTGCTAAACTGACTCTTAATTTTATAATAAACCAATTCATCCTCTCTTGTTTGCTAATTACGAACATTTGATATTGGAGTCTATATTCTAAACTTCATAAAAAGTGATAAATAATTTTGCAGAAAAAGATTGTATTAGTTGTGCATATCTTGCTAAAGGACGGTCTACTACTTGTCCTTTATTGTATAATGGAACTAATTTTGCCCATTAGAAATACAAAATGGAATCGTTCATAAAAGCACTAGAACTTCAAGTCTTGCCAATAATCACGTGAGGGCCATTTATTCCTTCTTCTGCATCATCTAATAGAAAGAAGACAAAAGAAGAGCTTGGTGTAGAGGATAGGACAAAAATGCTTTGGGCATTAAGCCTGAACGTACATTATTTGTGCTTTTTGTTCTTTTGAGTTTGAACATGCAACTTCATTTACAAGTAGAAACAAATATATAATAGACTAATAAGAACACATAAATGTGATGATACAGCATGAAGCCAAAAAAACAAAATTGGAATATTAAGAGAGTAAAATATGAGTTATTGATTTTGAGAGTCAAAACTATTGCATGAGGCTTTTATATGGCCTCTAACCAAAAGCATTGCTAGGAAACAGAATAAAACATAAAAGGAAACTATAATTAACTTTCTTAAATGGGTTAAAAGATCTTTGTTGGCTTAGTACGCTATGGAAACTCACATTAAATTTCGCTACGGAAAACATGTCAAATAAGCAAAGTTTGCATCAGATTGTAGATCACTTAAGTTAGTCTTTTTTTTTTTTTTTAAATATATATCATGGATCTCATAATTTTTGTATATATATAAAAACTTATGGCCCATCAAAGTTGGCCAATCCATCAGACTAAAAATCAAGTCCGTTTGGATTTTTGACAATCCAGTCAACACTTCATATACTGTATACCTGCCTCGTCCGCATCAAGTGACTCTTAGGGTAAAAGAAAGCAAAATGATCATACTAATTCTAGACTATATGCTATTTAAAGTGAACTTCGGGCAAAAGATTTAACAAACATATGATAGGCTAAATAAGATATTTAATGAGTTAAAATCTTTATGCAGAAATGTAATAGACATTGAAATAGTGAGAAAGGTATTAAGATCTTTACATGTATAGAAGAACTAGCATAGAAGAAGTTAGAGATTTAAATACTCTAATTCTGGATAATATGTTATCTTCTCTAATTCTAATGAAACTGAAACATGAGTAAATAACTATACAGATAAAAAAAAGTACAATATTGCACAAGTGTCTTTCCTTTTCTATCTCTTTTCGTATTCCTAGTATGGTGAAGACCGGAGAGATTTGTTGATGATGATGATCCGCTCTTGATAAATATCTTTCAAACAGTCCAGAAAAATTCAAAAGTGAAAATAATCAGATAATAAAAGAATATACTAGTTAGGAAGTCAAGAAAAGTAGATAAAAAATTTCAAGAAAATTAGATAAAAAATTTCAAGAAAATTTAATATTCCTTTAAACCAACATAGTAAAGAATTTACTATTGGTTAATAATGACCTTAACTTATACTATATAAGTATTCAATGGACATTATTGTCTTGAGTATTGTTATCAATATCGTATAGTTTATTATCAATGATATTGACATTGTTTATTTATAAATTAAGTATAGTTTATTATAATAGTATATATATTACTAATATTTTGTTAATATAGATTATTATTAATTTTAATATATAATTAATCTTAATCCTATTGTTACCTATAGTTTATTATTATAGTGTATTTGATTTTAGTTTCCTTCATTTAAATTTTTATTTACTCCTTTTCTTCATTCTTTTCCCCAAAGTGTTGGAGACATACTCCATTTAAAATCCTAGAGGTAGTTCACTCATAATCATCAGTGGCCCTTAGCTCTTTTTTTCATTTTTCATTTTCTTTTTCCC
This sequence comes from Lumnitzera littorea, assembly GCA_024138015.1. Lineage (NCBI taxonomy): Eukaryota > Viridiplantae > Streptophyta > Magnoliopsida > Myrtales > Combretaceae > Lumnitzera > Lumnitzera littorea. The sequence goes on from JAMXBB010000001.1 coordinate 37,028,702, forward strand.
TTTTTACCTTTCCCATTTCATTAGACTCTCTTGCATGCTATAAACCCCACCCTAATTCTCCTCTATCACCCCCTCGTTCTATCTGGACTCTCTCGCCTCCTTATTCACTCCCTTCTCCCTACTCTTTCCCTTTAGACTCTCTCTCTCCTTCTTGCCCTTTCCTTCTTTATCTCCTCCCTATGTCTCTCTTGCAGACCCCACACCCTCCTCATTCTCTTCTCTCACCAGACCTATACCCCCATCATTACCCTTACTATCTCTCATTCTCTCCTCTCGTCGACCCCATACCCCTCTCTCAATCTCTCCTCTCATCATCTCTCTCAATCTCTTTAGCTTTACTCAAATTTTCTAATTATCAAACCTATACCCCCTCTCAATTCTCTTCATTGTCTTTTACTTCCCCGACAATCATGAGTTCTAACCTTGTTCCGGTTACTATTTTGGGTTTCATTTCTATAAAGTTGTTTATTGATAATTGTTTTAAATTTTTGTAAAACAAGGTGTAAATTATAGTTTTTATTATTTTCTAATACGACTACTCTCTAGCGACAATTTCGTGTTTAATAGTACTCTTGTCTCGGTTATATATCTAGCAAGTCAACTCAATCACCTTTTCGTTATTGTATATGTTTCATGTTATTTTTAATTTCCTCTATTATTGTAATAAGTAATTATTTGCTAATAAATAAGTTTCTATTACAAATTGTGTTATATGCTATATTGTACTATTATTTTATATAGAAGTTTTCTATTATAAATTATGTCACTATTGTATTATTGTATATATATATATATATATATATATATATATATATATAGATGTGGAGTTAGCTTATTATCTTTTGTCGAATGTGGAATTTATCTTAATACTTGTATTATATATATACAATTTTAATTATTGATTTAGTTTATGGTGATTCTATTTTCTTATATTATGCATTGGATTTATTATTGTTGCCATTATTATTAAATTGTTTCTATTACAATTATTATTATTATTATGTAATATATGGTACTAATAGTATAGTATGTTCGTTTCGGCTTTCAATCACTAAAATGCTTTTCTTTTATCTATTTATATGAATTCTAGTTTTATTTGATAATATACATATTCTTCTTATTATATTGTTAGTAAGCTATATATTTTAATATCCTTGTTATATATGTTTACTTATTATTTTCTACCCTTATGATATGAGTAAATAAATAGTATTATATATATAAATATGTTAACCTTTACTCTATTATATATATATTATATTATTTCTAATTCCTATCAAGACTAATGAATCAGTTTGATTATTTTTTACTCGAATATTTGAATTGAAAAGGTAAATGTATTAACAAGTAACAAGTTAATAAAAGATTTACGAGTAACCTTTAGGTAAAACTTAGTTATCGATTATTTGAAAGTTAATGTGTATACTTGTTCTTAATAAATTCGTGCTAGTTATCAAGTTCTTTCCTTGTTGGGTGGTTAGAGCTATTTGTTATAGGATTTAAAGTTGAGGAGTTTTAGTTAATTGTGGAGAAACTATCCTAGATATGTGGTGCTTATTTATTTGCTTGTGTTTGTTAGGACCTAGTATGTAAATGGGACTAACTCATATTGGGCCTAATCGATCTTAGTTACTGGTTATGCATGACTCGTTCACTTTAGGGGCTCACAGTGGCAATTCCCTAAAAGAATAATTATTGATCATATGCAAGGTTTTTCTAATGAACTTTTGTATGGGACGACGTAGCTAAAATATTAGGTTTTTAGATTTTGATTGTAAATAACTCAAAGGAAAACTTATAATATGTCCATCTATATATGTAGACAAAGATTATGGTGTGGTAGAATCATGAGAACTTCTATATGGTTTGCTGGTCTAAAATAAAGATAATTAAACTATTGTTTATTTATATATTGTTATAGTTGTATTATATGTATGTGTATGTTTTAGGCTTAGCATCCGTATATGTTTATGTACCGTATTAGGTTTTTGGTTTATTCTTCTATTTTTCTTTTTTTATAATTGTAGGTCAATTCAATAAATTTAAAACAAGTATGAAAATTGCTATCATCGGTTGAAAAAGAGAGGCAGTTAGTTTGTATATTGTAGAAGATCAAGATCTAGTTATTTAGTTTGTAGCTAAAGTGACTTGTATGTAAGTCACTCGAATTTATATTTTTGGAGAATTATTGTTTTATACCTAATAAGTAGTCGTTACAAGTGATAATAGAGATTGTAGTTAGTTTTAGAGTCTTAATATGTTCTTGATTTATAATGACACATGGCGGATTATAGTGCCCTTTAGGTTCTAGGGTATTACAATTCTCCACTTTGACACTAGAAACCATCATTTTGAGTAAGTGTGTTTACAAAACCCATTTTTTCTTTTTCTTTTATTTTTTATTTCTTTTGGTTTGTAATGTTTCGACGTTAAGATGATCAAACTTTTTTTTTTTAATATTTGGACACTTGATTATCTTTCGTACGTTATGTAGTTTATTTCAATATCATCTAGACTAAACTTTTAGAAGTGACCATAAACGATGATGCAAGAAGAGTGGACGATAAAAGAAGTGATCTAGTGACGATCAATCAAAAGTTGGTGGAGAAAATCAGGGGATAATAGGCTGATTGAGCCAAAAGTTGAAGAAAATAAGCAAAAAGGCATACATTGGCCAACAAGACATATTGAAGAGACCTTCATGTAATTAAGAAGGTGTATAATAGGTATAATAAGAAATTATAAGACTAAGTTACATTCTTATGTATTAAAAAAATGGTTTGGAAGAATTACATATAAAAGAATCTACATTTGAGATCATATTTAAATAGATAATTGAACTTTTAATTGACTAAAATAAAAGTCAACATTATGATAAGTCTAAATCTATAATCGAACTTGTATTGATTAACATAGAGAATCAACGTTATAATAAGTTGTTTGAATACAATATTAAAAACTATATCTTTATTTCATAACTTTTCTAATTTTAATTCTTTATTTGAAACACGTATTATAATTTTGATAATCTATTTTGATCACTTGAGAGTTTGATTCTTTATTTTAACCACTTAACATAGTGTTAATATATTATTACAAATTTGTAACTACTTAAAAGTTCAATTCTCTATTTCAACTTAACTTCAAATGTTGATCCTCTAGTTATTTTACCAAAGAAAGTTTTATGTTGCTTTTCATCTATAGTAAAATACTAGATGTCTCATTTTCAATAAGGTATAATATAATTAAATGATTGTAGAAAAAATTGTAAGAGAAGTTAATTAAGTGTTAGTATTAATGAAAGCAATTATAGATGGTTATATAAAAAGACTATTTATTCTTACTAATTATCAAACAGATAGAGCTAACAAATAATTTTTTTATTTATAAATATCACCATATTATAATTTAATTATAATAATTCACTGCACTTAAATTCAAGACTCTTAGGATAAAAGAAAGCAAAATGACCATATTAATTCAAGACTATAAGCTATTGAAAGTGAACCTCAGGCAAAAGATTCAACAACCATATGATAGGCTAAATAAGATATTTAATGAGTTAAAATCTTTATGTAGAAACGTAATAGACATTGAAATAGTGAGAAAGGTATTAAGATCTTTACATGTACATAGGATGCTAAAAGAACTGCCATAGAAGAAGTTAGAGATTTAAATACTCTAATTCTAGAAAATATGTTATCTTCTTTAATTCTTATGAAATTGAAATAGGAGTAATTAACTATACAGATAAAAAAAAGTACAATATTGCACAAGTGTCTTTCCTTTTCTCTCTCTTTTTGTATTCCTAGTACGATGAAGACCGAAGAGATTTGTTGATGACAATGATCTGCTCTTGGCAAATATCCTTGAAATAGTTTAGAAAAATTCAAAAGTTAAAGTAATAAGATAATAAAAGAATATACAAGTTAGGAAGTCAAGAAAAGTGGATAAAAAATTTCAAGAAAATCTAATATTTCTTTAAACCAACATGGTAAAGAATTTACTATTGGTTAATATTGACCTTGACTTATAATATATAAGTATTCAATGGACATTTTTGTCATGAGTATTGTTATCAAATGATATAGTTTATTATCAATGATATTGACATTGTTTATTTATGAATTAAGTACAGTATCTTATACTAGTATATTTGTTACTGATATTTTTGTTAATACTGAGTGTTGACAGGGTGCTTTGGATATGGGCCCCTTAAGCTTGGTCAGATCTAATATGCCTCGTGGAATAGGGCTCATCTCTATAGGCATGAGCCTTAGGCTTAAATGGACTAGGCCCAGTAAGTCATGTAATGGCTAGAACGAATAAAATAAGGGTAAAACAACCCGTCCTAAATAAGTGGGATACGTCGAGCATAATAACCCCACTCTCCTATACTTACGGAAGAAGATCTCTTCCGCCAACCGATCTCTAACCGTTGGCTCCACTTCATCTATAAATATCAAGTTATTACCTAACGGTAAATCTCTCTACACTCTGCGTACTAAGTCTGCATATTACTCTCAAGCATTCTATACTCATAAGAGCCCATTGTTAATTTAAGTATCGGAGTGGCCACGCCGGATAGCCCCATGGTGTCTTCTTACTATGTATTGTTTTTTAGGCTTATTACGCGTGAAATCCAAATGACTATTGATGAGAACTTTGAGACGACATTTGGTGCTCTTTATAGGAAGATTGAATTCCTACACTTGAAACCTTGAACACATCAAACACATACCCCCATAAGCAATCCTTTTGACATCATGTTTCAACGTGATGAGCAAGAAAATTAACAGTTAGTAAACAACCAACCTAGGGCCAATCGGCTCCTCTTAAGAGCTATGTTGGAGGAGTGCCTAGAGGGCATAGAACGCCTAGTTGAGGAGTATGCTATGTAGAATAGGGTACTTCGCACTCACTTAGATGAAGCGGAGTCACTTAGCATGCAAACCTACTATCTCAAAGCTTTAGATGCCAGCACTAGGTGGAATAACATCTAGTAGCAATAGCAGAAGAATGGAAGGGACTAGTACCCTGATTTGCCATTGCATAGCAACTAGTAAGGTTTATGGCTACTTTCGATCAAGCTTTGGCTGGTAATTAACAATAAATCGACTTGCAGGGAGTGTAAGCTCATTTGGCTACACAACAAGCTCATCCGACAGACGATGTCAACCTAAATGAGCTTTGTGCTAAGGTAAGGCGGCTTCTTGAGTAGTAAAGGAGCAAGCTTGTTGCTAAAGTTAGGCTAGTTGCCAGCAATAAGGCCTCCTTCACTAAGGGTATCCAGGATGAAGTGCTGTCCCTTAACGGCAAACTTTCATCCCTAGACCAGTATGATGGTACGGGCGACCTCGACGACCATCTTCTCCACTTCCATACCCTCATGAACCTTTACGGTCATGGGGATGATATATTGTGCAACACCTTCCTAAGCACTCTAAGGAAGGTAGCTTGGACATGGTTTAACTACCTCTCTGATAATTCCATCAGCTCCTTTGATGAGCTAGCATAGAGGTTTAGCCTCCATTTTAGGGCTAGTAAGTCTCCATTCAAGGACACATCATCCTTATACTTAATAAGGTACGGTAAAGGTGAGTCCTTAAGTGATTATGTGACTCGGTTTAACAATGCCATAGTTGAAATCCCTTAGCTTAATGAGGGAGTCATTGTCCATGCCACTTAGGTTGGCATCCGACCCTCAAGAGATTTCTTTTGATCGCTTGCGAAGAGTAAGCTGAAGACCCTAGTCGACTTCTAGAACAAAGCTTAGAACTAGGAAGACAACATTTGTACTAGGTATGACGCTAATCAAGAAAGGTCAGGCAGAAAGTAGGACAAGGAAAAATTGTCTATAAAGGATTGCCTTGATAGTAGGATGCCGAACAGATCAGAAGGGGAGAGCTTTGGGAAGAAGAAGTGCCGAGTCGAGTGTGATTCGCTCTCCCCTCCCATTTACACCTAATACACAATCTTGATTAGGCCCATTTCTCAGGTTTATTTTGAAGTGATGCACCAGAACTTACTCCAGAGGTCATAGAAAATGTGGGGGAACCTTAGTTGTCATAACTTTGATAAATACTATTAATTCCAAGATGACCATGGCCATACCACTGAAGAGTGCTTCTAGTTGAAGAACGCTATCAAATATGCCATTCAACGCAGCATCTTCAACAAATATATGGCTAATCGGAGGAACGATGACCATTTGGACAATGACGGAGATAGGGCACCTCGGAGGTAATGAATTAAAGATGCCCATGTGGAGTAGAACAAAAATTACCACAACGATCATGCCCCCAAAGGAGTCATTATTGTGATCATGGGGGGCCTGCACTCTAGGAGTTGGCCGAGCACTAATACCTTAGTTAATGCCCTATTAGAGGTGCTGGCTATAAGGGAGAAGAGACAGAAGTTAGACACTTCCATTTCCTTCTCTAATGAAGACCTTTTAGGGGTTGATACACCCCATCAAGACACCTTGGTGATAAGGATAAGGATCTCAAAATTTGAGGTCCTAAAGATTATGGTGGATACTGGCAGTTCTATTACCATACTCTTCCTCCATACATATAAGAGGATGAGGAAAAAGCTGTTAGTAAAGATAAAGCCATACCACCACAATCTAATCGGCTTTAATGGAAGCACGGTCTGAGCCAAGGACATCATCACGCTAGACATGGAACTTGGTGATGATGACTATGTGGCATAACGACCTATAGAGTTTCTTGTGATCGATTGCCCCTCTTACAATGTGCTCTTAAGAAGACTAAGCCTAAATGTATTTAGGGTGATTACATCTTCCTTGCATTTGAAGGCCAGATTCCTGAACCTAACTGGGGTGGGAGTTTGTAGATGTGATCAGAAGCTCTCATGAGAGCTATACATTAAGGTAGCTAAAGGGGATGGAGTCTTCACCCTTGAAACAGGCCCGTATGAGAGGTCGGCTAAGAAGGGCAAGCCTAAAGAAAAAACAGAAGATGTCCAGATCAGAACCTCACTTGACCAGACTATGAAAGTCGGGATTGAAACTCTAGCCGAAGTGAAGGACTAAATCATTACCCTCCTACGGGCAAATTCGTATAGGTTCGCTTGGTCGCCATTGGATATGCCTAGAATTTCCCTCGATTTGGCAACCTATAGCCTCAACATCGATACCATAGCGTAACCTATCAAACAAAAAAAAGAGGCATTTTACCCCAGAACGGCAAGCCACAATTGAAGAGGAGGTATAGACATTACTTAAAGCCAGCTTCATGAGGGAGGAAAAGTACTTGATGTGGCTGGCAAATGTAGTACTAGTTAAGAAGAAGAATGGGAAGTGGTACATGTGTGTCGATTATATCGACCTGAACAAAGCCTACCTTAAAGATTGTTTCCCCCTACCTAGGATTGATTAGCTTATCGATTATACATTAGGATATGCCTTGTTGAGCTTTATGGATGCTTTCTCGAGATACAACCAGATCAAAATGGACCCGAAGGACAAAGTCCATACCTCCTTCGTCATCGACTATGGCACCTACTACTACATTGTGATGCCATTCGGACTAAAAAATGTTGAGGCCACATACCAACGAATGGTGACGAAATTATTCAAGCCTTAGATCGAGCGTAATATGGAAATATACGTTGATGACATGATCGTCAGGAATCAGAAGCCGGTTGATCATGTCAAGGATCTTTAGGAAGCCTTCAACCAAATGTGCATGTACGACATGAAGTTGAACCCCTAAAAGTATGTCTTTGGCGTTGGTTATAGCAAGTTCTTCGGATTTCTAGTCACATAGAGAGGTATTGAGGCTAACCTTGAGAAGATAATGGCCATCAAGGGAATGAAGCCTCCAACCTCAGTTTGAGATGTATAGAAGCTCACAGGCATGATGGTTGCACTGAGTAGATTTATCTCGAAGAGTGTTGACAAATGCGCTGAATTCTTCAAAATTCTAAAAAAACCTAAGGGTTTTAAATGGACTCTGGAGTGCATTACCGCCTTTTAACAGCTCTAAGACTTCCTTGCTCATCCACCAATCCTCTTCAAGCTTGTCCTAAGGGAGGACTTGTTCTTATACCTAGCCGTAAGCGACCAGGCACTCTTCTCTGTACTGGTTAAAGTAAAGGGAAGAGAATATAGGCCGGTATATTACATTAGCCATATACTGTATGGGCCTAAGGTTAGGTACACCCGGATAGAAAAATATGCCCTGGTTGTTGTCATCATAGCTCAATGGCTAAGGCCCTAGGATCAACCATTGCACACCATGCTGTAGAAACCTATACATCTAAATGGATGATGAAGTACGCAATGGAATTGAGTATGTACGAAATCCAATATCAACTACAAATGGGCTATAAGGCACAAGTCCTAGCTGAATTCATGGTAGAATATACTAGAGAGGAGGAAACACCGTTGGGTAATAACAAGCTGATACGGACTCTCAACATTGATGGATCATCCACCTTTAGGGGTGGAGGTGTAGGTCTTGTTCTAACAGGCCCACATAAGGTCACCATTTGCTACGCCCTCAAGTTTAAGTTTGATTCCAACAACAACAAATTTGAATACGAGGTGTTTATCACCAATCTTAAGCTGGCTAAGGAGATCAATGCTAGGTAGCTATGGATATTCTCGAACTCCATACTTGTTGTCCAGTAGGTCTGAGGTGAATATGAGGCTAGGGATAATACTATGGCTAGGTATCTTGAAAAGGTGAGAGGTCTTTTAGTGGAATTCACTTCTTAAGACATCAAGAAAATCTCTCGAATGGAAAATTCCACAGTAAACTAGCCATCTAAGCTCACTTCCATTGGTATGCGGAAGCCATAGGTGAAGGAAAGCAAGATCTTTATAGAGTACTTATTGGAGAAGAGCATAACTCTAAGCTCGGCCGAAGTCTTGGAAGTGGCCATAGTAGCGCTAGAGTTGAGTTGGATGGAACCTATCCAAAGATTCTTAGAGTAGGGAACGCTGCTGTAAGACAAGAAGGAGGTGAAGAAGCTCTAGTATCATGCCACCAATTACATACTAATTAATGACGTCTTGTACCAAAGGGGTATTGTGAATCGTGACCAAGAATAGACAATGTTGATCGCTGGATGGGTCCAAGCTTATAGAAAGCTCAAAAAGGATTACTGGGGAAAAGTGTGAAAGGGTAAAAATGAAGAATGAAACAGTATGCAAAACCTACGAACAGCTCTAGAGGATATGATGCACCAATGGAACTTCCGAAGACTCATGGCTTAATTTGATATGACGTACGAATTGGTCTGGTGAGGTTACTCGCTACCTAGCCTTGTTTAAGGGAAAGGATAAGAGTGATGCTGAGGGTAAACAAATAGTGTTTACACAAGGAAAAAAAAGTACTCAAAGAGTATATATTAAGAATGGTCTGATCTTCTCATAGTTATAAGTACAAGGGTATTTATACTCATAAGTTAGGGCAACCTTCCTAAAAAGGAAAAGACAAAAAGAGCATTTCCTAAGGAAATAATGCACAAGATATAAAAGGGTAAAATGAATATACAAGAAAAACAGTCATTGGTGCAACGAATTCTGCATATGATACTGTATACATAGCGATGCTACATTGGCGAGGTCTTTAGAATATGTGAACAAGAGGTACAGACAGATGGGCTTATCCGAGCAGGGATGGCTTAGTCAGTCCAAACTCTCTCTCTCTTGGCTTCTTAGTAAGGAAGATACCGAGGAATTGGTTGGCTTGGTGCTAGAGAATAATCAATAACTCGGCATATTATAGAAAAATGGGGGATCATAAGCACGAAATGAAGGGTGACTTGGCAAGGAAGTACTCGGCCTCTGTAGGGTTTGGTTAGAATAGAAAGATTTGTCGCACCAGCCCCTTTAGTCCTCGAGCTCGACTGTAGGTTAAAGTCTAGTAGCTTGATACCCATCATTTCCTCCAAGTTGTTTAGGATTTGGGATCAAATCTAAATGGTGTATGCTCAATTCTCCATCGGGGTGATATGGACTGAGGTCGGTAATGTTAAAGGTGTTAAAAACCCTATAGTCCTCATGCAATTCCAACCTATAGGCATTGTCATTGATTTTCTAGAGGATTCTGAAAGGTCTTTTCGCTTTTGCAAAGGTGTAGCCATACTAAGTCTTCCAGCTGAAATTGTTTGGTTAACTTACCCTTGGTCTTTCCTTGCATTCTTCTAGCAACTTGGTCGATGTGTCGAGTAACCTTATCATAGATGTGCTAAAGGGATTGTACTCTGGCCGTTGCGTCAGGGTCCCCTTGCGCGAGTATCAGTACAAAGGTATGGTTAAGGGGCAACTCAAGATTGAATCCATAGACCACCTCAAAGGGAGTTTGCTTAATGGTGTCATGTACTATTCGATTATAGGCAAACTCGACCACTGGTAGGTAGATGTCCCAATTAGTCAAGTTCTTGCCTACTGCAGTTCGGAGTAGTGATCCCAAAGTATGATTAACTACTTCTATTTAGCTGTCAGTTTGGGGGTGACATGAGATATTGAAGAGTAATTTGGTTCCCAGCCGACATCACAGGGTTCTCTAGAAATGGCCCAAGAACTTTGAAGACTACACTTCTCGGCATGCCATGTATTTGCACAATGTCCTATAAGAAAAGAGATGCAATAGCCGAAGCGTCATTAGTCTTGGTACAGGGTATGAACTGATCTACGACGACCATGATAGAATCTTTACTTCGAGCGGTTCGCAACAGTCTGAGAACAAAGTCTATGCTCAATTTAGTTCATAACCTCATCAGGACAGGTAGGGGCATTGCTTTCCTTTGTTTGGCTTTGTACTTAGCCTTCTTGTACATGGTATAGCTTTCGACAACTTGGTGCACATCTTTCCTCATTCTCATAGAAAAGAACCGGCCATTTATTAGTTTATAGGTTCTCCTTTCCTTAAAATGTTCGGAGAGACCTCCATTGTAGGCTTCCTTGACTAGTAGCTCCCTTAGTGAACAAGTCAGTACGCATAATTTTCCACCTTAAAACAAGTAGTCATTCTCCACATGATATTCGTCTATTGTCCTCTTGTCAACGCATCGCGAAATTGTAGGTCCAAAGTGTAGATCCTTGGAGTATTGTTCTTTGATACTTACAAACCCAAACAGCTTAGTTTGCGGTTTTAATAAAAGTGCATATCTCTTCGAAAGAGCATTTGCAACTATGTTGCTCTTTCCTTGTACTTTATTATGAAATTGAATCCTTCAAGGAATTCAATCCATTTTACCTATCGCTTCAACAACTTGGTCTGATTCCGGAGGTGCCTCAGCGACTCATGGATAGTATATATGACAAATTCTCTTGACAGTAAATAATGTTGTCATACTTGCATAGCTTGGATCAGTGCTAAAAGTTCCTTGTCATAGATAGAATAATTCAATTAGGGTCTTCGAAGCTTCTTATTATGAAAGACAATTAGTCGGCCTTCCTACATGAGGATAGTGCCTATTCTAATGCCTGATGCATCACATTCCAACTAAAAAATTTTGTCAAAGTCGGGTAGTACTAACATTGAGGTGGAGGTCAACCTTTCTTTTACCTTGGCAAAGCTCTTCTTTTCCCTTTCTCCCCATTGGAAGTTGGTGTCTTTCTTTGTTTGTTCAGTAAGTGGCATAGCAAGGGTATTGAAATTCTTGATGAATCTTCTGTAAAACGAAGACAGACTGTAGAAACTTCTCATGTCGGCAAAAGTAGTAGGAGCCGGCTACTCAACAATTGCTCAGATCTTCTCGTCATCGAATCTCAAGCCTCCTCTACTAACTACATAGCCCAAAAATACAACTTCCTCCTAGTAAAAGCAATATTTCTTCAGATTGCCAAATAATCTCTTAGTACGGAGGATATCTAAGATTACTCTGAGATATTTACAGTAACTCGGCATTGTAGACCAGGATGTCGTTAAAGTACACCATGACACATTTCTCGATGAGATGTCTTAGCACATGGTTCATTAATCTCATGAAAGTGCTCGGGGCATTCGACAAGCCGAAGAGCATGACCATCCACTTGTAAAGTCCATGTTGAGTCTTGAACGTAGTCTTCCATTTGTGGCCTAGTCTCATGCGGATTTAATGGTAGCTAGATTTAAGATCAATCTTACTGAAAATCTTGGCTCCACTCATTTCATCCAACATGTCTTCTAGCCTTGGGATTAGATACCTATATTTGATCGTAATTTTATTCACGACTCAATTGTCTATACACATCCACTAGGTTCCATCCTTCTTTAGCACTAGAAGTGCAGGCACAACATAAGGGCTAAGATTCTCTCTTACATAGCCTTTCTCTATCAACTTATTAACTTGACGTTGGAGTTCAGAAGCCTACTCGGGATTCATCTAATAAGCTGACTTATTCGGCAGTGTAACGCTGGGTACTAAGTAAATACAGTACTCTATGCCTCGAGTTGGGGGCAGCCCCTCAGGTAACTATTTTGGAAATAGGTTAGCATATTCATTTAACAACTCTTTGATCTCTTAGGGTAACTCACCTCACTCCTTCATTTCCAACAATCGCTTAACCAACAAGAGGGTTGACTCATTAGCATTGATGGCCTCTTGGAGCTTGGCTCTATTCATCACCAGAGCTTTCTTTGATCCGCGAGCAAGTTTTGTTTGCATCAGGTTTAGTGTAATCTCCTGGTCATCCTTCTTGAACATGTATGTATTCCTGTAGCCTTTATGGATGACCCTCCTATCAAACAACCACAGCTTACCTAACAATACGTAGGAAGTATACATAGGTAGGACATCGCAAAGAATTTGGCTAGAGTAGTTCTCAATAGTGATTGGCAATAGTATTTGCCGAGTAACGTATAATGATCCCTTTTCACTTAATTAGTATAACTTGTACGGCTTCGGGTGCACAATAGTCGGCAATTTCAGTTTTGAAATAAGATTGGTTAATGCCACGTTAGTGCAGCTTCTACTATCTACGATGAGGGCATACACCTAATCATTCACCTTATAGGTTGTATGAAATAGATTCTCTCTCTACTCCTCCTCTCGTGAGGGTTCCATGCTCATAGTATGTCGGACAACCATGTATAATTGGTCCAAGTCCTCGGCAAACACATTTTCCTTAATCAGCTCCTTCTTGGCATTTCCTTTTATGATAGGAACCTCCTCTTCCTTGGGTTCCTCATCTGTACTCTCTACTTTGAGCTTCAGGATGTCTCCCTTAATGACCATCGTTCGTTGATTCAAGCACCGAATAGCTATGTGTCCCAACTCTTGGCACTTGAAGCACTTGATCTAACTGGTTTTCTTGCCAGACCCTTGCCCTTTCTCATACGTTCGGGTCGGTACTTCACCATTAGTTAGTTTTTATGCTCGGCTCTTACATTAATCTTTCTACTCGGCTCTATACTCGATTGAGCTTGGTGACTTGCCTGCCCAGGTTGGCTAGTTGGCATCTTCACTGGTGTTTGGCTCCTTCTTTGCCTCTCTACTCGCCGGACAATCCTAACAGCCTCATCCATGGTGTCAAATCGTTGGAGCTCCACAATGTCTCAAATGTCTCCTCTCAAGCCAATAAAGAACCTTAAGACTGTTCGAGTTGGTGGTTCCCTCACTTTGTAACACATCATAAGTATTTGAAATTCTTAAAAATACTCATCAACTGTTTGGCTTCCCTGTCTCAGCTCCTAAAGCCGAGTGATAGTATCTTTGAGATAGGTTTCCAATATGAACCTATTTCTGAGTACTTTCTTCATCTCGGGCTAAGTGTTAATCTTTTGTACCCCTCTTGTCTTCTCATGGCTTCAAAATTCTTCCACCATATGGTGATACAGCTAGAGAACTTAATAGTAGTAGTTTTTACTTTCTTATAATCCTTATATTGATAGTAATCAAACACACGCTCTATCTTCTCTTCCCAATCCAAATACTCATCAGTATTCCTAGATCCATTGAAACTCGGAATCTGAAGCTTCACATAGTTGGATGCTTTAGGGATTCGTACATGCTCTTCTTCAAAATGCTCTTCTTCAAAATACTCTTCTTCCTCTTTGTCAAGCTCTCTCAGTTCTATCATTCACCTTACTCGTTCGCTAACTCTTTCACCTCAAACGAGCTGAGCTGGGTTCTGACTTCTAACAGGTTAAGTAGCTTGTGGAGTGTTTTATGTGGCCTTAGTGGGTTGACAAGATAGCGCATGAATAGTTCGAGTCAAATCTACTAAGGGTTAGCTACCTTATTAAGTCTTTCGTCAGTACTTTTAGGAGTTCCTTAAGATTATTGTCCATAGTGGACAACTTTATTGTCATCATCAGAACTAACATTCATACTTGGGTCTATCATTTTTCCTTACAAATTCAAAGCTTAAACAACACTTTAGGGAATAAACAGTTAACCACATAGTAGTCAATTGAATATAGTAACATGCTTTGTTTCACATACGGAAAACAGAGTATAATAGAATTTTAAAAAGAATTACTACAATTCACACAAAACCTCCACTCTAATACGAAGATGTTGCAAACCATGACCAAGAATAGATAAGGCCAGTCACTAAATAGGTCCAAGCTTGTATAAAGCTTGAAAATGATTAATGGGGAAAAGTGTGAAAGGGTAAAAATGAACAATGAAACAATAAGCAAAACCCACAAACAGCTTTAGAGGATATGAAGCATCAATGGAACTTCTGAGGACTCACAACACAATTCGATATGATGCACAAATTGGTCTGGTGAGGTTACTCACCACCTAACCTTACTTAAGAGAAAGGATAAGAGTGATACCGAGAGTAAACAAATGGTGTTTATGCAAGGAAGAAAAAGTACTCAATGAGTGTATATTAAGAATGGTTTGATCTTCTTACAGTTACAAGTACAAGGGTATTTATACCTATAAGTTAGGCAACCTTCCTAAAAAGGAAAAGACAAAGTAATGTACAAGATACAAAAGGGTAAAAATGAATATACAAGAAAAACAGTCATTGGTGCAATGGATTCTGCACATGATACTGTACACGTAGCGATGCTACATTGGCGAGGTTGTCAGAAGATGTTGACAAAAAGTACAGACAGATGGGCTTATCCGAGTAGGGATGGCTTAGTTAGTCCAGATTTTCTCTTTTGGCTTCTCGGCAAGGAAGATATTGAGAAATTAGTTAGCTTAGCGCTAGAGAGTAATCAACAACTAGGCATACTGTAGAAAAATGGGTAGTCATATGGCACGACATGAAGGGTGACTTGGTAAGGAAGTACTCAGCCTCAATAGGGGTTGGTTGGAATAAAAGGATTCGTTGTGCCAATCCTTTTAGTCCTTAAGCTCGACTGCAGGTTAGAGGTTCGGTAGCCTAATTCTTACTAAGAGGAGTTAGTTTCCCTTTGCTCTGATGCCTTTGAGAAGGAGAGGGGCTATGCATTATAGAAGAGCTACACGCTGGAGTATGCAACAATTACATTCAATTCCAAGCCTTCTACCTACGAGCACTACAATTCGGATATTACTGGCACATCATGAGGTAAGACGCAAAGGCCATAGCCCATAATGTTAGAAGTACACCTCAGTTTATCACATGCCTAGTACTGCCCTCTAATAGTTGATGAGCCCATGGCTGTTCGTGCAATGCGGGATTGATATCCTTGGTGCCTTCTCGAAAGCTTCAGGTGGATGGCAGTTCATAATTGTTGTAGTTGACTACTTCACGAAGTGGGTAGAGGCTAAAGCAGTAGCTAGAATCACAAAGAGAAGTATTGAATCTTTCGTCAAAAACAACATCCTCTCTTGGTTCAGAGTCCCTATGCCTTAATCATGGACAACGGCCGATAGTTTGATAACTCCAAGTTTAGGAAGTTTTATGCTAAGCACCACATCACCCCGTACTTCACCTTGATTGCCCACATTCGATTATATGGACAAGTAGAGGTAACTAATCGAGTCATCTTGGATAGCCTGAAGAAGTACATGGACTGATCTCAAGGTGCCTAGGTTGACGAACTGCCTAATATCTTATAGGGGTAGAGAACCACCTATCGTACTTCTGTGAGTGAGACTCCCTTTTGCCTTACTTTTGGGTTAGAAGTAGTCTTCCCCATCGAACTTGAGCTCCGTAATATCCAAACTCAAAGACTTGACGTCACCCTTAATGACTCATAGCTGCAGGCAAACATTAACACAATTGAGGAAATCAGAGACCTTGCTGTTACTCGAGTAACCGCTTACCAACATCAGGCCACGCAATACTACGATTAAAAGGTCAGACATAAGGAATTTAAGGTTGGCGACCTAGTGTGTTGAAAACTAGAAGCCATAGGTTCATGCAAAGGATAAGGCAAGCTAGCCCCCCAATTGGGAAGACCTGGTTAGTGTCAGGGAAAGATTGGATGGTGAGCTCATCTTGTGCACATGGAATGCCAACAATCTCCGGTTTTATTTTGATAATAATTCCATTAATGTACAATTTTTCTTTCCTTTATAATGAAATAAATGTTTCACAATTGATTGTCTATGTCTCTCTTTCGCTCCCTTTCTTTTTGCTGCCATCTAAGCCTTTAAAGAGGCATATGGATAGTAAACTGGGCAAGTTGGAACGTTATTAACCTGGTCCCCTAAGGTAACCTCAGCAAGGGGAAACACCCCTTGTATAGAGGAACTCCCCCATACTGGGTAGGCTAGAATGCCACTGACTCGACCTCCTTTACGGTAACCTCAACAAAGGGAAACACCCATTGCATAGAGAAACTCCGCTACATTGGGCAGGTTAGGACGCCACTGACCTTACCCCCACTAGGGTAATGTTGGTAAGGGGAAACACCCCTTGTACAGAGGAACTCCCTTAATAGCTATCCTCAGTAAATGTTAACTCCCATCGTGAAGAAGAATTCTTAAGCGGATATATTCAAAGAAGAAGAGAGAGCAGGAGAAGATGTTTCAAAAACAGTCATCTACTCATCCATTAAATGTCTAATTACACAATAAGGATTGGCATCTTAGCCCGACTTGTATATAAAAAAAAATCTATTATTGCCTAGGATTGGCTAACTTTAATAATTCAGAAAAGTTTAGGGCATCGATTTGTTTGGAGTGTTGATCTATCGGGTGCTTCAGGCGACGAGTTTTCACTTGGAATAGGGCTTAAGCAATGTGAACCAGAAATAATAGGAGGATCACCCTCAAATGGATGGCCCTTAGGAATTGCTTCGGGGGTAACCTCCTGTTAGGTTGCTGAGGCAGAAGTGGATGTAGAAGCACCTTGTCCTGTCCCAGTAGCAAAGGGAGCACCTACATCATCAATGTCTGCTTGGGTGGTCTCTCTTTCTTACGCTAAAGCTTCCCTCTTCTCATTGAAGGTCGGTAAATACAGAAAGTCAAAGAAGCTCAAGTTTAGGTTTGGATAATGGGAGAGAACCTCCCTCCGAGTGTAGTGAGAGGAGTTAGTGGAAAATTTTTTCAATTCTTCTAACCACTCTTCGGTATTCCAGTAGTCAACGACCGCCTTCTTAGAAGCAACATCATTGAAGACCTCCCCATGATCTCTTCCATCTCTAAAATGTTATCTCGCAGCTCTCTAACTTATTGCTCCAAACTGACCCTCAAACCAGCTAGCTCCAGCAAAGTGGCCTTAATGCCCTTGCAATTGGACGTCTTCATTGCTAGCTTGGTTTGTAGCTTGGCCATGGACACCTTCAGCTCGGCATTTTGTCTTTCAAGTTGGGCCTTGGCTTCACCCTCATCATCTATCCTCTGGAAGAGACGAGCCTTTGTCTTTTGTTTATTCTCCAGCCGAGCCTTCAGGTCTTTGGCCTTCTTAGCAGCTCAACTTTATCCATTGCTCTCTTCGCATCCTTAAGCCTCACCTTAAGTCTTGTTACCTATACAATAGAGTGGTTTAGGCGTTTGTTAGCCTTAGTGAACTTTTTCAAGTACCTCTTACTAGAAGTCTTTGCCTCTAATAGGTACTTCTCGTGCTGACACAACACTTCCCAAAAGCCCTTTACCTCTCTTTGGGCAACATTGGACTTGTTCAAATGAAGTAGTACTTGGCTGTGGTACTATAAATTGAAAACGGAGCCTGCCATTAATACAATTGACAAATAAAAAGCGTGACAACATAGGAGCAATGAAAACTTACATGCTGCATCAGCATGCTCAAGTGGCTTACTATCTGTATGGGGTCATCTTTGCCCTTTTGGGAAAGCCCTTCAAGGATGGCTCAGTTGTTGAGGTTATAAGACCCCATTGAAGCTTGATAGCTGAGTGTCCGGTGTTACATTATCAGATTGTTGGCACGAAACTCCCACTTTAGCCTAAGGAGCTTCCCTTGAACACTCTTCATCTTTAATTCGGGGGCTCCCCTCAATAGCTCGTTGTCTCGAGAAGTGTATGACACTTCCTAAAATGAGTCTGGCTTTATCCCCATTAACCTAAAGTTGTTAAGGACTTCAAGAAATGCATCCCCTATGTTGTTGACGCTCTGATAGGGATGGGCCATCGGCCACTCATTCTTCTTCCCTTTGTTTAAAGGTACCTTCACCAAGGGCCTTTGCTTCTTTACTTTAGGATAAGGATCCTCGGCCATCTCGGGAGTTTTGTGCTTCTGGCTAGTAACTTAAGGAAGAGCGGCTACTTGCTCAATCTCTTCCCCCTTCACCTTTAGAGGGGAAAGCACCTGTATATCGGGCCCCTTCGCTTTGATACCTTCATTGCCTAAGATAATGGGCTCGATAGGGGAGGTGAGGGTAGGAGCAAGCAGAGCTACACCTAAGGGCTTTACATCCATGGGCTCATCTTGAATGCTGAGGGGAATCCCTTGAGGAGTAGACCTTGTCCATGCCTTGCTGGTCTCGCCAAGCCCTGGCTTCGGCCTTATTGCTTTTGCCTTTGGTGGGTTTTCCTTGGTTCGTGCCTAGCACTTGCTCATTAGGTTGTCTACAGATGGACGAGGCATCCTCGAGGCTAAATTTTCGCTTATAAGAAACCTAATCAAAATTCAAAAAAGGAAAACAAGAATGAACCAAAAGAAACTACTACTACTATTCGCAAAATACTGCCGTGACTAGCATGACCAAGGAGGTCCTTCTGTCTTATAGGTATCAGATGAAGCATCTTGATATTAGCACAATAGACTTAGGCGCATAAGAACGAACCTATACCTTTAGCCCACTTCTTTACCATAGCTTTCTTCATGCTAGGGAAGAGCTTAGAGATTAAGTGTTGGAAATACCTCTCCACAATCTTCGTAGTGTTAATCTCCTGGCCATCTCTTAGCGCCATGAAGGCTAGGATCTCCTAGACGGCCTCGATTTCCCTAGGACTAAGCTTCTTCTCACCTCTGGTATGGACCATCCCAGTCCATCGGGTCCAGAAGTCCGCCTCTTTGGGCAATTTAACTTCTACATACTCATCTTACCAGCCTTTGACTAAGTCTATAAGGCTGTAAAACAGCTTCTTCTCCGAGTGCGGTTAGAGTTAAGGCTACCCTCTAGTGCTCTTCCACATGTAGAAGTGATAGAAGAGCTCAAGAGTAGCTCTTATCATTAGGTATTCGTAGAGCGCTTGAAAAGCCTCCAGTACCTTCTACCCATTGGGAGGGACTTGTGACAGATTGCAACAATGGTAGTCGAAGAACTCCTTTTCAAAGTAACTAAGAGGAAGGCACTACCCAAACTCCAAGCACTTCTTAAAGATTGTGAAGTGCCTCCTCGACAGCAAGGCCACTTGTTCGTCCTTACATAGCAACCTAATCTGCCACTTAAGGATCACCTTTACAAGAAAGTTGCTAATGATCTAACTAGGGGTAGATTGCTTACTTCTACTCATATGGCTGTTAGGCCCCTTACCCGTATTAAGAGCATCGAACAAATCCTTTACACGGGGGGGAGGGAGGTAGGGGGTGCAAGGGAATGTCCACATATATATCCTTGGGGATGACATTGATAATTCTAGCCCTATCTAGTGCCTCTTCGGCCATCTTTATAGGTTAGTCGAGTTGTGCTAGTGATGAGACCTCACCTTTTCGTGCTTGAGGGAGATCACTCCTTGAAGACTCTAAACTAGAGAGATGTGGCGACGAAGAGGAACCGGTCTTACCTCTGTTGGTTGACACGACTGTAGTACTTGTTCAAGGAAAAAAAGCTTTAAGAAAGTTTGAATAGTTTTGAAGAAAGTTTGGAGTTTGATAATGGTAGAACAAAGAGATTACAAAAAAGTGGTCTCTCATTAGGATCTTCCTATTTATAGGTAAACTGCTTGAGAAGTCGTATAGGCGGTTATAGGGATCTATAAAAGCATGAATCCCTTGGAATGTTGCATAGCAAATACGTAGAAAACATTTTGATCAGATGGTTACCTTTAAAAGGCAAAAGGTATGTAGCTGCACGCTAGTCTACTATAGTATGACACCTATAATGTCGCATTTAATGCACAGAAGACAGGCGGGCAAAAATCATATTTTGAAAAAGTTCCTTTGATAAGAAGCTTCTACAAGGCCTATCTGACTTCTACCTAGTTGGCATGATAATGACATGATGTAGTTGCGTCTGCTCGGTCTTCATCGAGTACTGTTTGGATAGGTCGGTATGTAGCCTTAAAGTGCTTGCCTATTGAGTTACAAGGGGATCCTGCTTTGATACCCCAACTTAAGCTTTGCTTAGGCCTTTAGCACTTTACATTGGAACTCTTAGCTACTTTTGTTCATCTCGCTTCAAGTGTTTTTGGCTCGAGTATCTATTACCTCGGTCACCTTCTAATTCGGACCCATGTGCTCACTACGTTGGCCCTATAGCATTAGGTCAGAGTCCTTTAAGTTAGATCAATCATGCTTGAGCAGCTTATATATCCCTTCTCTTTACCTTCGCCTTAGCAATGAGACTGTAGAGGTTAGGGGGTGGGAGGGGGAGCAAGTGTTGACAAGGTACTTTGGACATGGGCCTCTCAAGCTTGATCGAACCTAACATGCCTCGTGGCCTAAGCCGCACCTTTATGGGCCTAAGCTTTAGGCTTAAATGGACTAGGCCCAATAAGTCCTATAACGGCTAGAACAAATAAGATAAGGATGAAATAGCTATGTCCTAAATAAGTGAGACATGTCGGGCATAACAACCTTACTCTCCTATACATACGGGAGAAGATCTCTCCTACCAACCAATCTCTAATAGCTGGCTCCACTCCGTTTATAAATACCATGTCATTACCCAACGGTAAAAATCTCTATACTTTGCATACTAAGCTTGCATATTACCCTCAAGCATTCTATATTAACAAAAGCCTACTGCTAACTTAAGTATCAGAATGGCTATGCTGAACAACTCCCTGGTGTCCCTTCACTGTATATTGTTTTGTAGGCCTATTACACACAAAATCTAAATGACTACTAGCAAGAACTTTAAGACGACACAAATTATTATTAATTTTAGTGTATAATTAATCTTTATCCTATTGTTACTTATAGTTTATTATTATAGTGTATTTGATTTTAGTTTCCTTGATATTTTTGTTTACTCCTTTTCTTCATTCTTTTCCCCAAAGTGTTAAAGACACATTCCATTTAAAACCCTAGAGGTGGCCCATTCATAATCATTAATTGCCCCTAGTTTCTTTGTTTTCCCCTTCTTTTTCATTTTCTATTTTCTTTTTCCCTTTTTTACCTTTCCCATTTCATTAGACTCTCTTGCATGCTCTAAACCCTTACCCTAATTCTCTTCTCTCGTCCCCTCTTTCGCCTTCCCTATTCACTCCACTCTCCCTTCTCTTTCCCTCTAGACGCTCTTTCACACCCCTTGTTCACTCCTTCTCGCCCCTTCCCTCTTTATCTCCTCCTCATGTCTCCTTTGCAGAGCCTATACCCTCCTCATTTTCTTCTCTCAACAGACTTACATTCTAATCATTACCCTTACATTGTCATCTTCACTCATCTTCTCTCTCAATTTCTCCTCTCATCATCTCTCTCAATCTCTCTAGCCTCACTTATATTTTTAATCGTTAGACTTATAACCCTTCTCGATTCTCTTCATTGTCTTTTACTTCCTTGACAATGATGAGTTCCAACCTCATTCCGATCACCATTCCAAGCTTCATTCTCATAAAGTTATTTATTGATAATTGTTTTGGATTTTTGTAAAATAAGGTGTAAATTTCAGTTTTATTATTTTCTAGTAAGATTACTCTCCAACAACGGTTTCATCTTTCTTGGTACTCTTGTATCTGCTATATATCCTGCAAGTCAACTCAATCATCTTTTTGTTATTGTGTATGTTTCATGTTATTTTTAATTTCCTCTATTATTGTAATAAGTAATTATTTGCTAATAAACAGGTTTATATTATAAATTATATTATATACTATATTGTACTATTTTTTATATAGAAGTTTTCTATTATAAATTATGTCACATATTGTATTATATATATATATATATATATATATGTGGGGAGTTGGTTTTTTATCTTTTGTCAAATGTAGAGTTTATGTTAATACTTGTATTATATATATACAATTTTAATTATTGATTTAATACATGGTGATTTTATTCTCTTATGTTATGCATTGGATTTATTATTGTTGTCATTATTATTAAATCATTTCTATTACGATTGTTATTATTATTATTGCTACGATGTAATATATGGTACTAATAGTGTAGTATGTCTATTTTAACTTTCAATTACTAAAATGCTTTTTTTTTTTTACATATTTATATGAATTCTAGTTTTATTTAATAATATACATATTCTTTTTATTATATTATTAGTAAGCTATATATTTTAATATCCTTGTTATATATGTTTACTTATTATTTCTCTTCCATATATTGTACCCTTATGATATGAGTAAATAAATAGTATTATATATATAAATATGTTAACTTTTACTTTATTGTATATATTATATTATTTCTAATTCCTATTGAGACTGATGAATTGGTTTGAATATTTTTTACTTGAATATTTGAATTAAAAAGGTAGATGTATTAACAAGTAACACGTTAATAAAAGATTTGTGAGTGACATTTAGGTAAAACTTAGTTATTGGTTATTTGAAAGTTAATGTGTATACTTGTTCTTAATAGATTTGTGTTGGTTATTGAGTTCCTTCTTCGTTGGGTGGTTAGAGCTATTTGGTATAGGATTTAAAGTTGAGAAGTTTTAGTTAATTATAGAGAAACTATTTTAGATATGTGGTGCTTGTTTGTTTGTTTACTTGTGTTTGTTAGGACTTGGTATGTAAATGGGACTAACTCATATTTGGCCTAATGTATCTTGGTTACTGGTTGTGCTTGACTTGCTTACTTTAGGTGTTCATAGTAGCAGTTCCTTAAAAGAGCAATTGCTGATCATATGCAAAGTTTTCTTAATAGACTTTTTGGACGACGCAAGTAGAATATTAGGTTTGTAGACTTTGGGTGTAAATGACTTAAAGGAAAACTTATATTATATTCACTTATGTGTAGAAACAAAGATCATGGTGAGGCAGAATTGTGACAACCCTTATGTTGTTTGTTGGCCTAAAATAAAGATAATTAAATTGTTGTTCGTTTATATATTATTATAATTACATTATATGCACATATATGTTTTAGGCTTGGCATCTGTGTATGTTTATCTACCTGTATTGGGTTTCGGTTCATTTTTCTTATTATTATTATTTTTTTTTACAGTTATAGGTCAATTCGATAAATGTAAAACAAGTATGGAAATTACTATCATTGGTTGGGAAAAAGAGATGGTTAGTTTGTATGTTGTAAAAGATCAAGATCTAGTTATTTAGTTTGTAGGTAATGCTACTTACATGTGAGTCACTTGAATTTACATTTTTGGAGAATTGTTTTTTTGTACTTAATAAGTGGTTATTGCAAGTGATTATGGAGATTATAATTAGTTTTAGAGTCTTAATGTGTTCTTGATTTGTAGCGACTTGGCGGATTGTAGTGCCCTTTAGGTTTCGTGGCATTACAATTCTCTACTTTGACATTATAAACCATCATTTTGAGTAAGTGTGTTTACAAAACCCATTTTTTCTTTATATTTTATATTTTATTTCTTTTGTTTTGTAATGTTTCAACGTTAGGATGATTAATTTTTTTTAATATTTGGAAACTTGATTATCTTTGGTACATTATGTAGTTTATTTCAATATCATCTAGACTAAACTTTTAGAAGTGACAATAAACGATGATGCAAGAAGAGCGGACGATAAAAGAAGTGATTGAGTGACGATCAATTGAAAGTTGGTGGAGAAAATTAGAGGATAATGGGTTGATTGAGCTAAAGTTGTAGAAAATAAGCAAGAGGGCATACATTGGCTAGGAAGATAAATTGAAGAGACCTTCATGTAATTAAGAAGGTGTATAATAGGTATATCAAGAAATTATAAGACCAAGTTGCATTGTTATGTATTAAAAAAATGGTTTGGAAAAATTACATATAAAAGGATCTATGTTTGAGATCATATTTAAATAGATAATCGAACTTTTAAATGATTAAAATAAAAATCAACATTATGATAAGTCCAAATCTATAATCAAACTTGTATTGATTAACATAGAGAATCAACGTTATAACAAGTTGTTTGAATACAATATTAAAAACTATATCTTTATTTCATAACTTTTCTAATTTTAATCTTTTATTTGAAACACGTATTATACTTTTAATCATCTATTTTGATCACTTGAGAGTTTGATTTTTTATTTTAACCACTTGACATAAGGTTAATCTATTATTATAAATTTGTAACTACTTAAAAGTTCAATTCTCTAGTTTAATTTGACTCCAAACATTGATCCTCTAGTTATTTTACCAAAGAAAGTTTTACGTTGTTTTCCATCTATAGTAAAATGTTAGATGTCTCATTTTCAAAATGGTATAATATAATTGAATGATAGTAGAAAAAATTGTAAGAGAAGTTAATTAAGTGTTAGTATTAATGAAAGCAATTATAGATAGTTATATAAAAAGAGTATTTATTCCTACTAATTACCAAACAGATAGAGCTGCCAAATAATTTTTTTTATTTATAAATATCACCATATTATAATTTAATTATAATAATTAACTACACCTAAATTCAACCTCCCAGATGTCAACTGCTTGTTGTATCATGAAATGCAACACATGCAAAGTTTCGAGGACAACTTGTATATATGTGCATGAAGAGCAGTTGCAACAATATTGCTATTTTTAGATCTATGTATACTTCCATTTAGGAAACCCATCTATAATTATTGATCATCCTCATTCGGAAACTCCCTAGCTCTTTGCATCCATGAAAATAGTCTAGACATTTTCTTGATCTTTTCCTCTAATGAGCAACAAGACAAACAATGAAAAACCCAGAGTATGTTCCCTAATCATGTCCAACTTTATCATACATATTATTATAAATACATGCTCAAGAAATCTGATTTTATCATTTTAGGAGGTAGTTGCGGAAATTAAAGTTTCAATGTATTGCAATGCGTGCGAAAGAGCTGTGGCTAGAGTGATCTCTAAAATAGATGGTAACCTTCTATCTTATTCTTTCTTGTTTTCCTTCTAGATTTGATAAATTTTCGACCCATAACTTCGCGTTTTCTGACTTTTCGATCTCAAGGGGTCGAGAAATTTACGACGAATATGAACACACACAAGGTGATTGTTATCGGGCAATTTGATCCAGAAAAGGTTGTGAAGAAACTGAAGAAGAAGACAGGGAAGAAGATAGAATTAGTTTCATCAAGTAAAGATAAGAAGTCGAAAAAGGACAATGAGAAAGAAGATGGTGGGGTTGATAATATTGAGGTTAGACAGCAGAATATGAATCATGATAATATTGATGACGAAAGACTCACGATGTTTAACGATGAAAATGCTAATGCATGTTCGACGATGTAGACGTACGTGCATGGATAGCTGTACCAGCTAGGAACATGATTGTAGAACTCTGTTGTTGAATGGATTTATAGTTACATGAAAGTACTCATGTTTTTCGATTTAGGATTTTTAACGATAAACATTTTTAGATTAATGGGTGTACCTATATTTGTTTTGTCCAAAGATACTTTTATTTGTTTGTTCGGTATTTGATTCTTAATTACAATAGTAATAGACAACAACAGAATTAGGGATTGATGATGACGATGGTGGTTGGTGGATAATGATGGTTGATATTTCAAATTATATCCACAGCAACGTCAATGCGTACATCGTATAAATCAGTATCATGAATATCCATATATATTTTTAATTATTATGAATCACTTATTCATGTATATAGATAAAATTTTGGTTAGTCATTCTTTTAATATCCAATTTCAAAAGAAGTGTTAAACATAGTAATCTCAATGTTTATTATAATCAAACTTAAGGTGTGTTTATTTTTTTATTTTTTTTAAATTCTCCCGAGTTTTTTTATTTCGTATTTATTATAATCAAAATTTTATGATTGTCCATTATTAATGTACTAATTTCAAGAGATTGTAGTTACTAATAGATTTTTGTAGCATCCATTTGGCATGAGCCCATAAGTGCAGCTAGTAATCAATGGTAGTGATTAACTTTCACAGAAAATATAAGAAAAAATGAAGAAAAAAAAATGTTCTCCATTTCTTAAAAAAAAAAAAAAAGGACACTTTTCATTTTCCAATGTGTCCCTTTGTCTAATTCATCTTATTTTTGCTGAACCTTCAATTAGTTCCGCAGTCTAAACTCTGCCACGGAATCGACACAAATCAATTACGTTACCCTAAGCATGACGCACACTTGAGCCACGTGAGCAAGCTCCCTTGGTCTGGACAAATCAATTACGTTACCCTAATAACTGTCTTTAAGTTTCTAACTCCCAGGAACTATTCCTTACCAAATTAATTTAACTCCTTAATTCGATTTTTGAATAATTTTTCCAATGTATAACTTCATTATAATTATTATGCTTTACTATGGTACTTGATGTCCAAACGTACAAGTTTCCATACACGAATCCTTACAGCTGATGCAGACACCTCGTATTTGAACCAGGCATGGATTCATCGTTCTGAGCTAATCCTTACAACTTGGACAACGTCGAATACGAACAAGAAGACCTTACCTTACCTTTGCCATGTACTTAATAAGTCACTTTAATACCTGTCAAATTGCCAAAGATGTCGATTTTATTTCCTATCTCGAAAAGAAATGGATTCCTACGCTTTGGTATACACCAAATGATCGTATTGCCCACAGCTTATCTGATCATTCACTCTAAAAAGAGAGATCGTTGATTTTCTTACATCTGGGTTCTCCCTCTGGTTCAGCCGAGCTCTGTGCAACCCATTCTTGTAAGACAGTGAAAGTAGAAAATTATCGGAATGGAAAATAATAAAAAGAATCAATAAATATTATAAGAATGCTAAGAAATTATTATGATAACGAGAGAAACATTGAATTTGAAGAGATATATCCAGTAGGCTATACTTCATACCACTAATTGATTATATGGTTTTACATTACAAGATAAAAATTTGATGATCCTAATCCATCAATAAAGAATAAAGATATTACACCAATCTTGAAAAAGCAATTTGTAACTTCAATATCAAGTCATTGTCAATCTATAAGTATCATAACATCTAATATTTTAGGTAATAATCTTAAAGAACTAGAAAATAAAGATTTGCAATTTTAAAAATAAGATATCTGTTAACTAAATTTTAAAAATGAAAAATTAAACTATTATATAAAAGATAATAAAAACCATAAAATTTTTTTTTTCCAAAATTCTTCTTATACGCATTATCCATTCTTAACCAACCACGTGACATGGATGCGTAGGATAATTGCTCCTAGGTCAGGGAGGACAACACGATTCTACATGTGTTGGCCTATCAATTTACGCTCCCTAGCTATAAAAATGCATGTCTTATCAATGATTGGTTTAGATAATCTAGTAACCGGAGGGTCTCATCAGCCAACATCTAGTCATTATTCTTAGGTACTATATAATCATCTATAAAACCTTGTTTTGCTAAATGGAGACTAGAAAAGCACATGCAGAAATGAATAAATACAAAATGGAAAAGTATTCAAGATACGGAATTATCATAAAATGTGCTTAGTATATTGTGTAAACTCCATTGGAGACCTCCCTGACTATTCAGGTTTTTGTAATTACTAAGATTCGACTAATTAGGATTAAGAAAAAGAAAAAAAGTCTTTCTTATTATATGGTTAAGAAATAAAGAATTCAAAAAAATAATTTTTAATAATACTAATACGTTTTATGCATCGATAAATAGTGTGGAAGTATTAATAAAATTTTAATAAATGATAATAAAAGAACGATAATACTTAAAATATAATATCGATACATAGGGGGGAATATGTGATCATCATGCTTGGGAAGTATCCCATTGTTATTTTAAATGTTAATTTTCAATACATTAAAGGAAACTTTTGTCCATTTTCAAAATTTTAGAAAATGATATAATAAATAAAATAAATATTCCTAATTCCCTATATAAAACCTAAAAAATAAAAACGTCCTACTAAATGGTATTTCTTCCTTTTCTCATTTGTCAATTTTTCAATAAGTTGCAAAATTTCATTTCTTCAAAATATATACAGTACAAAAGAAAGGCAAGAGCTCAGCTCCTGCTAGGTATAAGTGACAAAGCAGAGTCACCAGGATTGACAAGAAAACACGGTGCACTCCTTTCCCGAGCAAACCCTATATTTACAACATCCTATGACAAAAATTTAAGCAAGTCAGTAGTTGGGCTGTCGCAAAAGAGATCATCTGCTCGTTACTCCCACATTTTAGCAGCTAACTGATCAACAACTGAATTGAGTTCACGAGGGATTAACTTAATTTGCACATCCTTGAAGTGGCAAAGTCTTCCTCTACAAGCAGCAAGTACATTGGAATACTTCAGCCGTGGTTTACAAGTAGAAGAAACTAACAAAATAGGAGGCTTAGAATCAACGCAAAGCAAGATCTTTTGAATATTCTTAGTTAGCGCTACAGAAAGTCCTCAATAAACTCCCCATAGCTCGGCAGCAACAACATCAATCAATCCTACTTTCTTGCCAAAACCGCACAACCATTAATAATTCGCATCCCTTAAGACAACCAATAGAGGCATTACCATCAAGCAACACTAATCTATCCATCTACGAGACCACCCATTCCATCGGTACCTGTTAATGATATAAAGAAACAGTCTCCAAGCGTCTAAGTTGCCTCTTTTGATGTACATATGCCCACTACTCATGTACTGTAGGGCGTATAACGGAGTATAAGGAAAGAGACAGAGAGATTATGAAGAAGCTTACGATTACGATATTCCCAAATTTTCTAAAGAGCAACAGCAAAGAAAAAAGCAATAGGAGGATAGGCATGCAAGAGATCCTGCTTTTTCACTACACAATTCAATTTAAGACAAAGTTTTATAGTTCCTTGACCATAAGGACTCACATAAGAAATGGTAGTCCATGGCTCTAGAATACCAGAGGCAGTAGGACAAAGTAAAAAAGATATGTTGAGTATCTTCATTTCGAGCACCACAATGAGGGCAAGAAGCAGCTGCCACTATATGACGCACCTGTAAATTAATTGTTGTAAGTAAACTATTAAATGATAGCTTCCACAAAGACAGTTTTATCTTCGGAGGAAAGCATGATGTCCATATCCAGCAGAGATTAACAGAAGGCTGTGACTGATCTGACAGAAGAAAATTATAGATATCAGCCGGAGTAGGTTCACATTAACCATAGCTTGTTGAGACATGAATTGATGAGTACAGAATAATTCTCTGCCTATAAAAGAAATGCTAGATTGGGGATTAGATCTACACACATTAAGCTGTTGAAAATAGTTAGGTTTTAATAACGAAGTGCATATCGCTTGAGTGAACAAGCTTCATTCCGACGACTTAAATCAAAAAGACCTAAGCCCCGCCAGCAATTTGGGCTGCAGAATTTGATCCCAAGAAATCCATGTTACTTTCGATCACTACTAGTGCCATTCCAAATAAAACTTCGAATCACCAAGGAAAGCTTATCAATTACCCTCTTAGGAAGCTTAGCCACCTGCATGAATTAGGTAGGCAAAACTTGCAAAATGGATTGAGCCAAAATAAGCTGACCGGCCATTCTCAATTGCCTGGCCTTGGATTTACTAAGCTTAGCCTGCGCCTTTTCAACAAGAAAATTCAACTGGAAGCAAATAGGATTATTTCCTATACCAAGCGGGAAACCCAAGTACTTCCTAAAAGCTGCAGTGATCCTAAAATTCAAGACAACAGCAACTCTAAATCGAGTTTCTTGAGACACATTTAGGGAGAAAAAAATAGAAGATTTGGCCTGACAGACCTATAAGCCCGATAGGTCCCCAAAAGAAGGTAAAAGGTCTGGATAACAGCAACATTGTTAATAGATGCTTGAGCTATTAACGTAATATCATCAACAAATATTATATGAGAAATACGAAAGTCATGCCCTCGGAATTTAAAAGGAATCTAGCACTTAAAATGAACCTCTTGTTTAATTAAGGACTAAACATCTCCATAACCAAAATAATGATGTAGGGGATAGGGCATCCCAATAATTGTTTGGGTTGGGAGAGTGGACTAATGCATAAGGTGGAAATGCTATATATGCTTGCCTGATTTTATGATCCCGATACCCTTTTATTTTGTTGCAAATTATTTATTATTTACATGATATATCGCTTGATTGATTAAGTGTTTATGCATTGCATGATTTATTAGAATCATTAGCACCTGATTAAGTTTATGTCTAGAAGCACATATAATTGTTTGAATGGTTAACCTATTTGAAAGATCAAATTACAAAGTATTAAGTTGGTTTTGTGCACAAATCTCTAATCTAACTTTGTTAATACTTCTGACATGTCAAGAATTAACAGCAAGTTTAATATAGGTTATTAATCTTGAACATAAAAAATTTTTGCAACAATTAATTCATTGTCCTTCTTGATTATTCAATAGGATGATATGTGTGTGAAAACATACACTTATCTAAAAGATTTTTCCAACAATTACATGTGAGTTAATATATTTTTTAGCCAAAGTACATGAATTTTAATTAAAGTCACGTATAATTAATTAACACAAGTGTAATTCATACTCTTTGTGTTTTAACACTCAAAAGTAGTATATATTTAAAGAATTTAAATTTTCTGTGTTTGATTTTGCAAGTCTCAAGGCTACTATGTAATAGTAGCTTAATTCAAGAAGTTAGAAATCAAGAAAAAAGAAGAAAACATGGAGCTAGAATTGCTGGCTTGATGGTATCCCCAGTTATCGTCATGCTGATAATTGATTTAAAGAGCCAACTTGAGCAACCGTCAAGTTAGTACACTTGCTGGCATCCAAAATAGAATGTGTAAAAGTATCACAAAAAGTGGATTATATTGTCATGATAGTAGTCTTAATTACCATCACGATAATATACTGGAACCCTAAAACAAAAGCACACCATTTCATTAAAAAGGAAGAGAAGTAATGCTTGATACATGTTCACCGACTTGATGGTACCTTTGCTTACCATCATACTGGTAGTGCCTTGATATGAAAACATTTTCTTCTTTATTTTTTATAGATTTTGTTTTGCATTTTCTAGGGTTTATGGTTCTAATTTTCACTACTCTCTCCTCTTTAGGCTATCTTAGGTTACTTTTAGGGTAGTTTTATGATTTACATGGTATTTTCTTGTATTTTCATGATTGTAGCATAGACTTTTAGTGGATCTTAGCTCTTTTTAAAGTTTGAGTTTGAAGATTTCCATTATTTTCATGCAGATTGTTAGGAAAAACTTAAAGAACTCTATTGTTGAGATTAAGGAACTTGGTTTTATAATGTTTCTCATATTTTTTCTTATTTAATGCAATTTTTATTTTCATATTCATATGTGTTATGTATCGATTGCTTATGCTTCATTAATGTGATAAATAGTGCTTATTATGCTTATGTGTAGCATGTGAATATGATAAAGTAGTTGTGGCTATTGATGTTTTTGTATTATGATAGTGTAAACTTGGAATTTTACTTAGTTCTATTGTATAATTAGGTATAACTTGAGTGTTAGGTTAAGGTTAAGCTAGGTAGTTATTCTTACACGTTGGACCTTCCCTCTTGTTATCCTAATAAGGTTTAGATACCATAATAAGAATCGAAAACCCTAAATAAAATCTAGGATTTCTAATTTGAATAGGTAATTCTTGAAAATTAGGGCTCAAATCCTTGTATTCACCTTAAGCTAAAATTGGTTAGGATGAGAAGTCAATTTTAATATAGTTATTTGAGTAGTGACGAGACTTGAATAACTAGTTGATGGTGTAGATGAGAGAATGATAATAAAATGCTCTTGCTACATGATAGAATTTATGAAACGAAAGTGGGATAAATTCTATGAGTGTGAGTAAAATCTATGTTTGAACTATCATAAATACTCTAATAGTATGGCTATAACAATCTTAGAAGATTATTTATTTGTTACTCATACATCTTTTTATAGAGAAATCTACATCCTGATATTGAGAAATTGCTAAAATCCATGCGTAATTTTATTGTAGTTTTCCCTTCTATTTTAGATAACTCGAATGTTCTTTCCTTTGAAATTGTTGAATTGGTTACCTATATTAGAGTAGAAATAGTAGAATCTAGTATTTAATTATCTTTCTAAATTTTACTCTTTCCATTACCATAAAATACGACCTTGATTACTCTCCCTATACTATCAATAGACCGATACTGATGGGAATCGAGTTATTGGCCTTTTGATCTACAGTATAGCCTAAGGATTAGAAGGCTCGATGAGACGAATTCTTCTATTCTAACTAACTCCTACCGAGGCTGAGTACTTTCTTGCCGAGTCACTCCTTAAGTCGTATTGAATGATTGCAATGTCTCGCAGATAGAATGTCGAGAAACGGATGGCCGAGACAACATCTAATCCTCTTTCATGCTTGACTACTTACTTACTCGGCATTACCTTTGCTACCATGCCGAGAGAGAGAGCCCAGGCTACATGAGCCATCCTTACTCGAATAAGTCAGTTGGCCATATTGCTTTGTCTACGTCTTCTAACGATCTCGCTAATATAACATCCCTACGTATATAGGACTACATGTAGAATCCACCCCATTAATTATAGTTTTATTAATATTTATTTTTACCCTATTGTATTATTGTACATTACTACTTTAGGGTAACACCCATTTTGTCTTTTCCCCTTTTAGGCAAGTTGCCTTAAATTCCTAGGTATAAATACTCTTTGTATTTGTAAGTTGCGGACAAACATATTATTATTGATATACTTGAGTATTTTTCATTCCTGGTGTAAAAAATGTTATTTTACGCTTGACATCACTCTTATCTTTTCCCTTAAGCATGGTTAGGTGGCGAGAAACCTCACTAAACTAATTTGTACATCATATCAAATTGTACTGTGAGTCTTCGGAAGTTTCACTAGTGCGTCATATCCTTTGGAGTTGTTTGTGGGTTTTACTTACCTTTCATTCGTCACTGTTCTTTTGCGCATTTTCCTCATTACTCTTTTTGAGCTTTCTACAAGCTTGGACCCATCCAGCGACTAACCTTATCAGTTTTTGGTCACGGTTTGTAATATCTTGGTATTAGAGTGAAGGTTTTGTTTGAGTTGATGCGTGGTTTTGAAGTTTTGTTATACCCTATTTTGCGTGTATAAAATCGAGTAAGTTATTAT
Organism: Lumnitzera littorea; assembly: GCA_024138015.1. Taxonomy (NCBI): domain Eukaryota; kingdom Viridiplantae; phylum Streptophyta; class Magnoliopsida; order Myrtales; family Combretaceae; genus Lumnitzera; species Lumnitzera littorea. Next base: position 37,062,352 of record JAMXBB010000001.1, read on the forward strand.
GTTTATTTGAGCGCTATATTGTTAACTATTAATTTCCTGAAGTGTTTGTTTGAGCTTTGAATTTGTGAGAAAAAAAAAGAATGACTGACCCAAGTATGAATGTTAGTACTGGCGATAACAGTGGAATTGTCCACCATGGATGACAGTCTTAGAGAACTCCCAAAAGCATTGACGAGAGACTTAATGAGGTAGCTAACCTCTTGGTGGATTTAACTCAAGCTTAACTTGTTAGAGGTTAGAACTCAGCTCAACTTGTTCGAGGTGGAGGAGTAAGTAGACGAGTGAGGAGAAGGATTGATTTAATAGATATGGGAGACGAAGAAGAAGAGGAGCATTTTGAAGAAGAGCTTATATGAATTCCCAGAGCATCCAACCATGTAAAGCTTTAGATTTCAAGTTTCAATGGATTTGGGAATTCTGATGAGTATTTGGAATGGGAAGAGAAGGTAGAGCGTGTGTTTGATTATTATTAGTACAAAGACTGCGAGAAAATGAGAATTATTGTTGTTGAGTTCTTTGGATATGTCGCCATGTGGTGGAAAAACTTCTAAGCAATGAGAAGATGAGAATGCTACTAAGAGATTAACACTTGGCTTGAGATAAAGAGAGTACTCAGAAATAGGTTTGTGCTGGAAAATTTCTTCAGGATACCTTCACTCGGTTCTAGGAGCTGAGGTAGGGAGGCCAAATTATTGACAAGTATATTCAAGAGTTTTAAATGCTTATGATCCGTTGCGAAGTAGATGAACCACCAACTCGAATTGTGTCAAGATTTATTACTGGATTGAGAGGTAATATTAGGAACATTGTAGAGCTTCAGCTATTCACCACAATAGATGAAGCTATTAGGATTGCCCAACGAGTGGAGAGGTAGAGAAAAGTTTGAGAGTCGACCAGAACGCCGACTAGTCGACTTGGATAAGGAAGTCATAGAACTTTATCGAGTACTTAGTCGAGTAGAAAGGTTGATGTCTGAGCTGAGTAGAAAGGCCGATCTGACAATGAAGTATTAACCCAAACTCATGAGAAGGGGCAAGGGTCTGGAAGGAAGACGAGCTAAATCAAATGTTTCAAGTTTGAAGGATTCGGACATATGGCTGCTCAATGCCTAAACCAAAAAGCGATGGTCATCAAAGGAGAAGTCCCAAAGCTAAAAGTAGAAAGTAAGGATGAGGAACTTAAGGAGGAGGAGGTTCATGCCGAGAAAGAGCTGATTGAGGAGGACGTGTTTGTCGAGGACTTAGATCAGTTACTCATGGTTGTTTGATGCACTATAAACATGGAACCCTCACGAGAGGAGGAGTAGAGAGAGAATTTGTTTCATACCACCTGCAAAGTGAATGATCAGGTGTATACCCTCATTGTGGATAGTAGAAGTTGCACCAATGTAACATCAGTCGATCTTATTTCAAAACTAAAGTTACCGAATGTTGCTTATCCAAGGCTGTACAAGTTGTATTGGTTAAGTGAGAAAAGAGCATTGTATGTCACTTGGCAAGTACTATTGTCGATCATTATTGGGAACTACTTTGACTAGATTCTCTATGACTTACTACTCATGTGTGCTTCCCATGTGTTGCTAGGTAAATTGTGGTTATTTAATAGGAGAGTCATTTATGATTGCTACAAGAACACATACATGTTCGAGAAGGATGATAATAAGATCACATTGAACCCAATGCCGCCGAGAGAAGTTCATAAGTTACAGATGAAACTTGTTCGCGGATCGAAGAAGGCTCTAGTAATGAGTAAAGCTGAGCTCTGAGAGGTCATCAAAGCAGATGAGCTGACCCTTATGTTAGTCAGGTGATTTTTAGGAATGAAGGAGCAGGGTGAACTATCCCAGGAAATCAAAAAGTTACTAGATGAGTATGCCGACCTATTGCTAGAATGGTTACTTAAAGGATTACCTCCGACCCGAGGCATAGAGCATTGCATTGACTTAATACCCGACGCTGCACTATCGAATAAACCTGTTTATTGGATGAATCTCGAATAGGCTTTTGAGCTCCAACACTAAGTCAATGAGTTGCTCGAGAGAGGATATATCAGAGAAAGTCTTAGCTGATTCTAGTATCGAAAAAGGATGGTACCTGGCGGATGTGTGTAGACAACCAAGCTACAAACAAGATTACGATCAAATACAGGTATTCGATCCCGATGCTCAAAGACATGTTAAATGAATTGAGTAGAGCTAAGATTTTCAATAAGGTTGACCTTAAATCTGGCTACTGCCAAATCTACATGAGGCTAGGAGATGAGTGGAAGACTGTGTTCAAGATTGTATTCAAGACTCGACATGGACTTTACGAATGGATGGTCATGCCCTTTGGCTTATCAAATGCCTCGAGCACTTTTATGAGACTAATGAACCATATGTTGAGACATTTCATAGGGAAGTGTGTCGTGGTGTACTTTGACGACATCCTGGTTTATAGTGCTGACATGCCAAGTCACTATGAACATTTTAAAGCAGTTTTAGATATCCTCTGTATTGAGAGACTATTTGGCAATTTAACGAAATGTTGCCTTTGCCAAGAGGAAGTAGTATTCTTGGGCTACATAGTTAGTAGAGGAGGCTTGCAAGTTGATGATGAGAAGATCTAAGAAATTGTCGAGTAGCTGACTCCTGCGACTTATGCCGACAAGAGAAGTTTCCACAAACTAGCTTTATTCTATAAGAGGTTTATTTGGAATTTCAGTACCCTTGCTACACCACTTACAAAGTTAATAAAGAAGAACATTGACTTCTGATGGGGAGAAAGGGAGGAGAGGAGTTTTGCCAAGATAAAAGAAAGATTGACATCTACCCCAATGTTAGTGCTACTTGACTTCAACAAAATTTTTGAGCTAGAATGTGACACGTCAGGCATTGGAATAAGTGTTGTCCTAATGTAGGAAGGCCGACCAATTACCTTCCAAAATGAGAAGCTCCGAGGACCCCAATTGAATTGCTTTGTGTATGACAAAGAACTTTTGGCATTGATTCGAGCACTACAAGTATGGCAACATTATTTACTGCCAAGAGGATTTATCATATATACTAACCATGAATCGCTGAGGTACCTCCAAAGTCGGACTAAGTTGTCAAAGTAGCGGGCGAGATGGGTTAAATTTCTTAAAGGATTCAATTTTGTAATAAAATACAAGTAAGGAAAGAGCAACATAGTTGCAGATGCTCTTTCGAGAAGACATACACTTTTATTTGATCTGTAGCTTCGGCTGTTTGGGTTCATAAGTATCAAAAAGCAATATTCTAAGGATCCACACTTTGGACCTATATTTGCGTGATGTATTGATGGAAGAATAGTAGATGAGTACCATGTAAAGAATGGCTACTTGTTTCGAAGTAGGAAACTATGCGTACTAACTTGTTCCCTAAGGGAGTTATTGATCAGGGAAGCTCACAGTGGAGGACTTTCCGAATATTTCGGAGAAAGGAGCACCTGTAAACTATTGAATGGTTGATTCTTTGGCCGAGAACAAGGAGAGATGTGCATTGAGTTGTCGAAAGTTATACTGTGTGCAAGAAGGCCAAGTGTCGAGCCGAGCAAGAGAGAGTAATGCCTCTACCTGTTCCAATGAGGCTATGGACTGAATTGAGCATAGACATTGTTCTTGGACTACTGCGAACTGCTTAAGGCAAAGATTTTGTAATGATTATTATAGATAGTTTCAGTAAGATGGCACACTTCGTACCTTACACCAAGACTCACAACGTTTTGGCTATTGCTTCTCTTTTTTTGTAGGAGATTGTGCGGATACATTGCGTACCAAGAAGTGTAGTCTCCGATAGAGACCCGAAATTCTTAAACCATTTCTAGAGAACCTTGTGGCATCGGTTGGGGACTAAATTACTCTTTAGTACCTCATGTCACCCCTAAATTGATGGCCAAATAGACGTGGTTAATTGCACTTTGGGATCATTACTTTGACTTGCAGTAGGGAAAAATGTGACAGATTAGGACGTTTACTTGCTAATGGTCGAGTTTGCCTACAACCGAATAGTACATGACATAACTAAGCAAACTCCCTTCGAGGTGGTCTATGGATTCAATCCCGAGTTGCACCTCAACCATACCCCTATACTAGTACCTATGTGAGAGGACCTTAATGCCTCGGTTAGAGCACAATGCCTTTACCATATATACGATAAGGTTACTTGGTACATCAACAAGGCTACTAGAAGAATACGGGGGAAGGCTAAGGGTAAGATGGCTAAGCAATTCTAGCTAAGAGCTATGGTATGATTGTACCTCAACATGGAACGGTTCTCAAGTAAGAAGAAGAACAAATTATTCGTATGGGCTGAGGGACCCTTCAGAATCTTCTAGAAGATCAATAACAATGCTTACAGGTTGGAGTTGCTAGAGGATTATGGAGTTTTCAAGACCTTCAATACTACCGACCTCAGTCCATATCACCTTAATGGAGAATTGATCGAAGACCATCTGGATTTGATCCTACATCTAAATTAACCTGAATTGAATGATGGGAATCGAGCTATTAGCCCTTTGACCAGCAATCAAGCTCAAAGACTGGAAGGCTTGATGAGACAAATTCTTCTACTCCAACTGACTCTTGCTGAGGTCGAGTACTTCCTTGCCAAGTCACTCCTTAAGCCATACCGAATGACTGCCAATCTCTCGTAGATAGAATGCCGAGAAATGGATGGCTGAGATAACATCTAATCTTCCTTCATGCCTAACCACTTACTTACTTAGCATTACCTTTGCCACCATGCCGAAAGAAAGACATTGGATTACATGAACCATCCCTACTCGGACAAGCCAGCTGGTTGTGCTACTTTGTCTACATCTTCTAACAACCTTACCAATATAACATCCTCATGTGTATAGGACCATGTATAGAATCTACCCTACTAGTTATTGTTTCTATGAATATTCATTTTTACCCTTTTGTATTGTTATACATTATTACTTTAGGATAACACTCATTTTGTCTTTTGCCCTTTTAGGTAAGTTGCCATAAATTCCTAGGTATAAATACCCTTTATATTTTTAAGCCGTAGACAAACAGATTATCACTTATACACTTGAGTATTTTTCCTTCCTGGTGTAAACATTATTGTTTTATGCTTGGCATCACTTTTATCCTTTCCCTTAAGCAAGGTTAGGTAACAAGTGACCTCACTGGACCAATTTTTGTGTCATATAGATTTGTGTCGTAAGTTCTCAAAGGTTCCATTGGTGTATCAAATCCTCTGGAGTTGTTTGTAGGTTTTTCTTACCTTTCATTCGTCATTGTTCTTTCGTGCATTTTCCTCATTACTCCTTTCGAGCTTTCTGTAAGCTTAGACCCATCCAGCAACTGGCCTTGTCAGTTCTTGGTTACGGTTTGCAACAGGTATGCTTGCCATTAGTTTGTTGACTTCACTAAAATTTAATTATTTATGTTTACAAGCAAGTCAATTGATAGTATAGTGTTTCATTGTTTTTAAGAAGGGGTAAATTTTTATTTGTGTTTGAAATTAGTGGAAGTGAAATCATGACAACATGGGAGTAACAAATGGTATTAGAGCTTGGCATAAATAAGAAGATCTAAACATAAATATATTTTCTGATACCTAAATTCATATCAGAACGAATTATTGAATAGAAGATAAGTTTGTCAAAACAACTTAAATTAAAAACAAAATAAGAAAAGATGGAAATTAGTCTAATATTCATCATTGCTCCCATATTGGTAATAATAACCTTTCTTTGTGGAAGTGTAGAGTGGAGAGTTATTTATAGATAACTGATTACTAAGCATAGATGATTATTCAATATGGGAGCAAAGTAATTCATGAAACGATGACAATGGAAGAAGAAATGAGAAAAGCATCTGCTAATGCAAGAGCATAATATATCCTTTTAAGTTTCACGAGTCCCTTTATGTTTAATTTAATGATAAGAATGAAGCACCTAGACCCCCTAACGCAACATACTTTAGCTCATGAACCTTGGAGCAATGAAGATTCCTAATGTATTTGAGAACTAATTGCACTTCATCTAACCTAAGTAATGGACATTGATCATAGTTAGGATAATCCTTGGCCAAAGCCAAGATAGGATAGCAAACTTGAGAAGGTCGGATGATTTGACCTTAGTACGGGCCATCTAAATGCCAAGCTAGCTTAATCCAGAATCGAACTATCTGTCCACTCGATTTGATCTAGATTAGGCTATCTAGTCCACCTTACGCTTTACATTTTCCATATTTAAGCTAACCATCCTGGTGCGAAGATGCTTGAAGACCTAAACCTCTAATTCTACTAGAAGCCAGTCAAATATGCTTTTCTTTACTCTTTCTCAGAGCTTCTAACCACCATATGACACGTATCCACAATACACGATCTTATGTTGATTCTCTAACACTCTTTTTGTATTATTTTTCTATTTTACCCATTTGGTATGTTTCTTAGGTTCCTATTTGTATTTCCCCTTTTGTTCTTTCCCATTTTGTTGTAACCCTAATTGGTCGAGTATATAAGGCTACATTTGTATTGTATAGTCATCATCTTGAATCTTGAAGATACTACAACTTGAGTCTCTCTAAATTTTCCTAACTCTTACCTACTCCTCTAGCAAGACTAGTGGTGAATACCCCTTCTAATCACTTTTGTGTAATATTAAGTGGTTGTTGGGCCGAGTGGACTGCTCATATGTCATATCCAGTGATTGCCTTCAAGTTTGCTAACCCTTTTGGTTCTTGTTCAAACCCGTCTTTTTATGCCTCGTATGTGTTACCTTAAGACGTATCATTTAATCCATACTTACCAAATAGCTAAAGATATATGGTAGAAGCTAAGTGCCAAATTTAAAGAAAGAATTATGGATGCAAAAGTGTTAGATACTAAATTGGAAATGCATAATTTCTACTTAATGATGGATGGTGAAAGGATTTCCTGATAAAGAATTGAATGATTTAAGATAAATAAGAAGAATCAAGTTTAGATGATGATTCAGACATTGAAGATGAAATTGTTGACATATATAAGGAAATGCAAAAACCAATGTTAGTGCTATCTAAATATAGAAAAAAGAAATCTCGAAACTATAGAAAAGGAAGATGTGTCAGTTTTCTTACCACAACCATAACCACCAATTTCTTCACAACTTTTTGAAAGCAGCTCTAAGAGATTCTGATGGAAACTCTTAAGAGACCAAAGCATAAGGAGATGAAGTACTAAACAAAATAGATGAATATGTGGTTGGCAATTCAGCAAGAGGATTTATTGAAGAGAGCATTTCGATAAACAAATCTCCTAGACCTATCTAATCCTAGTTAGTTTCCTATTCATCTATCTTTGAGAATGAACCCAAATCTCAACCTTAGGATGCTCTTAGAGAGGATCATCCATAGAAATGAAATTTTATCCATAGAAAATTCCAAAACAATCCTTGAAGAAATGGAAGAAAGAAGGGAAGTTTCTATGAAGAAAGTTGATGATGCAGCCTCAAATTTAAAGGTTGAAATCAATTTTACCTTTAATGAACTTAAGGAACTTTTAAGATTAAAAAATATTCTTTAAAAATTCTTCAATTATTAGTTATTAAAATTTCTTTAATACCTTGTTAGGAGGCTATTATTTGACATGTGATGAATACCCCCTTAGATTTCTACAAAACACTAGTGAATTATGAAGTTTGGTGGTTTTACAACCAAGTTGAGAGAATCAATGATTCTTATTACTCTTCTTTGAAAATTGTTGAGAATATTATGATTGTTGAGAAAAAAGCAATAGAAGCTAGCAACTTTATGCAAAAAGAAGTCATAAGATTTTATAAGACATGGGAAGCATTTATATTGCAACTAATATTTTTGTGTAAGAACAAAATGTTTTCTGAATCTATAATATCCACTAAATACTAGCCATATGCATGAGAAGTGATTTTGAAAAAATCAATTTGAATATATATTGTTTGCTTTGAATTGTAGGAAAGTAAAAGTCTTAAAGAGATTAAGATAATGATCTTAACTACTAATCAATTTTATATAAGAATATATATTAGAACCATGATTCTAAGCAAGAAATGTGTATTCTTTTAGATTTTAGAGAAATATTTGATAAATTATTTATAGGGATTATATAAGAACCTCATGTAAAATTTTTGATTTAATGTGTATTCTAATCTAACGTATTTGATGAATGATTCTGAATTGATATATCTAATTTGTCAAATGAGTTTGATAATATTCATGATTCAACTGAATTTCTTGAACACATTTGATTTTATAAAATTTTGAGATATGAGCTAATCAAATGAATTATATGAGTAAATTAGATGATTCTAAATACTATGGTTAATTCTAATAAATATCCTAACATGATAAATCTAATGCTATATATGAAATGATGAATGCTCTAAAGTAATATATATGTTGATCTGATGGAAGATCTAATAAAGATAGTATCATAAATCTATATGATATTGATGCTTAAATAAAGAACCTGATAATCTGAAAAACATTATGATATAAGATCTTTCATAAATTAAGGAGGAAAGAATACAAAAATGGGTTAAAGTAATATTTTTGTAATATAAACTCATAGTTTCAAGAACCATCATGAACTTTTTATTATTTTTGATGATAACTAAGGGAGAATAGTATGAAAAATGACATATGAATGAAAAAAGAGAATTTTAGAAAAAATGAGACGTAAAGGGGGTGATACCCAAATATTTGCTAATTTTGAAGCTAGTAACCATGTCAGTGAAGATAATATATAATACTAGTACAATTTATGAAAAGAAAATTTGATAGTATGAATAATGACCGAGGAAAGAATAACTGTTTGAGTAGTAACAGAATATAGGCTTGATCATATTTTCATGGAAAGAATAAAATATTTTATAATCATCAAAAAGGGGAGATTATTAGTGCAAGAAAGCGAATGAAAAGTATTCTTAATGATAAACCAAAGCAAAAGGTATTTTTATGATAACAAATTATATAAATAAAAAATATTTTGTTATTGCTAATTAGGCTATCTAGTGTGCAACTTAATGAATTATATTCCTAAATGTTTAAGAGGAGCAAGAATCGAATGATAAGATTTAAAGTAACTTAAAGATACAAAATCTATGAAACAAGTATCAACAGTAGACATATAATTAGAATCAACTGTCATTATAAGCTTATCAAAATAAAAACGAAAAGAAAAGAACAATATATATCTTCATCAATATGAATCAAAAGCACAAGATATAGATACATTATTTTAAAGATGGAGATAGAAAAAAGGTATTGATTAGAACAAAAAGACTAACTAGAAGTGTAGGATTGAACAAACTAAATATAAAAAGCACAAAAGATATATGAAGGTGAAACATGATTAGAAGCATGTTACAAGAAATAAAAAGTCAAGACCTAGCAATGTAGATATATATTTGGGTAATATCTCTGCTCAAGGCCAAGAGATATAAAAGCAATAATTATGAAGATTATAGAAGTGTGTGATACAATGGACTGATGAAAATTTCTAAGTATATGAAGCAACTACAAGAAAAGTTTCACATGACAAATAGTATATCAATTATGACAGTAAGGAAAGAAGATTATAAAGATTTGAAAAAACAACGGCCATTACATTATTGAGAATACTTGAACATTGGAGCTACAACAATTTAAGGATGAAGTGATTAACGAAATAAAGGGGAAGAGCAAGAAGAGAATAGAAGTGAAAGAAAAGAAAATTTTAAGAGTTACACAAGTTTTTGTGATTTTATTGTTCAGATGAGTTTACACACGTTTACTGATCTAAGAGAAAAAGCTCACAACTAGAGATTTTATATGGCCGAGAACCTGTGTGAAAGTGTGAGGAAATCTAGTAATCGTCAAAGAAATTACTAATCTCTCTAAAAATTAGTGTATGACCATTTGAGAGAACTTAGGAGGGAGATTTTGTAGAATTGTGACCTAGAGGTAGCACAAGATTGTAGGAATTATTGACCTCTATGTAAAGTTTTCTTCAAATTGTAGAAGTACGATGTAGATCACCATATCCTTGATTGTAGGCTAGAAGAGTGGACTTAAGCATAAGGCGAAACCACTATGTATGCTTGCCTGATTTTTTTATCTTGACACTCATTTATTTACTTTCAATTTATTTGTTGTTTGCATGATATATTGCTTGGTTACTTAGGTGTTTATACATTACATGATTTATCACAATTATTAGCATGTGATTAAGTTTAAGGTAAGAAGCGTATAGAATTCTTTGAATAGTTAACATATTTAAAAGATTAGATTACTAATCATTAAGTTGGTTTTTTCATGCAAATCTCTAATATAAATTTGTTAATTTTTTTTATGTGTCTGTTAAAAATTAAGATCTAGTTTAATTCAAGTTATTAATCTTAAATATTAAAAAGTAAAAATTGGCTAAGTTTTCAAATGTCGCTAACAATTAATTCAACCCTCTTTCTTAATTGTCCATTAAGATCAATAATAACGAACTACGAGACACCCATCAAGTTAAGAGAAGTCACACTTCTTCATATTATCATATAACTTCTCAGCTCAAAGCATGAAGAAAACAACTTAGAGATGCTTACAATGTACCTTTAGGTCGGGATTGTACACTAATATGTCATCAAAGTATACAACCAAAAACTTACTAATAAGATGTCAAAATACATGATTCATTAGCCTCATGAAGTTTCTTGGTGCATTGGACAAACCAAAGGGCATCACCATTATTGAATTTGAAAAAGAGTCAGAAGAAATGGTTTGATCCTCTTATTTTTCTTTCTCGAATCAAGAGATCTACCCTAGTCATACAACCCAAGTTTGGTCTTGAATACGGTCTTCCATTCGTCTTTAGCTCGTATTGGAATCTAATGGTGGCCTGACTAAAGGTCAATATTTGAAGACTCTAGCTCAATGCAGCTCATCAAGCATATCATCTAGCATTAGGTTAAATATCTATATTTGATAGTGATTATGTTGATGGCACAACTATTAACATACATCCTCCATCATCTATCCTCCTTTGGCACTAGTAAGGCATACAAACTTAAGAACTCATGGATATAACCCTTATTAATTAACTCATCAACCTACCTCTAGAGCTCAATAGGTTGCTTTGTGTTCATCTTCTAGGCAAGCTTATTCAGTAAAGTAACCCTAGTTAATGATCAATGGTATGCTTGATGCTACAAGTTGGGACAATCCCTTAGGCAGCTCGTTTGGGAATAAGTCCATAAATTGGTCAATTAGTTTTTGTTCTTTGGTAGGTAACTCCATCGCTTATTCTTTCATCTCTAATATACTCTAAATCAATAAGAAGGTTAATGCATTGGCCTTAAGCTCTTATGACAACTCTAATCGGGTCATCACTAGGCTTTTCTTTTGAATGCAACTTAGATGAGCTTACATGTCTCTTTAGCTCGAAATCATGGAATTTAGTACAACTCTTGTTCCTCCATGCTTCAAGGCATAAGTATTCCTAAATCCATCATGAATGACTCTTCAATTGAATAATCATGATTGGCATTACAGTACGTGCAATTCGTACGTTAGTAGCACATTACTTCATCATGGTATACCTTAATAGAGATTAGTGCAACAATCTGTTAGGTGGCATAAAGAGCACCCTTCTCATGTAGGCAATGTAACTTATAGGGATTAGGATGAGGAGCGATTTACAATTTCAAATTCTATACTATGCTTACAAAAGCTACATTATTACAACTCCTACTATCCATAATAATAGTACATAGTTGACCCTTCACTCAGTAGGTGGAGTAAAATAAATTCTCTCTCTTCTCATCTTCATTCAAACTATTCATATTTTGTTGAAAAAAGAGAGGCCTATTCATATTCAAAGCTTAGCAAATGATTATGTTCAAGAATTCTCCCTACTCGATATCTATTGCAACCTAATTATCCTTAAGAATCTCTTCTTAGTCAACACCTTGCTTCTTCAATTCCTCAACTTCCTCATCAGAACTATCAACTTAAATGGTCTACATGTCACCTTTGATAACCATTATCCATTAGTTTAGGCATTAGGTGGCTATGTGACAAAAACCATGATACTTAAAGTACTTGATCTTGCTCGTCTTTTACCCTGAATTTTGTCCTTTCTTGAATTTCCTTGGCTCTTCTTTTTCAATACGACAGGACTTCAAGTTGGTTATGACAATTTCTCGCCTACTCAACTTACGTTAAACTAACTTATCTAGATTTAGTAGGACAAATGTTAGGTAGCTTAGAGGAGCTCAAGAATAACCATGATATCTCCAGCGCTTGACTCTTTAAGTAGCTTGGATGACATCCTCCAGTATATCAATTGATGAGTGTAAAATTACACTCATTTGTCATGCCATTTTCTTGAATATTTTGAGCAATTTTGATATAAGTTAATTGAATTTGTTATTGATTTTAATTATTTTTTATTTTAGGACTCAATTGAAGTGATATAATGAAAAGATGAGAATTTAGGTGATTTTTGGAGAAAATTTCATCTATTTTGAAGGATAATTTGAAGATGACAAGGAATAAAGAGAACTTGTTCCAAAAATAGGCAAAAAAGATGAATGCAAGTACTTACCACGGCTGACACGGACTTGTGGATGAACATAAGAACTTGATATCACATGTAACCAAAAGGGTGGGTCCAAGCCACAAGATGGCTTAAAAAGTAAATGATAGTTGAAGGTTAAGTAGGGGGTTACCATGCATCGACGAAGGATATGACGCACCAACGCCGCACATGAGCTCAGGTCATACTTGATATGACGCACAAGTATGGTTAGAGGTCACTCGCCACTAGTCCATGCTTGGAAGAGCTAGATAAGAGTGGCTCAAGAGTAAGAGGGACACTTAGCTTAAGAGACTGAAAAGTTCAGTATATTTTTTGTATTATGATGCTCAACTTTTACAATATGACGGTATTTATATCATCCAATTAAGGCAAATCCTAAGTTACAAAAATTACAAAAGAATGGTCTTTATTTGCCAAAAACAAAAGAGAATAATTTGCAAGGAAATATGAAATCATACAAAAGAAGGAGCGTGAATGTTCTTTGTCAGAAAGGACAGTACATATGTCAATAAAAGGATAACGTATGTGTTTTTACTATGATTTTGATGGTATTGTAGTCCGAGCAGGGGTAGGCCTTTGTTTAGGCTTGTTCGACATCAGAAGGGGTTGGATTATGGTTGGTTCAGGGATGGCTCACATTGAGGTTGGCCTCGGATGGTCAACTCCTAACAGTTTTGCTCAGCTTTAGTATAGTAGAGATTACTACATTCAGGTTTAGCGCTTGGACTATGGTTTAGTAAAGGGTTCGGTTCGGCACGCTGGTTGATCACCTTGGCAACATCTTGAATGGCATGGAGAGCAAAGTAGCTCAGTAGATTGGACTGGGGCAAGCATTGCTCCTCGGTGCTTAACTTACCTCAGATAGCTCGGCGGATCACTTGAGAGAGCCCTTAGGCTTGGGAGTGTGTAATCGGTCCTTAATCCTTATCATGCCCTTCAAGTTGTTTGAGATTTAGGATCAAATCTGGTTCGGGTCTAGTTTGCTCGTCTTTGGGAGTGTAAGGTTAGAGGTCAGCAATGTTGAAAGAGTTTGAAACTCCATATCCTTTAGGTAATTCAATCCTATAGGCATTAGGATTAATCTTTTCAAGCACTTTAAAAGGTCCGTCGGCTCTATGAGACAACTTGCTCTTCTTCAAGTAAAGGAATGGTTCCCTCTTCCTTTATCCTCAGCTTTGCTTCTCAAGCTTAATAACAGCTTGACCTAGTTGCTCTACAACCTTCTAATATGTGGTCTTGATGGTTTCAACTTTTTCGGCTGCTGGCTGGTCATCATCACCAATTTTCGGTTGGGGTGCTTAGTCTAATAGGAGTTTGGGGTTGAACTTATAGGCGACTTCGAATGGAGACATGCTTACGATATTGTGGGCAGTTTGATTGTAGGAAAATTTGATTATAGGCAAATACAGATCCCAATCGGCCATGTTTCATCTGACAATGACCCGTAACAAAGTTCCTACAATTCAGTTGACAACTTCGGTTTGCCCATCGGTTTGTCGATGGTAGGACGTGTTGTACAATAACTTAGTTCCTAATTGCCTCCAAAGTGTACTCCAAAAGTGGCTCATGAACTTAGGGTCTCAATCTGAAACTATGGTTCTAGGTATACTGTGAAGCTTAATTACCTCTTGTAAGAAAAGAAAAGAGATAGCCGAAGCATTGTTAGTCTTGGAATAGGGTACAAAATGTACCATCTTGCTAAATCGATCCAAAACTACCATGATGGAGTCTTTCCCTTAGGACGTCCTTAGTAATCCTCTGATGAAGTCTATACTCAGCTCAAACCATGGTTTGGTCAAGATTAGTAAGAGTTGGTAGTATCTTTAGTCGGCTCGACTCTTTACTATTTAGTAGGTCGCACATCTTTCTAACATGGATTGGATATCTATTTTTATCCTTGGCCAAAAGAATCTAGAGGATAATACCTCATAAGTTCGACACTAGCTAAAGTGTCCTGTTAATCCCCTTTCGTGCGTCTTGCACACTAGCAGTTCTCGTATGGAATAGGTTGGGATACATAACCTCCTCTTCCTAAATAAGTATCCATCCTCCCTGTGATAGTCGTCCAGCATTCGTCCTTCCTCATAATGGACATAGATAGGACCAAAGTGTAGGTCCTCGGCATACAAATTCTTGATGGTTGAAAAACCAAGTAGCTTCATCTACAGTTCGGTTAGGAGGGTATGTCATCTCGATAAGGCATCAGCTACTACATTGTTCTTTCTGTTCTTATATTTTATGACATAAGAAAATCCTTTCATGAACTCAACCCACTTGGCTTGTCTTTGGGATAACTTTGGTTGGCTATTTAGATATCTCAAAGATTCATGATTGGCGTAGATCATGACTTCCTTGGGTAGTAGGTAGTGTTGCTACACTGTTAATGCTCGTATTAAGGAGTAGAACTTCTTGTCGTAGATAGAATAGTTGAGTGTAGCTCCTCGAAGTTTATCATTGAAGTAAGCAATAGGTCGACCTTCTTGCATCAGCTCAGTACCTATGCTTCATCCGAACGCATCACACTCTATCTCAAATACCTTATTGAAGCTCGGCAAAGCTAAGATGGGCGCTGTAGTTAGCTTCTTCTTCACGTCTTCAAAACTCCTCCTCTCTTTCTCACCCCATCTGAGTTCAACATTCTTCTTTGAGAAGTCGATGAGTAGGGCCACAATTATACTAAAATTCTTTATGAATCGACGATAGAATGATGCCAGGTCGTGGAAACTCCTTACATTAGTAGAGTAGGTCGGCTTGAGCTATTCTTTGATCGCTCTTACCTTCTCACCGTCAACTCTGATGCCACCTTCGCTCATAACAAAACCCAAGAAGGTCACCTCGGTTCGGTAAAACTTACATTTCTTCAGATTGGCGTAGAGCTGTTCAGCTTAGAGTTTTGCAAGCACTTGTTGAAGATGCTCTTAGTGAGTCTTTAGGTTAGAACTGTACATTAGAATGTCATCAAAATAAACCACGACAAACCTTCTTAGTAATTTTCGGAGCACATGATTCATAAGTTGGATGAATGTGCTTGGCACATTGGATAGCCCAAATGGCATTACAAGCCATTCATACAAACCATGTTGTGTCTTGAATGCGGTTTTCTACTCATCTCCTTTACGCATTCGGATTCGATGGTATCTAGATTTGAGATCGATCTTAGAGAACACTCTTGCTCTACTTAACTCATCTAGCATATCATTAAGCTTAGGTATGGGATACCTGTACTTGATGGTGATTCGATTGATGGCTCGACTATCTACACACATCCTCCAAGAACCATCCTTCTTTGGCACTAATAAGGCCAACACGGCATAGGGGTTCAAGGACTTGTGCACATACCCTTTCTTCATGAGGTCGTCTACTTGCCTCTGCAACTCGGTAGCTTGTTCAAGGTTCAGCTTATAGGCAGGCTTATTTAGCAGGGCGACTCTTGGCTATAGGTTAATTGCATGCTCGACACTTCAGATTGGGGGTAAACCCTTTGATAGCTCCTCTAAAAACAGGTCGGCAAAGTCCTCTAATAAGGTTTTTACCTCGGTCAATAGCTCTTCCTCCCTGAGTCTCATCTTTAGAAGCCTCTTGACAAGTGGATAGGTTGGTCCCTCTAGCTCCATTTCTCTTTTTAGTTTGGCTCGAGTCAACCTTCTTTAAGGTTTGGCTAAGCTGGGATTGCATCATTTTCACCTACTCAGCAGTCATGGGACTTAATTTCAACCTTCTCCCTTTATGCTCTATAGAACATTTGTTCCTCTTACCGTCATATATAACTATTCGGTTAAACATCCATGGTCATCTAAATAGAAGATGGGACATACTCATGGGTAGCACATCATAAAGCACTTCATCTCAATACCTGCCTATACAGATCGACATAGACACCTGTTTGTTCACTTGTAGGGCTTCCTTATCACTGAGTCAATGATGCTTGTAAGGTTTCAGGTGGGGGTATGGTCGGTAATTTCAGCTGCTGGACCATAAATGCAGAGGCTACATTGGTGTAGCTCCTACTATCAACGATCAGTGCACATAGTGATTCATTCACTTTGCACCTAATATGGAAGAGATTTTCTCTCTGCTTGTCTTCAGGCATGGGACTGATGCTCATTATCCTCTTTAACACTAAAATGGTTGGCATGAATGTTACCTTCCTCGCTGTAGATAACTACCTCCTCGAATAGCTCAGTCTATTTGTCCTCCTTTGACTCCTCTACTTCCTCATCAGTCCTATCAACCTCAACAGTCGGCGCCTCGCCTATGATCACCATTGTTCACTTGTTTGAACACTGAGCAACCATGTGTCTAAATCCTTGTTATTTGAAATACTTGATCTCACTTGTCTTCCTCCTTGAACTTTAGCCTTTCTCAAACTTCTTCGATGGTTCCTTCTCCTTTGCTCGAGTAGTCTAAGCAGGTCGTGTTTCAATGACCCTGCTTGGTTCCATTCGTATAGGTTTGCTTGGAACAAGTCAACTACTGTTAAGATGGTTGACGGGTAGTCAGAATCTTTCTATTTGGTGCCTTTCTATCCTCTCGGTGGCTTAAATTGCATCATCAAGTGTTCTAACATCCAAGGTTTCTAGGACATCTCCAATCTCATTCTTCAGTCTGCCAATGAATTGAGAAATAATTCAGTTTTCGGGCTCTATGACTTCGCATCGGATCATTAGCATTTGGAATTCTTTAACGTAAGCGTTCACACTCGATCCTCCTTATCTCAGTTCTTGCAGTCTCTTGAAGGCATTCTGTAGATAATAGCTCGGCACAAACCTTCTCCACATAACTCTCTTCATATCATCCCAACTCCTAATCTTTTACTCTCCTTCCCTTCTTCTAGTGGCTTGCAAGTTCTTCCACTATAAGGTGGCATAACTAGTGAACTCCAACACAACTAGCCTAACCTTTGCATTTTCAGGTACTTTGTAGCATTCGAATTACTTTTCAATCTTATCCACCCAATCTAGGTAATCTTCGGCATCACCACTTCTAGAAAAACTTAAGATACGCATCCTAAGTCCTTCGACTCTACAGGCCCGCACATTTCTTTCTTTAGCTCCGTAGTACTCTTTTGCATCGTTATCTCCTTCCGCTTCTTCCTCAATCTGTTCAAGCGCTAACCTACATTTAGCATCCCCACCAACTCCTTTAGCTCGAGGTGGTCGAGTTGGGGCATTAGCTCAGCCAAATTGACCATTGCCTCGTTGCTGTTGCTTATGTTCCCTAATGGGGTTATTTCTAGCTCGCTGTCTATCTTCTTGTATAACGGTCACCAAATTAGCTACCAAGTCGGTAAGCTTATCCAAGCGGTCACTTACTAACTAAGGTGAGAAGCTTCCTTCCTATCCTTAACTATGTCGGGTACCACTGTTTTGGTTTCCTAAAGTTCCTTACACACTTGAATCCGACATTGATGTTTACTTCACAATGACAATTTCTCAATAAACATCCAATCAACCACACTTGTTTTAGTGTATTGAAAATAGGGGAAAAAAAAGTACAAAATACTTCTTACTACTAAACTTCAAAGCTAATAATAGAACCACTATCACATGAGAGCAATGACAAACTATTAAAAGAATACAATAGCAGAATCATGCTCTAAACATAGCCAAGCTTTGATACTAAGATGATACGGACTTGTGGATAAACATATGAACCTTGATATCACGTGTAACCAAAAGGGTAGGTCCAAGCCACAAGATGGCTTGAAAAGTACATGATAGTTGAAGGTTGAGCAGGGGGTTCTTGTGCATCAACAAAGGATATACGCACCAACACCTCACATGAGCTCAAGTCACACTTGATATGATGTACAAGTATAGCTAGAGTTCACTTACCACTAGTCCACGCTTAGAAGGGCTAGATAAGAGTGGCTTAAGAGTAAGAAGGACACTTATCTTAAGAGACTGAAAAGTTTAGTATATTTTATGTATTATGATGCTTCACTTTTATAATATGACGGTATTTATGTCATCCCATTAGGGCAAATCCTAAGTTATATAACTTACAAAAGAATGGTCCTTATTTGCTAAAAACAAAAGAGAATAATTTATAAGGAAAATATAAAATCATGCAAAAGAAGGAATGTGAATGTCCTTTGTTAGAAAGGACAATACGGATGTTAGTAAAAGGATAATGCACATGGTTTTACTATAATTCTAATAGTATTGTGGTCCGAGCAGGGGTAGGCCTCTAATCAGGCTTGTTCGGCATCAAAAGGGGCTGGATTATGGTGGTTTAAGGATGACTCACATTAGGGTTGGCTTCGGATGGTTAGCTCTTGATAGTTTTGCTTGGCCTTGGTACAGTGAAGATTGCTACATTCAGATTTGACGCTTGGACTACTGTTTAGTGGAAGGTTCCGTTTAGCATGCTGGTTGATCACTTTGGCAACATCTTGGATGGCATGGAGAGCAAAGTAGCTCGACAGATCGAACTGGGGCAAGCACTACTTCTTGGTGTATAACTCACCTCAAACAACTCGGCGGACCACCTAAGAGAGCCTTCAGGCTCGAGAGCGTGTAATCGGTCCTTGATCCCTCTCAATGGCTGTAGAGCCCTCATCCTCAATTGCAATTTGAATTTCGAAGAATTTTGGACAAAGGCACAACTACAATTACCTACTATGACCATGTTCCCTAGCCATGTTTCCTTTGTAATTAATTTGAAGACAATTCTCACAAGAATTATTACAAGGTGTTGTTCATTCATAGCTACATTAAATGTGTTCATGGCTATGTACATCTAATTTGCTATCATAAAAGCGATTCAAGTAACATGTAATTAGGATTAGAATTTACTAGAGAAGTGATTCCTATTAGATTAATGCACTTCTCTATTAAATTAACGCTTGAATTCCTCCAGTTAATAAAAATAAGAGACTCATTAAAATCTCAAAAGATCTTACTTGTTACACTCTTAGTGATCGGCATCTAGATATTGCAATTTATGTTATTTAGTTTATTCCTGTTATTGCATTATTAGTAATCTTAGTTATTTCTCGTTTTTATTTATTTTATGAATTATATTGCAATTCAACATGGATTAGAGTAATTACAATAGATGGGTAAGTGTTCAATTCTTGTGAAATCGATAACTGAGGAATCTTATAGTTCTCTATATTATTACTTAATCGGTGTAATTGCTTAATAGATTGGTATATACTCCATCAAGTTTTTGGCACCATTTTTAAGGACTGTGGATCAAGAAAGCTCTTTCCTTTATTACTCTATCATTTTAATTTTTGTTAGTTTTCTATTTATTTATGTGAAATAACCCAAAATTTAACGTGAATTTTTCTTGTTTGTATTGAGGAAAGTTTAGAGCAATGGCTAATAACAATGAAGCACATAAAACTATGTTCAACTACATTAAGCCATCAACTAATGGAGTCAACTCTAGTATTTCAAGACCATCTATCACTGTAGATGAATCTATGATCTAATGAATTACTATCCAAATGGTTCAATAGCATTGCGATTTGAAAGGTTTTCAAAGGAGGACCCACATGTGCATTTTGCAAGCTTTTTGGAGATTTGTACGACTTTCAAAATAGAAGGAGCTACATATGATGTGGTAAGGTTGAGATTGTTTCCATTCTCTTTGTAGGAAAAGGCAAGGCAATGGTTAGCCTCATTACAAAAAGATTCTATTACTACTTGGAATTTACTAATAGAAAATTTTTAGAAAAATATTTTCCTCTACTTAGGATAGCTAAGCTTAGCAGTGATATCTTGTCATTCAACAAGCTTGACGAGAAAACGATTTATGATGCTAGTGAGTATTTTAAAGAGTTGCTTAGAAAATGCCCAAATCACACTTTGCCACTTTAGATGCAAGTACAAAATTTTTACAATGGATTGAATTATGTTACTAAACAATTTATTGATGCATTTGCAAGTGGTACGTTTAACTTAAAGATGCCCAATGAAGCATATGCTTTATTTGAGAGATTAAGAATGAATAGCTATCAATAGGATGGTGATAAACTACGTAGGAAGAAATCAACACTAAAGGATACAAAGCCTACTACGACCTTAGCGACATACGTGGAGGCACTACATAAAAGGTTAGATTTATATCCTATACTAGTCACAATTGTCAAAATTTCGATTCTACCTAGAATCGCTAGAGGCTCAATAGAATCGAATTATAGAATCAATTCATATAATTGTAAGATTGTATAACTTGTATAAAATTGTTTTTTGTAGATAGTAAATGTACATGTAATAGTTAATAGAAAATTAAAATGCGTGATAGAAATAAAGAAATTCAATATAAATTCTAGTCACAATATGAGTTTAATACAAATAACTAAGCATAAATCATAAATCATTATACAAATCCAAAAAACATTAATAGAAGTACAAAACTAATATAAATCATTATCAAAACTACCATATCTCTCATAACCATCATCATCATTACCATCCCTATCATCACCAACGTCCTTATTGATACTGCTACCAATTATATTTGTACGTTCTAAATCTTTTGAAGTACTAATTTGTACTTCATCTTTGACAAAATAAATGTCATGAAGTTATGGTTGTGGTATTGAAATGAAAGATGAAGGAAAAGCTGAAAGCATGATTTACTAAGTTGAAATATAAACAAGGAGCTAAGAATGATGAGCGTATTAAGTCGCAAAAATAATGAGTTAATCTAAAAATCCATCAAGCCAAAGTATCATATATTTCTATCTAATTATGTAGAATTCGTAAAATTGAAAGTAGAATCGGGATTCTACTAATTTTAAAGATTCAAATTGGGATTCTATTGAATTTTACTCAAAAAAGATTTTGTATGGGTTTTAACTAGCAAGCAGCTTATAAAATTGTAGAATTATAGGGGTTGAATCGAGATTTTGATAGCTATGATGCTAGTACAACATTCTATGATACTCAATGTAATTAAACCCAAGAGGATACATGCTACCTTAGTACCAAAAACCACCTTATTATGGTATGAATCAATGGGGTTTTCAATGTTTACCTTTTAATGACCATGAAGAATGGGTAGGGAGTGTTTCTCTTATGTAGGTGAGTCTTTTTATCCATAAAGGAATGTTAATGTTTCTTATGGATTCTAAACTCACCCTCCAAAAGAGGGGAACTCAAAACTAGATGACATGTTGACTAGGTACATGCAGATTAGCGATGTTAGACTATTGAGTATCAAAAAGCATAAGGAGCAAATTTCTAAGATTGTAGTCAAAAAGCAATAAGAGCCTCTCCTAATAAGCTCAAGCAGAAGCTGTAACCTTGAGAAATAGTAAGGAGTTGCAAGTTGCCAAGCAACCTGAAAAGATACTGGTCAACCTTGAACCAATGATAGAGAAAGAGAAGGACAAAGTTACAAAAACCTCTAAACTGCCTAAAGAAGAACCAGAACTCTCGAAGGTTAAGGAATATAAACCACCCATTCCATATCCTCAAAGGTTAAGGAAGGAACATACTAATCAGCAGTACAATAAGTTTCTAGACTCATTTAAACAATTGTATATTAACTTACCTTTTACGAAAGCATGTTTAAGTATGCAAAATTTCTAAGGGGCTGCTTTCTAACAAAATGAAGTTAAAAGAATTATCCATGATCATGCTTTGTAAGGAGTGCTCAACTATCCTGAAAAATAAGCTTCCCACATAGTTAAAGGATCAAAGGAGTTTTACTATCCCCTGCCTTATTAAAAATCAATCTATTAAACAAGTATTTGTTGATTTAGGCACTAGCATAAACTTAATGTCTTATAAGTTATTTAAACAGCTAGGACTCGGTGAACCTAAACCAACTAAGATGAGTTTACAATTGGTTGATAAATCAGTAACATATCCTAGAGGTATAATTGAAGACATGCTTGTTGAAATAGTTAAATTTATATACCTTGTTGATTTTGTCACGTTAGACATTGACAAAGTTACTAAGGACTGAGGTACCACTCATTCTAAGGCAGGAGAAGAAGAGATGGCAATTAAAATTAAATAAGCAATGAGAAAATTTACTGAATAAGATGACACATGTTTTACTCTTGATTCCACTAATTGCTTTGCGTTTGATACTTTGCAAGAATTATTATCTAAAGATCCTTTGGAGTCATGCTTGACATGAGGAATTCATGATGAAGAATCTAGTGATCTGAGTATAACTAAAGCAAAAGCTTAGCTAGAAATCAATCCTTCAACTTAGGAGTAAAGGGTTAAACGGTTTAAGCATATGAAGGAAGTGAAATTGAAGCCTTCTATTGAAGAATTGCTAGATTTGGAGCTGAAGTAGCTTTTAGACTATCTGGAGTATGCATTCCTAGAGGAAAACTCAATGCTATTAGTAATAGTTTCCTTATGATTAACTACACAGCAAAAGAGTAAACTCCTTGATGTATTGAAGGACCATAAGAGAGTGATTGTATGGAAGATTTTCGACATTAAGGGAATTAATCCCTCATTTTGTATACATAAGATCCTGGTTGAAGAAGGTTATAAACCAACCTAAACATGAAGGAAGTAGTTAGAGTGGAAGTAATTAGGCTTCTGGAGGCAAGTATGATTTATCCTATTTCTAACAGTTCTAAGGGTAATCTTATGCAGGTTGTACCTAAAAACAGAAGAATGATAGTAGTAATAAATGAATGGAATGAGCCAATTCTAATGAGAGTTGTTACAAGCCGCTAAGTCTGTATCGACTATAGAAAGCTTGATGATGCTATAAGGAAGGATCATTTTCCTTTGCCATTCGTTGATCAGATGTTAGAACATCGATCAAGTCATATGCTTTATTGCTTTTTAGATGGTTTATTT
This sequence comes from Lumnitzera littorea, assembly GCA_024138015.1. Taxonomy (NCBI): domain Eukaryota; kingdom Viridiplantae; phylum Streptophyta; class Magnoliopsida; order Myrtales; family Combretaceae; genus Lumnitzera; species Lumnitzera littorea. The sequence continues at coordinate 37,085,701 of JAMXBB010000001.1, forward strand.
GGTTATTTTCAAATTCCTTTTGCCCTAGAGAACCAAGAGAAAACTACTTTTACATATTCTTACAATACATTTACATATATGAGAATGCCTTTTCGCCTCTATAATACACCTGTGACTTTTTAACGATGCATGATGGCAATATTTTATGAATTCATAGAAGATATAATGGAAGTCTTTATGGATGATTTTTCAGTTTTTAAGAATTCATCTGATAATTGCCTTAGAAACCTTGAAAAAATATTGGCTCGATGTGGAGAGACAAATTTATTATTAAATTAGGAAAAGTGCTATTTTATGGTACAAGAGGAGATCGTGTTAGGACATAAGGTATCTTAGAGTGGCATAGAAGTCGATAATGTTAGACTATTGCTAAGCTACCCCCTCCCATATCTATTAGAGCCATACAAAATTTCCTAAGACATGTTGAGTTTTACCGAAAGTTTATTAAAGATTTTTTAAAAATAGCTAAACCTTTAGCCCAGTTATTATAAAAGGATATTCCATTTACATTTTCTATAGAGTGCTTAGATGCATTTAACACTTTAAAGAGAAGTTAACTAATGCCCTATCATGGTAGCCTTGGGTTGGAGCCTACCATTTGAATTAATGTATGATGCTAGTGACTATGTTGTAGGGGCAGTATTATATCAAAGGAAAGAAAAGCATTTCCAGTTGATTTATTATGTGTGCAAGTCTTTACTGAGACTTAAGAGAATTACACCACTATAGAAAAGGAACTCTTAGTAGTAGTCTTCACCATCGATAAGTTTAGGTCATATCTTATCTTATCTAGAGTAATTGATAACATTGATGACTCTACTTTATGATACTTGTTGAATAAGACAAATACTAAGCTGAGATTGATTAGGTAGATTCTTTTACTCCAAGAATTTGACTTGGAAATTAGAGACAAAAAGGGAATAGAGAACTTGGCAGCTGACCATCTCATGTGCCTTGAAAACCTTTCATTGGAGAAACATTAGCAAGAAGTCAATGATGAGTTCCCAGATGAGAAGCTATATCAAATAAGTCCTTAGGAAACTCTTTAGTTTACTGACATAGCTAATTATTTAGTAGTTGAGATTATCCCTTTAAGACTAGATTTTAGACAAAAGAAAAAGTTTTTCTATGACATTAAAGGTTATTATTAGGAAGACGCTTAGTTATTCTAAATTGGTGTGGATCAAATAGTCTATAGATGTGTCTCTCATTTAAAAGGTTGGAAAATTCTAGAACATTGTCACTCAAGACCAACAGGAGCACGTTTAAGTGCTAATAAAACAACTCATAAAGTCTTTGAATGTGGTTTTTATTGGCCAACATTATTTAGAGATGCTTGTAAGTTTGTAGAGATTTGCTATAGATGCTAAAGGGCAAGAAACATATCTAAAAGAGATGTAATACAGCAAAAGCCAATTTTTACTTGTAAAATTTTTTATGTTTGGGATATAGATTTTATGGGACCATTTCAAAATTTGAATGGAAATAAATATATCATAGTAGCCATAGATTATATGTCTAAATAGGCAGAAGCACAAGCTCTGCCAGCTAATGACTCTAAGATAATAAGACACTTCTTAAAGAGTCTATTCTCTAGATTCAATGCTCCTAGAGCATTGATAAGTGATATAGAAACCTAATTCTACATATTCAACTAGAGAAAGTGTTGAAATAATATAGAGTTAAGCATCAAATTGCAACTTCATACCATCCAAAAACTAGTAGATAAGTTGAAGGGGCAAACAAGAACCTTAAACGAATTTTAGAAAAGACCATCAAGCATAATCGTAGAGATTGGTCTAAGAAGCTCGATGATGCTCTTTAGGCTTATAGAATTTCATACAAGACATTGATTGGAACGATACCTTATTGTCTTGTCTATGGTAAAGCATGCCATTTACCTACGAAAATTGAGCATAAGTCCTACTAAGCCATAGCACGTGCTAACCTTGATTTAGTAGGAAACTTCAACTGAATGAGCAAGAAGAATGGCAAAATATAGCCTATGAGAACTTAAGGATATTAAAGATAGAGCCAAGTGATTTCATGACAACTAGATTAGGCAAGAAAAACAATTCTAAGTTAGAGATAAAATTTTGCTATACGTATCCTAGTTGAAGCTCTTTCAAGGTAAACTTAGATCTAGATGGTCAGGACCTTACATAGTAAAACATGTATTTCTATATGGAGTGGTGGAAATCTTGAGCCTTAAAAAGGGAGCTTTTAAAGTAAACAATCGACTCAAAATATACCTAGGAGGAGAGCTCAGAAAGGAGAATAACCTTGAATGCAATCTCCATCCAATCACATAAAATAGGTAATTTTGTTCTTAATCTATCTTAGGCATCGGAGTGGCTATACCGGAGTTACCCCGGTACCCTTATAGCCTTACATTTCTTTTGTTTTGTAGATCCATTTCATGTGAAGTGTCCAATTTATCTTGATACCTATTTCGATTTAGTAGTGGAAATCTCATTTTTACTTGTTTTTTATTTTGCATTAAGTCAATGCAATTGGTTTTTAGATTCTTCTTAAGTGTTTCAAAGCCAATATGGGAAACAAAGGGTTTGTGATGACTAAGGAAGAGGCCAAAAAGAATCATGATCATAGAATTCAACGAGAAAAGGTTTGTGTGAGTCCAATAAGGACTATAGCATAGGACTATGCCCATAGTCTTTCCCATTTTCCTCTTGTTGTGAATTAAATTAAGTTTGAAATTTAAAGTTTTGATTTATGAGAAGACCATGGCCTAAGACCACCATGTTCTTGGCCGTATTCTTTTAAGACATGGAAAATATGAAGTTAAGATAAAAAATTAATTACAAAGTGACCACAGCTAGTGACTATGCCCTTGTTCCTCTCGTCAAGAAATTGTACTTAGAGAAATTTGATGAAGTCAACCTTAATAGTGACTACGACCACTGACCACGGCCATGATGATGCTCGTGTACACCTATTGCTAATAAAACAAGATGTATTTGAATCTTATTTTTAAGAAAGTGAAGTATACTTTCCTATTTTGAATGTCTTTCGTATATAATCTACTTTCCTCTTCCTAATTTACCTTCTAATTTACTAAGATGCAATGAATATTTGATGAGAACAACATAATGCACTAATAAAAATGATAGATTTAAAGATACTTTATAAATTGAAATTTTCAAAATACTATCAATCTCGTAACCGACTAGTATGCCGGATCATTTGTAGTAATAATATTGGTGAGTATTTACCAGGTTGAATTCTATAGTTTAAAGGGATTTGGTTAAGTACCAGATCCTAATGTCCTACTCTAATCTAAGTGAATCAGAAGAGGAGTTTTATAATTGCAATTGAAATTAAAATACAAGTAGAAAAGCAATAATTAGCATAAATAATAAAGATGTAGGCTTATGATATGTTTTTAGAGTAGGGGTGAGGGTATGCTATTATGATATCGATGATGGTTTTCAATTGGTTTTTGATGGGTTTCACTTGAGTTCAATCCTAGTAGGTTACCTCACTCAATATGTAGTGAAAAGTGTCATCTTGATTATGACAATATGTAATGTACTCTACTTAATAGGTAAAACAAAGTCAGGATGGAGGGTCAAGTAAGGGTGCTGAATAGAGGTGTTGGGCGAACTTGAGCTCATACGAGAAGAAGTAGCTGCAAATATGTGTTGGAGCAGCTACAGATATGTATTAAAGTTCTCAACTTCTTGGCACTAATGTTGCCAATCTTAAGTTCGGTTCAGCCATGGTTGAGCAGGGGTATGTGAGGGGTAAGGTTATCAATAGAGCATTCGGCTAGTTAGCATACTACTTCCGAGAGACATGAAGTCTTCGTCTTATCATTAGGAATTGGTCAGCAGTAAGGATCAACTTAACCTCGGCAAGATTTGGCTAGAGTAGGAGAATATGCCTTGTTAATCCTTTAAGGCCTTAGGCTCTGTTACAGGTTAAAGGTTCAGTAGTTGGATTTCTATCAGACTTCTTCTCGATAAGGTTGATAAGTCACCCCGCAAAAAGAAAGAAGTTGAAACTTCCATCAACAATGAACTTGTTAAGGAGGTAAAGAAACTAAAGACATAAGTTCAAAAATTAGTTAAATCTTAAGAGATTATGGAACCATCCTTGAAAACATTGTCTAGGAGACAAAGTTAGATGATGAATTTTGTAGTAATCTCGCCGACTAAGTCAAGATGAAAATTTATCCACCAACGGATGAGGAATTGATCGATGTGCTGAGAATGATGAACTTAGGGGATGACGAGGAAGAGGAAGAAGTGATATCTAAGACCTAAGAAGAAGAACCTTCTAAAGGCAATGGAGAAAATGAACCAATTAACGTAGATTTAGAAGATGAAACCGATATGGAAGATTTAGATTTCTTTTAGGAATTTTTAGTTGATTTGATGTTTTCTTAATTTTGAATTTTTATTTGAATAAGAGTTTAGTTAGTTAATTGTTGAATTTCCTTTATGTTTTCATGTTTTTAGTTTTATGTTAATGTTCTTGTTCATTCAATTCCATGAATTAATAAAAGTTTCTTTTTCTACTTATACTCTTATCTTTTTCTTTTGAGTGTATTAACTATGATCTTTGCCATTGATAAAATCTAACAGCATTACCCTAAATTCTAAATGGACAATCTAAGCAAGTGCTAAATATTCAAGAGAGTATTGTTTTTCCCATGTTTTTATTTACTTCTCTACTATTTCGTTGCGATAATTTTGCTTATACTTTAAGCATAGGTACATTGAGGACAATGTACTCAATTAAGTGTAGGGAAGTGGTATATTACTATTACTTAGAAATCATTGTTTACTTTGAATTGTTTATTTAAGCCCTTAACAAATTTTTGTAATTCCCATTGCCAAGGAAATAGTGCTAGTACTAAATTTTTCCTAAGTCACTCTTGCATATGGAACACATTCTTAAAATTGAAGTGGAATTCCTATAGAGCGAAAGTTACATATTATTTAGCCTAGGATTTTATGATACTAATTAATTAATCATTTAAGTTGATCTTTAATCATATACTATTTCTAAAATTTACTTAGATGTATGTTTATCCCTTTTGATTTTTAGAATTACATAATCTTGAGTAAATAAGTAAATGAAACTTGTATCTTGCAATTTCACCTTAAAAATTCAATTTGTTGAGGGCATAATTAAAAGTAAAACTAATAAATAGTGATTAGTAAAGATAGGTCTCGATCCTTCAAAAAAGTGAGTTTTTTTTTTTTCTACTACTAATCTATTGAAAAGAAAAAAAAAATGAATGATGAAAAATTGATAAAGAACGGCCTTGGTCCCTCAGCAAAGCGAAGTACTATTCTACTATCAATGTTAATTATAAAAACCATTGAATAAGTAAGGATCAACCTTAGTCCCTTAAAAGAGCAAGGCGCTTTCCTGCTACTAATGAAGCTTTGTTAATTAAATAAGTTAAAAAGCTTATTAGTAGAACCTTATGTTAAGGGAATGAGTAGGAGATGAGTAGATACAACATGTATTTACTCTTAATTATTGTATTCAACAAAGTCAAGAGAGATTTGTATACATCTTAGCAAAATGAAAGGGAGTCGTATATGGTTTGTGCTTGATTAAATAAAAACTCGATGAATTCAAAAAGAGAATCCTTAGTTAAATGATGTGGTTAGACATCAGTTTACAAGAATTAACTATTGAATTTTGATATTGGTGTCTGACAAGCATTGAAAACGTGAATAGGGAGAAAGAGTGTGCAAGTGACTAGGAAATTTTAAGAGATGCAAATCTATTTGTAGGGATAATTCTATTTTCTTTTATAATTCCTAAATAATAGCAGTTCATCTTGGAAGTTGTTGTCCTAATTTTTTTCTAATCAATCCTTATTAAGGATCGATTTATTTGCTTAAGGATAAGTAAATATTTAAGTGTGTTGATGAGTGCAAAATTATACTCATTTACCATGCTATTTTCTTGAATATTTGGTGTAATTTTGAAATAAATTAATTGAATTTGCTATTGATTTTGGTTATTTTTTATTTCAAGACTCAATTGAAGTGATATGATACAAAGATGAGAATTTAGGTGATTTTTGGAGGAAATTTCATCTATTTCAAAGGATAATTTGAAGATGGCAAGGATCGAAAAGAATTTGTTTGAGAAACAAGTAAAGAAGATGACTATAGGTACATACCATGGCTGTAGAGCCCTTATACCTAATTTCTAAGGCATGACTATGATTACCCACTACGACCGTATTCTCCAGTTATGTTCCCTTCGCAATTAATTTCAAGACAATTTTCACAAGAATTATTGCAATGTGTTATTGAAGCCAAACCATCATGATTGTGTTCATGGCCATATACGTCTAATTTGCTATGATACACTTACCTTTTGGAGATTATTTAGTCTAGACATAACAAATAGAAGATAGATAAAAGAGAGCAAAAGGGAACGAAAGAATAGGGAGTCCTATCCTAGAAGCGATTCGGGTGGGATGTAATTAGGAATAAAATCTAATAGAAAAATGATTCCTATTAGATTAATCCTTAAATTCCTCCGATCAATAAAAATAAGAAATTCGTTAAAATCCCAAAAAATTCTACATGTCACACTCATGGTGATCAACATCTAGATATCTTAGTTTAGGTTATTTAGTTTATTCCTATTATTGCATTATCAGTTAATCTTTTAGTTAATTCATATTTCTTATTTTTATTTATTTTATCAATTATATTACAATTCAACATAGATTAGAGTAACTAGAATGGATGAGTAAGTGTTCAATTCTTATGGGATTGATAACCTAAGACTTTTGTAGTTTTCTATGCTATTATTTGACAGGTGCACTTGCTTAGTAGTGTAGAATACGCTCTAACATCAATCTTATGAACATCCAAAACTTCACCAATTTCAAATTTTAGACTTCTAATAAACCTAAATATAATTCTAGCCTTGAAATCTTCAACCTCATAATGGGTCATTAATATTTGAAACTCCTTCACATAATTGTTTACACTCATTCTTCCTTGTTGTAACTCTTGGGGCCTTTAAAGGTGTCTTACATATAGTGATCCAACACAAATATCCTCCTCATGGCACAACATGTTCTTGCCATGTTTGGATCTTGGGCTCTCCATCTTTATGTTGACTGGTTTGAAGGTTCTTCCACTACAGGGAAGCATATCTAGTAAATTTAAGCATAGCTAATCGCACTTTGGCTCTTTCATCTACTTCATGGCACTTGAAGATTTTCTCAACTTATCTTCCTAGTCCATGTATTCATTTGCATAACTGGACCTATAGTACATTAGTGTCCGCAACTTAGCATTCTCCATCCCAAAATAGGTCAGGCAACCCTTTACTCGGCTTCATAGTACACTTCTTCTTCATTCTCCTCTACTTCATCTAAATTAATCCTTCTCTTAGCTCTTTTATCCATCCATTTTACCCACCTAACTCACTACGATCACCATAGTCAGCACAATATCTTAGTCCTTCCCTTTACCTCTATTAAGGAATGGTTTGAACATTGATAAGGGCATCTTCAGTAGGTTGGGTGGTAGCCACTTGGTTAACTGCACATGTCAACTCAACCATCACGGTGGTAAGCTCTTTTATCTTTTTGTCAATGGACCTTGGAGTAGTAGAAGTAGGCCATTCGTGGTAGACAACACTGTCTTTGTCACTAATACCTACAATAATACTAAAATTCATCATTTTCTCCATTACTCTTAGAAATCAACACCAAACATAGCACACCGCTAGATCCCTTCTCCAAACAAGTATTTCCACTCCAAACTTCGAGACAACTACACTTAACAATACAACTTCTCACTGTAGTAATTGAGCACAACTCAAATACTCTGTTTCACTACATCAAACTAGGGAAAACTTCTCACACTCCATAAACTCTATTAAATGCTACACCCACACTTCACATCGTCACTACACTATTCTAACTTCATAATATCGAACTTAGAACCTATAACATCAATACCTGCAACACCAAGCCTGAAACAAAGATTCACAACCTATTTTGCACTTTGAACCACATAATGATAATAAGCTCAAAATCAATACTACTTATAGCCCAAAACTCAACTGTTTTACACTTTACCACTCCAATGACACAATTAGTAGCTTAAGGACAAAATACAAATAGTAATAGCAATACAACATATGTCATAGATAAAGCTTTAATACCAAGTGATATTAATCAAACGCATGAGCTAAGGTAGGTCTTAATCTTGAGATGGTTAGAAATATAAAGGGTAGTTGAAGGGAGCCTGGACTCATGGATGAATATATGGATATTACATACTATACACCTTATATGAGCTAAAGACCAATCTTGATATTACATACAAGTTGGGTCTTAAGAGAACTTGCCACTATTCCTTGCTTAGGGGAATAAATAAGATTAGTGTGGACTTGGTAAGGTTACACACTAATGCATGAACAAGTGAAGAAGATGATTGAAGCAGAATATTCATTTAGTGATTTGAGTCATGTACAAACATAGTTGCCAATTAGGGCAACCTACGATGTTATACAATTACTTAAAAGGGAAAATTACTAAAGGAAGAATATATACTATTTTACATGGGCCAAAAAGATATTGAGCGAGTTATGCTTATAACATTCATACATTTTTAGAGGATGCATGTCAAGCTATAGTTGACATCTCTTAAAGGGAAGAATACACCCTCAAGTTAGATGATTGCTGAAGGTAAGGTTATTATTCTTATTGGAGGTCGACAAGTCGGATAGAAGCCACAAAATGATGTTGGCTAAGCTTTTAGGAAGGTAAGCTAAGCTATTTATAGATGCCTGGGCTGATTCTAGATAGGCCGGTAAGTGGTCGTCTTGGTCTTAAGCTAAGTCGGGATTTGGACTGACTTTCCTCACTTGAGAGACATTAAGAGCTTGTGGGGGTTTGGGTAATTTATCAAGTTAGGTTGTTGAAGGAGCTTATCCTCCTCTTCCATAAATTACTGTACGAGAGCTTAGCGGACTAAGGTAGCTAACCTATAAGCTCGAGAGTGAGTAATTAGTGCTTGATTACTATCATAATTATTACTCCTTTCTTTCACTATGACAGTAAGGCCTTCTACCCTTATACTTTGTGCTTGATCTTCTCCTTCACTAAAGCTACACTGTACACTTAGATTAGCCCTAAACGGTAGAGATTCCTAAAATAAGAACTTGTTCGAGTCTAAGTTAGATTCCTCATTAGCTGGTATAGATATGTATTCCTCTCTTCCAGTGTGCTTTTACTAAACACAACAACTAACTTCTTTAATTCAATTGCTTGGCCTCGAACATAATAATATAGGTAGATGATGGCCTTGAAATGAATAGGATTATTCTTATTTACATCAAGGAAAAACAACGAATCATCTATAAAGAAAAGATGCATCAGTTTCAGACACACTCTTTTAATTTTAATCCGTTTAGTGAATTTCTCACTAGCAACTCATTATTAGTCTAGAAAGGATATTTGCTACAAAAGGAACAAATATGGAGATAATGGATATCCTAACCTCAAACCTTAAATGAATGAATCTTCCTAATCCTTTTACCATTAAGCATTAGGTTAAATGACACAAATGTAACAACATTCATAATCCAAGAAACCTAAACTTAAGAACATTCTTAAGAAACATCCGATATACCTTATCATAGGCTTTAATGATGTCAACTTTAATGGCATAAGTACATTTCTTCTTTTTTCCTTTAATTTCAAGTTATGGAAGACTTCATAAGCTACCACTATATGATCCTAAATGATGCTATTAGACATAAAGGCACTTTGGAAAGGGGATATATAATCATTTAGAAAAGGTTTTAACTTATCTACTAAGACTTTAATTGGGATTTCAATCGAGAAACTGTATAAACTAATGCGACAAAGCTAACCTGACTCATGAGGGCACTTGACTTTAGGGTTTAAACCAAATCTATTTCATTAATTTTAGAAGGAATAGTAGCTAAATTCATGAAGTGTCTTACAACTTCAAAGACAAAATGTCCTATAGCACTATATTAAGCTTGAAAAAAGTACTTGCAAATCCATTTAGACTCTATTCATTATCCACTCTAGATTTAATGTAGCATCATGAATCTCATCCATTGTCACCAACTTAATTAGCATCTCATTCATCTCTCTAATCACCAGGTAAGGAATGTTGTCTCAAAGTAATTGATCATCAACACTCCCTTTATCCTCATATAATTTATTAAAGAACTCAATAAAAAGTTTACTAATTTACTCTTCATCCTCCTTCATAAGCCTTCCTCTTTCTTAATTTTTAGGATTTTCTTCCTTACCTTATGAGTCATAGTAATGTGTTGAAAAATCTTCATATTTTTATCCCCTTAAGAGATCTAATTCCCTCTTGCTTTTTGCCTTCAATATATGTCTTCTTTTGACATCGCCTCCTCTAAGGCACATTTCTCTCTCCTCAATCACTTAGTCATAACTCTTAGCTTGCTTTCCACTAACAAAGCTAATCAATGATCAATCTCTTTTGCGTAGTTTAGAACTGCATGTTGACTTTACATCTTCTATCCCTTCTGACATGTATCTAATCTTTATAATAAACTATGCCTAACATCACTAAAATCTATGTCCTACTCGATGATTTTTTTTTTTTTTTGGTCTTTTCTAGATAAAATGGTACTTTTTTATATATTACCCTCAAGCTTTAGATGGTTAGTTGACACAATTGCTATTCTCTCCCTAGTTTGTCTCAAGTACAAGTAGTATTTAAGCTTAAATGCCATCGCTTTAGGATTAAATTCTAGGACCCATGGTGCAATCTATTGGTAATTAATTATTATGGGGTTTGAAAAATTTATTCCCATGGGCTTTATGTTCATATGTGGGCTGAATGCGGCTATAAGTGGAGAATGTAGCATAGCCTCACCAAATGTAGATTTAACGAAAGCTTGAAATGAACTAAAAAGAAAAAGAAAAGAAGAAGAAGAAAATGAAGGGAAAGTGACTAAGGCTAGTAATTTAGGACCTAACCTGCAAGATCTAGACGTGACATGATTTAAATGGGTTTATGTACAAAAGAAGTTGACATGAGACACAAACGGGTTAAACCTATCTAAACCCATTTAGGTTTGTATTTAGGTTTAAGTCTAACTCGTAAACCTTGAAACAAGACATGCTATATATTCTTCCATATTTACATTTTATTGTACAAATTTCTTCTTTTCAAGTCAGAAATCTTAATTAAACGTACGAGACTCATTACTCCTAACTATATGTTCTTCTCACTTCATTATAGTTTAAATGGACACAAAGGTACAAACCTATATATAGATTATTTAGCTATCTCATTTGAAGATTTAATAGACAATATGACAAATTTGTAGATCAAAAGCAGTAGTAACATCCATTCAAGTCATGGTTCCATTTAATTTAATGATGTTATATAACTTAAGTTTTCAAATTTCCTATATTTGATGTGACTTTACTTCACTAAGATTTTTGTCTAGATTGTAATTTTGTATTAAATATCAAGATTCTATGTCATTTGTCTTTATAGAATTTAGAGCTTACTATCACCTTTTTTCTTTTGTATTTTGAGTACCTAATAAATTTATTTATAACTTTTTAATTGATAAAAATAGGTCAAACTTAGATACGAGACACATTGATTAAATAGTTTAGGTTATGAGTTTAAGTTTTTATACATGATTAATAAACGGGTTATATCATATGTTGAGGTTTTCTTGACACAAAATTGTGTAAACCTAAAAAATGAGATACAACATAATAAAACAAATCGCCAACCCTAAAAGTAACCATCATCCTTTTCTATATCGGTTCATATTAACATATGAGAGAGGAATGAGGAAAAAAAAAATGTTTCATTTCCATTAGTTTATGGTCAGGAAAGTGGGATAATGGTCTTCACCCCTTTCAATGACTTCAAAAGCACAATAGGATTAGTAAATTATTTCTTATATAATGGTATTTTATTTCTTGTTCAATTAGGTGGTTGTTAGATGAGAAAAATAAAGTCTTTTAACTTGTTGTATTTAAGAGTGAAATTCTTATGCTTTATGTTAAAGTATTACACTAATAGGGTATTTATCCTCATAATTGTCAAAATCGCGATTTTATCAATACAATTTTACGAGTTAACGATTTTAGGTAGCTCTTTCGAGTTAATTCGAGTGTAAAATCTTTTTTTTTATATATAAAAACTTACATTTTTAATTGAGTTTACATATAAACTTGGTAGAAATTTATGTTTTTGACTGAGTTTATCAATTCTACATTTCTGAATTGAATGGACTAAAAAATTAAAGAAAAAAACAATACAACTAGCCTTTTACAAGCTATCAACTATTAAAGCATTACAACATCCATCATATTCTACTCCAATTTTTTTCCTCTCTCTTTCTCTCCTAATCTCTTATTTTATATTTATAGTTTTTACATAAGTTTTAACTCCAATAACAAAGTTTATAAAGAGAACTATATACTTTATTTTATACCTTTAATAAGTTAACATGAATTGAAATGTTTGGTTTTCTTTAATTTATAGCTTTTAAAAAAAATTAGGAAAAACTTTAGTTTTAGTTCTATTTGTCGTTCTTTCGAATATGTTAGATTATATATTAAGAATTTTTATGAACAAAAAAACTTAATTTCTTCATTCTTTTTTAAATTTTCATCATGTATTTCAAATTTTGAATAACTATTATAAGTATATCCATAATTTTTTAAAGCTATTTTACATAAATTGTAGAAACTTACGTTTCTATGTTTTAATTTTACGTTTTGATTTTACAGACCCTCTAACGATTCCAAGTAGAAACGTGACCTTGATAATCTTGCTTATCCTTAATAGTGTAGCCAAAATCATTAGGCCTTCTCATTGACAAAAAGGTCTTTATTCCTAGATAAACCAAGAGTAGCTAAAATATAAGTATAGCTAAGTTATAGTCAAGAGTAGTATAAAGATGTTCAACCCAATCATAAGCTAGATATAATTTTTTACTAATCTAGTCAACTGCTTAGAGATAATTTTTAGTTATTCAATCAACTTACTTCCTTTGAAAATGATTCAATTTAGAATTTTTCAATACCTACATCATATATTGAAAAAAAAAAAAAACTCCTATGTGCACACTCTAAAAGGTTGAAACATAATTTAATGACGAAAATAAGATCCAGAATCTTTTACAAAAGGGGCCTATGACTGTACTAAGATTGGTGTATAATTGTTAGTGCTATCAAAATTATAAGAAGAATGAAAAAATCTTCTACCTAAGGGGCTTAAGATTGCTTCATGACCTACCGGCTTGATTGCGGGATGATTACCATCTAGCTGTTATAATGATGGAGCATAAATGTACCTATGATTATAGGTTAATTTTATAGACCTTTTAAGATATTTTGGATGAATTTGGCTTTCAATTTTATTTTCTTTAAGACTTGCACTATTTAGTGCAAAAACAGAAAAATTATCTAAAGAATTTGTGAAAGAGGAATTGAATCCATGGTAGAGGGTATGGTCTTGCTATGCCTATGTTGGTATGGAATTGGAAATTAGGGACTTTCTACCATGCTTGAATGGAAGAATATATCGAGTTAGTTAGTATAGTCATGTTTATGGCCATGTTGCATGTTTTATGGCGAGAATTTTATTTACTTTACAAAAAGTTACATGACCTATATGAGATGGCCATGTGTGGATATTGGTGTAGGTAAAATTCTAAGCGGTCCTTTTGTATTATAAATAGACTTAAAGCCTAACAAGTTAGAGAGGAAGTGATAGATTAAGAGAAAAGGTTTTAGAAACACAAAATAGGGTAACATCCTCTCTAGTTTAATCGTTTTTTGTATTTGAATACTGAACCTTAGTTTTCTATGTAAAGAAGAGTTCTTTCTTTCCTTTATTTCAATTTATGATTTCCAAGTTGTTGTGATCTAATTAGATAAGCTTTCTTGTCTTCGGATTGATATTTACCTGAGTTGTCAATTGATTGTTTAATTTTGCAAATAGAGATATCAATATCCTATCATAAATAGATCTATGAAAGTAGAAGGAATTAGGGTAGAATTGGGAGATTAACTCTAATGGCTTTTACATATTAAGACAACCTAATGGTAGAATTCACATATTGTAATGCAATCATATGCTATTAAGAAAAAGATTTCGATATGTATACTAGACATTAAGAGCTAATTAAGAAGACATTATAATTAACTTAGCTAAAAAATTCTCATGGTCCAATAGATTAGAAGGAGATTGGTCACCATATAGAATCTAGAGGAAATCAATATTTGAATTCTAAAGACTATGTGTTCTTATCAATTCTTTTTATTTCTTTTATGTTTTGATACCTCTTTTTATTTTCGTTAGAATAGATTAGTTTGATTTACTTTCAGATTAATAGTTATTAAATTTAGACTTAATTGTTCAACTAGATGATAGTTGCAAAGAGAACTACTAGTAATTGGGATTTATTAATCTTTGTAGAAACAATCTAGCCTCACTAATTATCCATGCATGTAGCTAGTATACTAGTATACTTGCTAGTAGAATCACTCATGATTATTGAAATTAATTTAAAACTAGGAAGTGAGTATGTGTGTATCAAATTTTTGGTACTATTGTCGTAGACTAATGCTAATACTAGGAATTCCCTATTAACTATTGTTTCAACACTTTTTGGTAGTTTATTCCTTTTTTTTCTTTTATTTATTTGAATTGTTGCTAACTTTTGAACTATTTTAGTGTATGACAAGGAATAGCACAAAAGGCCTCATTGATTTTGATTTAAAGATTTAGCGAATCACCCACTTAATTCGAAAAAGCATACGAAGGACTGTTGAATTAATCAACTAAGGCTCACAATTGAAAATTTCTTGAAGAACCTTAAGAGATGATTGAAAATGTGAATAATGGAGAGGTTAATGGTACCATGTTTGATTATTCAAACCCCATACATATAGGGGGTGATTCCAGCATTACTAGGCCAGTTGTAACTGCTACCAATTTCCAAATCAGCCATATATTACCTAGATGGTTCAATAAGCCATCCAAGTAGACAAGGATTCAAACGCCCATATCTTAAGTTTGCTTGAGATATGTGATACCTTTAGAATCAGTGGAGTCACAAAGGACACCATATGGTGGAGATTGTTTCCTTTCTCACCAAGGGGAAGGGTAAAAAAGTGGTTGAATTCTCTTTTAAGGAGCTTGATCGCTACTTGTAATGAGTTTGAGATATTTTTGGGAAAGCATTTTGATGTAAAAATTGGCAAGTACAATTATCATTTTAGTAATATAGTTGAAAGAACAATTGTCATCCTATAGATACTATGATTACTAATATGAACTAATTTTATATTATCTAATCAATAAAATTGAATTAAAAAAACTTAAAGGATTTAACTAAATTTGCAGCAATTAATAAATTTAACGACTAATTAAGATTCAATTAAAGAAACTAAACAAGAAAGCAATTAATTTAAGAATTAACTCAAGATTTGATGTTGTACCTAGATCTTGCTTCTCTTAGAATTGCACATGCAACTTTCATTAAGGATAATCTAACTAAATTATTAATTTTCTTGATAAAAAGAATTCTCTATTAAAGTTAATAATTTTCTCAAGTCTATTATCCAAAATCTTTAGATCATTTATTAGAATCTCTTTTCAATAGCATAACTTAAGTCATATTAAAACACATTGGATTCTCTCAAAAATAGTATTGAAGATTCGAAAAGATTTTGCATTTTGTCTCAAAACTTGCAAGAATTTTCATCAATTATGCCTAGCTCTAATCATATAAGAAATCTCTCGACTATCTTTCACAATGTTAGATTTTTAGACTAACATCCACAAAAATATTAATTTAAAGCACTTAAGTACGCATAATTGAATTAAGAAAACTAAAGATCTTTATTAGATCTAATAAAAACCAAGTCTCGTAGTAGATCTAGATATAAAGGATTTACTTATTACTTGTGATAAAGTAGAAATATTAAATGAGATCTCAAAGAAGAATAGAAAAATATGTCATGAAAGTGATGAAAAAGTCTTGAATCTTGAATTGTTGAAAAAACTATGCTCTCTTAGATGTTTAGCTCTTGAAATCTCTAAAATTTCGTCTCGAAAGTTTTGACAAAAATCCCCAAAAGAAGCCTTAAATAAGAGATGTAAAATTAAGATGTCGCAACCAATGACATGACTTGGTGACATGACCGTATCACTTGGTTGTGTCATTTAAATATACCAAATCTTCATAAAATCTTTTTGAATCTTTATCAAATCTAGGAGTGATAAGACTTTGGATATGGTTGTGCCCTTTGGTCAAGTCCTCCAATGATTACGCCTCATTTTTGCTTAAAATCATCACTGTAAACAATATAGTTGTATTGTTTGGTCATATCAATTTTTAAAACTTTATAACTTCCTCATTTTAGCTCCAATTTAAGTGAAATCTGTTTCTACTTTCTTATTTTCTTTTATAAATCATTTCAAAATCTAGAAATTTTTTTTTACTCTATTAAGTATCATTTTCTTAAAATAAACTCAAAAACTAAGGAATAAATCATTAAAAATTACTCTATAAAATATAAATAATTAGAAGCTTATCATATTTTCCCACCTGCCAAGACGATCAAGTTGAGGAATGATATCTCTACTTACATTCAAATTAAGGAAGAGACCTTATATGGTACGTGGGAGCATTTCAAGAACTTGTTAAGAAGATGCCTACACTATACACTCCCTTTATGGATGTACATATAGACCTTGTACAATGGTTTGAATTACTTAATTAGGTAGATGATTGATGCCATTGTACAGGACATGCTGAATTCAAAGACACCTAAAGAAGCTCAAACACTAATAAAAGAAATGGCCATGAACAATTATCAGTGAGGCATTATTAGGATAAGCCTAAAGTAGTAGGGAAGTATGAGCTAAATACGGTTATTACCTTGGTAGCTTAGGTGGAGAGCCTTAATAGGAGATTGGATGGAATAACGGGTCCACTACTCTTAGTTTAAGAGGATGTTTTTAGAGAGAATCGGGAGCAATCCAATTCCCTAGCTAATCAAACACAAAATAATCCCTATAGCAATACGTATAACCTAAGATGGAGAAATCACCCTAACTTTTCTTAACAGGGTTAGAATAAAAATAAGAATCTTACACCCGCTGGTTATATGCTATGCTCTCCCCTAGTCCATTTGACCTTTTATTCCCTCGATGTTTCCTCTTTCATTCCTACTTTTCTCTTTCAATACCTATTTGAAAAACACACTCCTCACTAGGACATGCTTTCTTTCCAACGTCTTAGACTATTTTGTGCTTAATACGAATCTTTCACTTTCTCTCTCTATTATTATCTTTGTTTTTTGCATTAATTTTTTTATAGATTTATTTACCTTTCTCTCTCTAGACTTAGGGTCTTTGATGGAAAAGAAAAAAATTAGATCTTGGCATGATATTTGTGTTAGATTTTTGTTGGATGATATTGATAGCATGATGTGCTAAGTAATGTACATTCTTTATGAATACGAACTCATAAACTGGCTACATTATGTTGTTCATGGATATTCATGGTCTTCTAGACTTGTATGGGTTTTTACACTTCTAAAGGTGTTTTTCTATGCAAAGTTGTCATCTTTTTGCAATGTGATTTTAGTTAGGTTGTAGATTTGTTAGATTAGTAAGATTGGTGTAATTTTCTATTTAGACCATTAAACTTTCCTAGATATTCACGTTGTTTTGATACTAGAACATGGGAGTAGAAATTGATTTAGATGCATCTTTGTTTGATTTTGAATTTGAGAAAGATAGTTTCCATGCATGAATTTTCTAATGTAGAGTTTATTTTCTTCTTCACATTTTTTTTTAAAGATATTGCATATTTTGGTTTAAAGTGTGAAGGATTGGTTATGAGCTTGTGTTTTGTTATTTTTAAAAATCATGCTAAGAAGGGTAAGTCAAAGCTGAGATACTTGCACAAGGGCATCCTATACTTTAGTTCCAATTAAGGGAGCATAAGAAGAAATTTGCTAACCTTTGTAAGAGGAAGCTTATGAATTCTTTATACTGGGATGTGCTTAAGCAAATTGGCTTGGGAGCATGGGTATGGAGGATGCATATAGGGAACCTACTCTTGAGTTCTTTATGACTTTAAGATTGGTTCATGATTGTGTGGGGGCCAGTGCTAATAATGTCATGGAGTTTAGATGAATGGACAGCCATATCAAATGAGTATAACCTAGTTTTCTGTTTTGATGGGGTTATATGATGAAGATTACACTAGATCTACAAAGTATAGAATGTTAGCAGTAACTATGCTAAGAGGGGTTATTGATTAGGATTACTGGCAAGTGCTAAGTAATAGCTAGGTATATGAACTAAATGGTTATGAGGGATGTCGGAGGAAGTTCTAACGTAGGTACTCTGATACTTAAGTCAGCTCTTTTATTAAGAATGAAACTGTAAAGTAATAAGGAGAGAAAGAGAAATGGAGAAAAAAGAGGATCCCTTTACTTAGGGTTCTTATTCCATATTTATAATGGATGAGATTAAATTATACCCAAACTGGGCTCTTGGAGTTGGGTTTAAGTCTCCATCTTGTTAATTTTAGACTTTAGCCAATTTATTAAAAATGCCTATAAACACTTATCTCTTACTCTCTTTGGTGATAAGTTCGATAAAGAGAGTAAGCACTGGTATGGGCTCTTGAAGCTTCAGCTTAAACTGTTAAAGCTATAGAAAGAGCTTCTTGTTGGTGTTCCCAAGCTTATCTATGATCTAAGGCCTTTAATTTAGCCAGAGTTGCAAGACAGGCAAGATGCCTAAGTTGGAAATGGCTTGTGCTAAATAGATCAACGAAGCAACGAGTACTTAGAGAGGTTGGCTTTGTTAGAAGAGCTTTGGAAAAGTCCATGATAAAGAGCCTAAATAGTCCAAGATGCCTAAAGAAGTAAAGGCTTGAAGAGGCGAAGGTTAAGAGAGACTAAAACAATTAAACATGTTAATACGCTTGAAAAGGCTAGTGCTTGAAGAGGTTGGGGTAAGTGAAGAGATGGGGGCCTCAATAGATCGGTGTGCTTTAAAATGCTAAGAAAGCATGTAGGTTATTTGAGCTAGGCATGACTTGCGCTAAGTGGAGCTGTATGGTAAGCTAGTTGGCCTCTAGTTTGTTAATGTAAAAGATTTTGAGCTTATTAACTCATCGTCCATGTAAGTTGTAGGACTTAGAGTATCTTATCCATCACCATTTATTAGCTTGGAACTTTTCAATAGTTTCTTATCCATGTTTATGA
Source organism: Lumnitzera littorea (assembly GCA_024138015.1). NCBI lineage: Eukaryota > Viridiplantae > Streptophyta > Magnoliopsida > Myrtales > Combretaceae > Lumnitzera > Lumnitzera littorea. Next base: position 37,105,004 of record JAMXBB010000001.1, read on the forward strand.
TAAGACTTAGAGCATTTTACCCATTGCCACTTAGTGGCTTAAGGATTTAGAATAGCTTGTTGTCTATGCTTTAAATGTAGAGCAATTAAGTTTGCAATAGCTCATCATTTGTATTTGTTTTAAGACTTAGAGTAGTTAGGCCTATTGCTCATAAAAGAGTTAAAGATTTATATCTCGTCGTTCGAGCTTATTGCTAGACTTAGGGCATTTTGGATGTACTATTCCCATCATCTGTCAGATATAGGATTTAGGGATAGCACTTTATCTAATTTACTCGTCACCCATGATATGTAAGGTTTAGAGCTATTGAAGAGTAGCTTATTAGCAAACTATGCTTGCATGGACTTAAGATAAAGAGTGTCTCTATAGCCTCTATTTGCCTTTGAGTTCTTGTACTCATTTGTACAGGAAATAGAAATGAACTTAGTTCTTAAGGAAGTAGAAATGAACTCATTAAATAAATTACTACAAATGTCTCATTATTTGACTTGTCAAAGTACAAATTACAGAGCAACAGATAAGTAAATATTGCTTAATGCAAGAACCATCAAGTAAACGTTAATATTATCCATAAATTAGCACAAGACACAACACAAAACATATATCTTGAAGGTTAAATGATGAATAAATCACGAATAGTAGTAGTGAGGTCATACTTATCCTCCATCAGTAAGAGTGCATGTGAGTGGGCTTATTTATGAGCATGGGCTATTGGCCTATGAAAAATTAACAATCCGTGTTATGTTGCATGGCTTCAACATATAAGAGCGCTGCTTCTTTCGCTTGGAGCTCAGACTTTTTAAGCTTTTGCAAAGTCCTTAAGTTTGTTTGATTACGAGGTTGGACTTTAGTTTCTTCAAACTTAGTAGGTGGGGATGTTGACCTAGGTAGAAAGAGGCTCACTAGTGGAGTTGTATAGAGTTTATAGCTTGGCTTTGCTATTGATGAACAACTCGGGATTCACTCACTTTTGTCGGCTTGCTGCTTGTGAATGAGCTCTGAATCTGTTTAGTTACACGGATTCGCAACTTATGAGCTACCGAGGGTCATAGTGATTGCACTGGGTTGTTATTCGGCCTGTGGATGCATGCTTCGCTAAGGCCAGATCATGTGTAACTCAATTGAAAGGAACTTGGAGAAGCTCGACTTTTTTTCTGCTTAGCTCGATGATGGGGCTTGGCGTACTTCATGGAATTGCCGCAACAGCTCGGCCATGGTCTTTCATGTGTACAGCTCGAAAAGGAAGGACAAACTCAGATCACGGAGCTCGGAGCTCCGCTTAATAAGCGCGGCTCAGTTTGTTGCCGAGTTCGGTACTACGGCATGGAGCTAGGCAACTCTGCATGTTGGATGAAAGCTGGGAATTTGATCCATCCGACGTGTTCAGCAAGCTTTGGCTCTTGGTGCAGCTTGGTACCATTGTTGCACTTACCCGAATAAGGCTCGGAATATGATGACAAGCTTGGAGCGTGGCGATTTTTCGTCGAAGTCATTGAGTTATAAGTCGGGGATCCGCTCATGTGGTTCACCCACAGCTGTCTTGAATTAGGAGTTGCTCGGACTATGAAAGGTGCGCGTATTCTACAGGAGGAATTCGTCAACTTCCGCCCTTGCCGAATGAGCTCCACATGCAGAGATAGTTTGACTCTGTGGAGACGGCTAGAAGGAGCTCGGACCAAGCTAGTGTTGAGTGGCGGACAGCTCGGATATGTGCTCACGGTTCTAAAGTAGCTGGACCAACCCTATGATTGGGTGTATATCTCTCTATTAGGCATATATATACACCTAATCAAGTAATAGTATAAAATAAAATGGATTTTGAATCTAAGTATCAATTCTATAAGGAATCAATTATATAAGTATATTTAATTATTTTTAATAATTATATCCTTTTAGATTCTTCAACTTTGTAACTTATGGTCATAAAAGATACAATAGAATAGTTTAAAGATAAAAAAATAAAGATTGCAATAAAATAAGATATTGAATAAAGATAAAGAAATTAAATAAAGATAATTAACTAATAATGAAATAACAAAAACAATTAGATGAGTAAAGAACTAAGTAAAAATTATCAATTAATTAATAAAGAAAAGATATTTTCCTTAGTCAATCGTAATTGTTATTTACCATCTAATTTTAAGTGATTATTCAATCTCAATGACTATACTAAATCGTAGAGATTCCTAACCTTATTCAAATGGAAATAGGATTTTAAATTAATCGAATTTACGTCTTTGGTTAATTTCTAATCTTGGAATCCTCTCTACCCAAATCACTTCAAAATATAGTGTTACAAGACGACATGAAGTCCATGAATCTCGCTATTAGGTTGCCCTTATCCAATAAGAAAAAGATCATCAAGCAAATATAATTGATGAGGTTTTGTTAGAGGATGGAGATGAAGAACTTGCTGAGGCGAAACTCAAGTTTATCATTCGGTTTTGGAAGAGACGTGCTTCCTGATCGAGAGAATTGGGCGACCAAAGATAGGTAGCAGCTGCCAATGCCTTGAATGCTTTGTCATTGGTCCCCGAATTGTACATAACGAAGAACTCTCAAGTAAATTCAATATCTATCAAGTAATGAGGAAGAGATATGAAAAATGTGAACAATCATGGACTAGGCTGAATGTGGCAGACATGGCAGCAGATGTAACAATCCAAAAAAAAAAATCCCATTGCTAGATGCTTGTGCTGGAAAGTTGTTTTCTGTTCCACGATGAACACCCAGCAAGTTGAGAAGCAGGGGCCAAGCTGCCATGTCACCCATTTGGTTGCAGCTCGGTGGTTGCATGCAAAACAAATGCCTGACCAAACCCAAGATGATAATCTGATCCTTTCCTCGCCCAGACCGTCTATCTGGAGAAAATGGGTTTCTGGACAATTTGGCACAGACATGACCTGTCTACTCTCCGTTATTAAGGAAACAAGTTATGACAATTTCAGTGAAGCAGCCCATGGTGCAAGTGCCGTCTTATTCCTTATTTGAAAGCATCCCATTTGAGCATCAAGGGATCACTTCACAAACTTGTCAGCATCACTACCTTCCGAACCCTGCTTAACGCTTCTGATTTTGAGTGATTCAAATAAGGGAGATGTCTCAGACACTTCTTCTTTTATCAACAATTTGGGTCTTTATGGAATTGATGAATCAAGGTTAAGTGGTTTCTCAGTGATCTGCCTTGTTGATCAGCTAAAGGATAGCCATGAGTATTTCTTTTTTTTTTGTGATCAACGACTTTTAAAAGGGCTACACTGGCTAGCACGTGAATCACAACCTCATACAGAATGGACAGTGAGCCTTTTGCTTGCTTGGAGCTTGACTTACTTCGGACATATTTTGCTCTCCATACTGGGCATGTTGCAATGACATGTAATGGACAGCTCAACCAAGGATAGCACAGAGATCGTGTTTAATGTGCTAGGAGGCTCGGGAGTAAACCTACTGCTTGAGAGCTCGGCGTGAATCGGAGTTTAGCGTGAATCGGAGTTCGGCTTTGTTGGGAAACAGCTCGGCACCATTAGTTTCTATCTCAGCACGCGGAGTACACTACCAAAAGAGCTCGGCAAGGCTTAAAGCATGCTTTTTGGTGCTGTCCAACTCAAGTTGGAGCTCGGACTTGACGAACATCTCAATCGTGGATAGCTCGGATTTCGGAGGTGATATATTAAGCCGTTAGAGCTCGACCAAAAAGATCTCATATTTGACGGATAGCGTGTATGACATCGGTTCGGTTAGTGAAAACACGGATCTCAGTAAAAAATAGTTTCAGAGCTGTTCGGGAGTGCGCACCTCGATCCGGTGTCTTGCTCAGGTCAGTTATTGTACATTTGAGGGAAAAGCTTGGTGCATAACCCAGTGCAATTTAGCTTGACGTGTACAGCAGAAATGAACAAAACACCTTGCCGACCTATGCTCCACCTTCCTACACGTGCGCACAATAGGACAGCGCACACACTTACACTTAACCACCCAAACAGTACTCTTAACAGGTCGACACACATATCAATACTCGGCACACATGCAACACAATCCGTCACTTGTCCACACGCGCGCAAAGTTTGAATACAATTGTTCCGACAGCTCGGCTCGGGCACGTATAGAAAACTAATCGGAGCTCAGATTGTTCTGGAGCTTTGGTTATCATCTGTTCAAACGAAGTGCTTGAGTCAGAATTTAACAACTTAGGTCAGATTTGTTGACGCTCGCGTTATACATGAATAGAACTCAGCTTCTAACATATTCTGCTCGATTTTAGCAGCTCGACGCATGGAACTTGAAGCTTCTGCCAAAGTTCAAATAAAGCTCGGTGAAAATGAGCTCGAATCTGGGAGCTTGGATTCGTGTATGCCGCAGTTCATGCGTCATGTGTTAGCTCAGTTAAGTTGCAAAGTGAGCTCAAATTTTGTGAACACGATTTGTTATCATTCTGCTCAGGTCATCAAGCAACATAGCTAAGCTTTCCTGCTCGGATGTTAAGCTGCGTGGCTCAGCATGTCGGTATTCTTGGCTCTTTAAAGTTGCTCAGCTCAGTCTTCCATAGAAGTGCTCGGTTCGGGAATGGAAGTCGGCATTGGGCTGCTGCTATTCTTTGTGTGCTTGTTTACGAGCAACTCGGCCCCGGCTGACACGGACACGTCTTCAAGTAGTACTCGAGTGGAGCTCATGCGTACCCAGATTTGTAGGAGGTAAGGACTACAGTTGCCATTCGTGGGGCACTGGTTCGTTCGCAACTTCAGGGGATGTGCAAAACAAATTGAAAAGGACTTAACCGCCTCTTTCTCTGCTTCTTCTATTTCCTTTTTTCCTTCTCCTTCTTTTTTTTTTTTTTATTTCATAAAATTTGCACATTGCTTTTCCAAATACTAGGTTGAGAAGTGGAAAACCAAATCAGAATACACAACTGCGACACTAGTGATCAGCTTAAATATTCACTCCAAAGGGATAAATAGCATATAAGCATCCTCTGTTGGTTGCTTTCTACGATTCAACAAAGCTGATGGTGAGAAAATGCCCATCTTTATAGAAACTTCAATGAAAACTTTCATGCTCTTAAGAATTAACCTTTCCTCGTCTCATCATCTACATTTCTCTTTGCATGCTGTTCCATTGGTAGAATAAAATAGAATAATGCTTTAACTTCCCAATGGAACATGGACACAACCATTACGTGTTTGTGATCCTTCTTATGGAACAGCACGTCTTGTCAAAACTAATTCCTTTATCAACTCAAGAGCTAGAACCCAATTCACACAACAAAATGCAAGACTCTATCTAACTGTAACTTGCTCAAAATTTAAATCAACTTTTCTCAAGCCCAATAAAGTAGAACTTCGCTTCAAACTATTATAAGTAATGATCCCTTATTTTTACCCATCAAAAGATCTAGGCCAGCAAATTAAACCTAGATTCGGAGAAGAAATCGGGGCCAAAGAATGTAGCAAAAATGGATCTACGAAAATCTACTACGAATGGAAATGGTGTGAAACTACATGATTTTGGAAATTCCTTCAGAAATTGTGGCAAGGAGTTATGCATTTTCGACGGACGATGCCAAACTGTTTATACTCATTTTTTGGTGTATAGGTACCTACAAAATAACAAAGGGCTATGGGGATATTGGAGGATGTTCTGATACAGTTACTTCAATGCTTAGGTTAATCCTTTTATTAAGAATAAAATTGTGAAATAATAAGGAGAGAGAGAAATTGAGAAAAAAAAAAAGAAGATGCCCTTATTAAGGGCCTTGTCCTATATTATTAATAGTGGACAAGAGTAAATTGTATCTAAATTGGACTCCTATGATTAAGCTCAAGTCTCAATCTTGTTAATTATGATCTTTGGTTCATTTTTAAAAAATGCCTATCAACAAGCTCTATGATATGGAGGAGGATGATGATGATTCGCCATTATAGCTAGGTTTTCATAGATTGTCAAGTTCTAGAGCACCCAGATTTGCGATGCAAGAGATTATTAGAGTAGAGAGGAAATTGGATAGACTTTTTGCATGACTTGACCAGTTTGTGGATATGTTTGCAGCTCACTTTAATCTTACACCCTCATCACCATTACTTAAGGTGGAAGATTCAAAGGAAGAGGGCTAGTAGGTTGGCATTTTATGTAGATTATTTGATTTGCTAATGAGTGTTTTTTTGCTTTTTATATTTTTTTTGGTTAGTAAGGAAATAGCCCAAGTAGTCTTAATGATTTCCCTTATGAACTTTAATACTTGTTGGTGAAGTAAATTTAACTTTAGTTTTAGGTTTTATTTTGTAGCTTTATTTTGTTTTTTTTTTTTGTTTTTTATTATTTTTCTTTTGCAAGGTTTGTATAAACTCAATTAAGTATATAGGATCTAGCATGGTAGATTCAATAAAAGTAATGTCTAAATTGCAATAGAGGAAGTTTTATCTTTCCTTTTATCTTTTATTTTTCTTTCTTTCCCTCTTTAACTTTTAACTTCTAAGCTTGATTGTTAGATGTACAAACTATGTGTGGGGGAAGGGAAAATGAAATTTATTGCTATTTAGGAGACACTTTTGTTTCCCCACATTTAACCTAATTTTTTCAGTTAACTTGCAATAATTTCACTAATTGACAACTTGTGCATGAATTATATTGAATTGTGAGTTTTATACTTAATCATAAGTGTTTGAATTACACTTTGCTAGAGTTAATTAGTTGAGTCTATGTAAAGTCACATGTTATTTAGCTTAGGATTTTAAAACTTGAGATTAGAGCAAGTCATGACTATTTTTGAATTTACTTGGATGTAATATATATATATATATATATATAGAAGAAATTTTTAGAGCCATATAATCCTTATTAAACAAGCAAATAAAACTTATCTTTTTGTAAATTCCTAAAAAATAAATATATTTAGAGGCTAATTAAATAAATGGAATAAATAGTTTAAATTGAGCCAAATTGAATTGAATTAAGAAAGTTTAGCTTTGGACCTCATTACTCGAGTAGTTAAGATTGCGAGATGCCTTCTTTATGTAGAATGATGCTTTTTCACTTAAGTGATGAACTTGAGAGTATTGGCTAAAAACTTGCTAATGGTTGAGAGAAAAGTTTGTGTAAAGGCTAAAGTTGATTGATTAAATAAAATATTGTGCTTAATTAAATAATTAGGGTAAGGGATAGCTCTAAAGGAAGTTTTAATGCCTAGTTACCTAAGGTCGTTTGGCTTGGGGTGTACTAACTGATGAAACTACTTCATTAAAACAAAATGGAATTGAATTGAGAAGCCTTCCAATGAAAATTAATACTAGGAGAAATATTAGAGGGTGACTAAATGCAAAATGTGTTTATTTTGGATTATAGTACTTAGCGAGATTGAAGAGAAAGCTTTATACACTTTAGCTAAGTGAGTAAAATTTTTATGACTTTTTCTCTGTTAGGGGGATGCTAAGTCTAATTTTAAATTTGGTAACTCTTGATTAAATGATATAGATAAACTTTAATTTATATGGATTAACTTGTGAACTCTAATATTTTTTGTGTTTTTAACATTATAAGGAGATTAAGTGTGAAGAGATAAAGTTGTTAAGAGATCTCTAGTATGGTTTTGAAATTGCAAGTTAATTAAGAGTTTATCTCTCAAAATATTTTCGAGTTAAGTGTAACTTTTGGCTGGTCTATTGAGTGGTGATAATTTTGATTAAATATTTCTTATCCTTAATTGTTTTCTTTATTTTGAAGTGTTTTGCTTGACCACAAGAAAAAATATAAGTATGAGAATATTTGATGGAACGTAAATGTACCAATAATCATAGGTTAATTTTATAGATCTTTTAAGATATTTTGGACAAATTTGGTACTAAATTTGCTTAATTTTCGTCTTTTAGGACTTGGTTATTGTTTGGTGTAAAAACAAGAAGATTATCTAAAGAATTTATAAAAGAAGAATTGAAGCTGTACTAGAGAGCATGGCCATGCTGTGCCTATGTTAGTATGGAATTGGAAAATAGTGAGTTTACACCATACTTGGATGAAAGAAGAGATTGTGCTAATCTGCATAGTCATGCTTTTGGGCATGTTGCATGTTTTTGGGTGAGAATTTTAATTACTTTAAAGAAAGTTACATGACTTATATGACATGGTCATGTCTAGATTATTGGCATGGGTAAAACCCTAAGTGATCCTTTTGTATTATAAATAGATACATAAGCTTTATAAGTTAGAGAGAGAGTCATGGATTAAAAGTTGGGGGTTTCACAAACACAAAAGTGGGTAGCATTCTAACCCTTTTTCTTCTTTCTCTTATCTTTTTCGAAGTTCTAGTTTAATTGCTTTTAGTTTTTGAATATCAAACCCCTGTCTTCCATGTGAAGAAGAGTTCTTTATTTCTTTTATTTCAATATGTGATTTCTAATTTATTACGATCTAATTACATGAGCTTTCTTGTTTTTAGATTGATATTTAATTCGATTGTTAAGTCATTTTTTAATTTTGTGAATAGAGATAAAGATATCTTATCATAAATATATCTATGTAATTAGAAGAGACTAAGGTAGAATAAAAATATCAACTGCAATGGTTTTTCTGAATTAAGGCAACCTAATAATAGAAATCATAGAGTGCAATGCAATCTCAATATATGCAATCAGGGAAGAGATTCTAGTAGGTATATTAGAGATTAGGAGTTTAATGAGGAGATATTCTATTTAACTTAACTAAGATATTCCTACGATCCAATATATTAGAAGAAGATTGATCACCACATAGAATTTATAAGAAATTAATATTTGAATACTAATGACTATGTGGTCTTATAAATCCTTATTTGTTCTTTTTATTTCTTTTATGTTTAGATAATTCTTTTTATTTGAACTAGAATAGATTAATTTGATTTACTTTTAGATTAATAGTTAGTAAATTTAGACTTAATTGTTCAATCGGATGATAGTTACAAAGTGGAGTACTAGTAATTAGGGTTTATTAGTCTCTATAGAAATGACTTGGTCTCATCAATATCTACACATGTACTTAGTATGTTTGCTAGTAAAACTATGTGTAATTACTGAAACTAATTAAAAATTAGGAAGTTAGTATACCCGTATCATATAACTAGGCACTATGTTCTCATTATTGCCTAATCGGTCATGTACCGTCATCTATTGACTAAGCATGAATTCCAGCTATCGTTTAAATGGTAAGATAGGCATCATCTGTGTAGTAGTAGCAATCTAGGCGTACTAAAGAGCTACATTTTGTTTTATAGAATTCCCCTTTATTTAAAATCATATCATTGAGACAATATGAACTTGTAGGATTTTAGATTTCATTTTCTCATTAACTTATGACCATTATGAACTTGTATTATAACTATTTAAGCTTCTAATGATTATTGAGTGTCTCTCTCTTTAATTCTTCGTTCTTATCAATCATCTATTGAATGTGCTAAACCAATTTTCTAAGGTTTGTCAGAATATCTGTTTCTAGTTAACAACCAGTAGGAGCTTTAATGATTATGTATAATATCAATCATCGATTCGATAACAAAACCAGTTTATATTTGAATCTAGAGAATTCTCTAGCTAAGTTATGTCCATATCCTAGTTTATTTTCTTGTGAATTATTCTTAGAAACCACAAAAGCACAAAATGCTAGCTTGTTTGATTTTGTTATTACAAGAACTTGAATTGAAGGATTTTTGAAGATAAACCTCAAATGAAAATGTATTTTGATGATAATAAAATATATGTTGAAATGACTAAAAAGTATTTTGTTATTACTAATTAAGCTACCTAGTTTATATAACATAGAATTATATTCTTGAAAGTACTTGAGTCAAAAGATGAAAAGTAACAATATCATATGCTACATGAAGAATCGAAAGCTAGAAAACAATTATCAACAATGGATATTTTAGAACGTATAAATATTAGAAGTTGATTAAATAAAGAGAAGACCCAACTATATTATTTTCTAATGAAGAAAGAAAAGAAAAGAATAGATTAAAAGAAAAACATTATTAGAAGGTAGAACTTAATAGAAAGATCATAAGCATAGTAGATGGTTCAAGAGCACAAAGTAATCAAAACCTTAAAGAATAAGGATAGAATCAAGACCCAATACTATTGACATATATGTCACGCCCCGAAGCGGTAGAGTTGTAACAGCCCCGCCGTATAAACCATTCTAAGATAAAAGTTGGCCTTACAACCACTATCTTAGACTTGATCTACATAAGGCGTCCACGACTAACCTATTTTGAAGTAAACAGTTTGTAATTTAAATAAATCATTTACCTAAAAAAGTGAGGAAATATATATATGCTATAATTCAGCTATTGTAATTAAAGTTTACAATATTTCTCTGTAATATATTTCCTAGTTATTACAGTATTCAGAAATGAAAAATAATTCTAAAATAAAAACTTAAACCTTAAAAATATATGTTTGTTCTTCAAATATTTTTCCTCACTCCTCAAGATCCAACAGTTGCTAGCTTTGGAGTAGTTTTATGCCGCTTCTTAGCCAGCACCTGCACGACATCTATAGCGATGTGAGCAACCATAGCTCAGTAAGTTAAGATAGAGGACTTAAAACTATATCATACACACAACAAGGTTTTCAATCACTTATTAGGTACAATGCGTGTGCAAGCAAATTCCATCATACAACGTTGTCCGACTCGTCGTGAGATTAGAGAAATTGCACCCGCTCTAATTCGAGTTGAGGAGTTGCTATTAATGCAACAGCTCATGACTAAACCCAGGCTTGTGCAATAGAGACCTCGCTCCACCCACGACTACCTTCGAACCACTGACTTCACCTTCGCTGCGACCTCCTCTCCTGTCACTTAATTCGGTTAAGGATGAAGAAGGGACCATTTTACAATCCTGCGCTATCCCTTTTGAAGGGGTCGGTATTTGGCCAAAGAGTCCTAAGTTCCCCTAACGGGTTGCCATGCATATCCCATTATGATTACTGGTCGTATATTTGATTAAGTCCAGTTTAGGGTGATCAATCATTTCATACAACTCATACAATATGTGCTGAGCAACAAACAGAATCATAGCATCACCCATAACCAAGTACATGCATATATCTAATTATCTAAAAAGCACAACCAAACATAATCTTAAGCCTCTAAAATACAACATCATATAAATCCCAACTTACCTCGACTCCTCGCTCACTCACTCGAGGTCCGACTTACTCAGGCCATCGCCGATCATCCCTATAACACAAACGTGGTTTCAATTTTTCATATAATTATTATAGGTTCATTTTATCCTATAACGCTTATTATTACGTTTTGTTTAGGGTTTAATATGCTTAATTATCTAGGTCTTAAGTCTTTTACGATTATTCTGAGTTTGGGGTTAGGTTCGGGTTCGGTTTTCGCATCGATTTCGGAATTAGGTTCTAATTCAATTTCTAAGTAGTGTTTTATACTCTAACCCTAGAAATTCGTTTCAACCCATAATGTGAAATTAATCACATTACTTTTCGATCTCCTAAATACCATCATTACCCTTAGTCAGTATTTATATTACCCGGTACACTTAAATCCGTATTAGTGTACCGAATTCACTCTTAATGTGAGAAATTTTTACATTTTTCATATAATTACATAAATTCAAGTTTCCTATCAGATTTATTGTACATTTTTATTATTATAAAAATATCAATTTTTATTATAATATTTTCTATTTATTATATTTCTAATAATTACATATTATGTATTATTATCTATTATGTATATAATACACTTCTAATATTTCTATCACTCTAATTACCATCTCTAAACATCAATTATCATTTCAAAATGTCTAAATTCATCCTAAATTAGATTTTACTCCAAATTTCCTTAATTTACAAAATTAACTATTTTTCCCTATTACTCATTTACTGCATAATTAACCTAATAATTACATCCAACACCCTAAATGCTACAAGTATCATACTCCATCAGATTTCCACATCCTTAAACATATACTTATTCACTAAATCTGTAATTAACCATTTAATTACTTAATTAACCCTAAATTACCCATTTTATGCCTCATTTTAGGGCCTAAAAATTATCTAAAAATTTCGAAAATAAATTTTTGAAAACGGGCTTCATAACACTGTTTTATATCATCTAAGTAATCTACACAAAAATTTTGGGCTCGAAACTACCCTCCTAAGGTCATTTATTTCTAAACCGAAATATGCTCGGTTTTGCACGATTTCTTAAGGACCCTATATCACGAGACATATTTTCATCAAAATAATATTTTTCCTATAAACTACATATAAAAATATTCCAGAATAACAAAATTCATAATTTTCTAAGAATATTTACTATTTTTAACAAAATTACATAAAATCAGGCTGGAAATTGGACTCACCGATCTGGGTGGCTCCGGCCATCGGTAGCCGCTGTGGCCTTATCGGCAGGCTTGGGCACTACCACTACCGTGCGGTGGTGGTGGCCGTCTACTTGTAGCTACTCGTCTGGTGGGGCTTTCCTTTAAAGGCCATAATTGCACAGTTTTTCTTAATTTTTTTCTAACCCGAATTTTTCTCTCAATTTTCACCTCTCTCTATTTTTCTCACTTTCCAAACTGTCCAAATGAGCTTTGTGATTTTTCTTACTATTTATAGAGCTTTAGGGTATTTATTGTGCATTAAATTGGACAAGATAATTGCCTTATCCTTTAACTTTTAGCTTTTATGTTGCCTAATTCTAATTGGCTCATTTTTCTTTTTCAGATTCTGACTTGCCATGACCAAGTTTGTATCATTCCACACCCTTCTAATTTTTTTTATTTTTCCACAATTAATTTATAATTTTCTTTAATTATTACTAAATTTTTGGCCAATTTAGGTAATTTCGCGTATTTTTATCTACACATAAATACATGTGAGGTATACGTGAACATTCCTAATTATTATTTAGGTCATTCTAAAATTTTTAGTATACATATAATCTATCTCTAGTAATTTATTAGTTATTAGTTATTAGATTACACTTTTCGCCTTTTCGGTAATTAGCAATTATTATACTTAAAATTTAAAAATTTTATTGTCTCTTATTTTATTACTTATTTTCTTAAATTCAAGTTTACGGGGTCATTTTTACTAATATTTCTCTTAATAGTTTATAATTTGGGTTTGATCGAATTCTTTAATCGATCGCCCAAAACCTTAAATTTTAAGTTCAATCTTACGGTCAATTGGCTTAGCTTTAGGGCTTACAATATGTCTAGGTAATATATATGGACTAGCTAAGGGATACTTATGCAATACTATTGAAGTTTTCATAAGCAAATGGTACATCAGAAAAATATAAGTTTCTAAGTATATGAAAAAGGTATACAATGATCACTACTATATTGGAAAAAGTTGAATGTTGGAAGGAACAAGTATTTAAAGAAGTGATCAACAAAACAAGAAGGTTATGATAGAGAGAAGAATCGTGGATGAAAAGAAAGAGAAAGAACTTCAAAAGTTTCTATGACATTATAATCTATGCTAAGCTTACAAATGTTTATGTAATCAGAGTGATTTAGCTTAAAAGTTTGAGAATTTCATTTTATTAAGCAATTGTGTGAAAGTGTGAGGAAACCTATTGTAATCTTTAAAAAGAGTTATTAATCTCTTTAAATTAGTGGATAGTATGTGAGAGATCTTATAAGGAAGATTATATAGACTTGTGACTTGGAGGCAAGGTAGAATTGTGAAAAATGTTAACCTCTATGGAAAAAGTTTTCTTCAAATAGTGGAACTCGGGTATAGAGTACCTAATCCTTGGTCATAGGTTGAAAGAGTGGATTGACGTACAAGAATGCATTTGAACACTTTGAAAAGTTTGCCAAACAAGTATGAAATGAGAAAAAGGATGACTATAAAAAGCTTAAGAATAAATTATCATACAAAATTTGAAAAATTTAGGTTTATTAAGTTTTGTGAAGAAAATAATATAGTACACAAGTTTTTGACACCATACGTACCTTAGCAGAATGGAGTAGTAAAAGAAAAAATAAAACAATTCAAGAGATGACAAAAACCATGCTAAAAGAAAGCAACATTTTAAAACACTTCTAGGTAGAAGCAATCTCTATAGGTTGCTATATCATTAATATAGTCTATATTAGACCATAAATAGAAAAAACTCCATACGAACTATACAAAGGAAAGAAACCAACTGTATCTTACTTCCATATATTTAGAAGTAAATGCTACATTAAGAAGATAGAAGCAAATCTTAGAAAGTTTAATGAAAGAGCTAACGGAGGAATATTGTTGGGATACTCCTTAACCAATAAATCTTATTGAGTATACAATTAGAAGATAAGGAAAGTAAAGGAATTAATCAATGTTAAGCTTTAGGAACATGTAGAAGAAGAATCAAATGATGAAGATATGTTTCAAAACAATAAGAAAGAACAAAAAAGGAGAAAGTTTAGGATCTAAAGATAAAATGATCATAATAGAGAACCTACCAAAAATATCTAAAATGAATTATAGAGGACAAGAACCAAAGGAAACTATAGAAAACATAGAAAGAACTTAGAAATATCAGAGTTCACCTCCTTAGTTACAAATTACTGGTAATCCACAATCAAGCGTAAAGATAAGAAGAGACTTGAAGAATTTAGAAAGTTAGTTTGCTTTACTTTTACAAATTGAACTTATAATAATGGAACAAGCATTAAAAGAATTAAGTTGGAATAAATGTTATGCAAGAAGATCTATTACAGTTCAAAAGGAACAACATTTTGGAATCTTATAGAAAAACCTAAAGCTAAGTCAGTTATTGGCATGAAATGTGCTTCCAAGACTAAATTAGACAAAAAATGTAAATGTATTAAGAAACAAAGTAAGATAGGTGGGAAAAGGGATATTTACAAAAATGAGGAATCAGTTATGGAGAAACATATACTCTAGAAGTTAGATTAGAAGAAATTTGACTTTTGATGGCTTTTGCATGCTATAAAGATTTCAAGCTATTTTAGAGGGACATGGAAAGCACATCTATGAATGGATATATCAAAGAAGAAGTCTATATGGAACAACCTGCATAATTTAAAGATTTACATGATGAAGACTCTGCAAACAAGCTTGACAAAGTACTTTATGGATTAAAACAAGTACCAAGAGCTTCATATGAACCATTAAGTGAATTTGTGGTAACAAGGATTCAATAGAGGTAAAATCGACATAATCTTATTCTCAAAATATTATGGTAGTGACATTTAATTATTTAAATACACATGGATGACAAAATTTTTAGATCTACTAATGAAAGATTTTGCCAAGAGTTTTGTGGAGATCATGTAGGAAGAGTTTGAGATGTCTATGGTGGGAAAATTAACTTTCTTTCTAGGCTTATAAGCCAAATAAACGAAAGAAGGGATATTCAAATATCAAGAGAAGTATGCAAACAAATTTTGAATAAATTTGATATGGAAAATACTAAGAAAGTAACAACTCCTATGGTAACCTCAACACAACTCGACATTGATCAAAATAACAAAAAGGTAAACGAAATATTATTTAGAAGCATGATAGGATCTTTACTATATTTAACTGCATCAAGGCTTAACACATTATTTAGTGCATGCACATGTATTAGATTTCAAAGTAATCAAAAGGAATTGCATCCTAGGGAAATTAAAAGAATTTTTAAATATGTTGCACATACAAGTAATTTAAGAATATAATATGTTAAAAATTCAAAGTTTGATTAGATTGGATATTTTGATGCTGACTATGTTAGATGTAAAATAGACCATGTCAATTTCTAAGGGTAGATTAATTTCTCATTTGAGAAGTAGAACTCAATAGCACTATCTACAGTAGAAGCTAAATATGTCTCAATATGAAATTATTGTGTTCAAATCTTACGGTTAAAATAGCAACCTAAGGATTATATCATAACATTAAATTGTATTCTTATTAAGTGTGATGATTCTAGTGAAATTAGTATAATGAAAAATCCTGTACATCATTCTAGAAAAAAGCACATAGAAATAAGGTATCGTTTTATTGGTGATCATGTAATTAATAAGGATATATATGTCTTACGTGTATCACTAAAGAATCAATTAGCAGATATCTTTACCAAATCTTTAGATAAGATTCAATTTGAATTTATAAGGAATGAATTATGTGTATGTAATCCTTTTTTAAGGAGTAACCATTTTACATTGTTGTCAAATTATTTATTAGTGTTAAGAATGGTGTCTAACTTGTTCATGAACATTTATAAATAGATTTTATCAAACTAACTTTTTCAAACCATCATTAGAATGCCTCCAAACAAGACAAAACCAAAGCGTTAATCTAATCTTGTGATGAAAAAGAAGCTAACAAAAGAGTCCAAAGTAAGGAAAAAGCTAAAATTTGATCAACAAGAAATCAAGACACCTTAGTCTAATGGATGGACTATGTGACAAACTAGCTAAAGAATGAAACTACTAGTAAAGATAGCAATTCGTCACCAAGAACCCTAGAAGCCAAAGATAAGATTTTTGATATGTTCTTTGATTTTGATGATAAGAAGGAAAACTAATATGTTTTTCTTTATATGAAATGAAATAAAGTTTTATGTTATCAATTTTTTTTTTCTTGAAAGAAATACTACTATTTTTTGTGTATTTTGTTTGATATGATGATTATTTAAATGTTGAATGTTGCATTACATTCATGAACATAGCATGATATTAGTACTAAGAAGGAAGATCTAAAAACTAGAAAAAGGAATGATATCAGAATGGGAACTTCTATAATCTCATTAGTGGGATTGTTTAGCACCTGATCTCATCGTTCAGATGATAATAGGAGTTATATAATAAGATATTCAATACTCAAATCATAGGTTGAACTAGTTTCGTTAAAAAAATGAATGGAATTATAGAATTTTCCTATTAAAACCCTCATAAATTTAGGAGGAGCATATATAAAAATAGGAAACAACAGCATTTATATGACGAATATCTTTGCACTTTAAGAACCCTCATTCAAACCTTTTGTTTGTTTTTTTTTTTTTTTTTGTCATAACAAGAAGTGGGAGAATTGTATGACATAAAGAAATATAATAGAAAGGAGGCGAAATGTGAGAAAAATGAGGAGAAAAGTAAGCAAAAAGAAAAGAAGAACAAAGGGGGGAGAAAGATGCAAAGAGCAAGATATAGTTTTTGTGAATTCATATTGAATTCAAAAGTTAGTACTCATAAAAGGGGAGATAACACTTTCATGGAAGGAACATTCTTTTTATTTTTTACAAAATGAAAGATAGTCTATTACTCAATGAAAAGAGCAAGTATTTTGTTATCATAAAAAAAAGGGGGAGATTATTAGTGCAAGAACTCAAATGAAAAGATTTTTGATGAGAAACTCTGAATTAAAATGTATTTTGATGACAATATATATATATATATTATATGTTGAAATGAACGAAAGGTATTTAATTATTACTAATCAAGTTCCCTAGTGTGTAGAACATAAAATTATATTCTTAAAGGAACTTGAGTTAAATAATGAAAAATAACAAGATAAGAAGCTACATGAAGAATCAGAAGATAGAAAATAGTTATTAGCAATGGATAATTTAGAACCTACAACTATCAAAAGTTTGTTGAAATAGGAGAAGACACAATTGGATTATTTTCTAATGAAAGAAGAAAAGAAAAGAATAGAATAGAACAAATGAGAAGACAAATCTTATCATAAAGTAGAACTTAACTAAAACATCAAAAGCATAGAAGATGGTTTAGAAGCACAAAGTAATCAAAACTTTATTGAAATAAGAATAGATTGAAACCCAGCACCATGGAGATATGTTTAGGTAAAATATCTTGACCATCTAAGTGATACTTATGCAATACTATTGAATTTTTTAGAAGAGTCTAATACAAAGGAAAAATATTAGATTCTAAGTATATGAAGAAGCTATAAGGAAAGTATAGCATGGTAGATGGGCGTATCTAAAAGACAACAAATCAACAAAATCACAAAGATTTGAAGATGCAATGGCTATACAATGATTATTATTATATTGGGGACAATTGAATGTTGAAAGCCATAAGTATAAAGAAGAAGTGATTTATGAAACAAGAAGCTTTTGACAGAGAGAAGAATGATGGATAGAAAGAAAGAGAAAGAGCTACAAAAGTTTTTATGAGATTATAGTCTAAGTTGAGCTAAAAAATGGTCACATAATCAGAGTGATTTAGCTTAAAAGCTTAAAATTTTCATTTTTCTTAGAAATTGTGCAAAAGTCTAAGAAAGCTTATTGTAATCCTCAAAATGAGTTACTAATCTCTTTAAAGGCTAGTGGATGCTATTTGAGAGAACTTAGTAGGGAGATTTGATAGACTTGTGACTTTGGAGGCAAGGTAAAAGTGTAGAAACTATTAGCCTCTACATAAAAGTTTTCTTCAAATAGTAAAACTTGAGTGTGAAGTATTCGATTTGATAAGAATTAGGCTACTAAACTTTTAACTCGTAGCTGAGCCCAAGGCCTTGAAGGATTGACAAGGTGAATTCTCTTGCTTTAACTAACTCTTAATGAGGTCAAGTTGATCAATGCTGTCGGCCAATTCTCTATGCCAAGTCAAGTGATTACACATCTCTTGGAGATTATGTGCTAACTAGACCAATGCTCTACTTACAGCCTGCCTAGTTAGACACTACCCATCAATTATGATCAAGCCGACCCCAAGCTCGACAACATTGATGTCAAGAGGACGAGAGATCCAACACAAGTTTGTAGTCACTCCTTCTCAAATAAGCCTATGTCGAGCTTTATTTTAATTTTTCTTAATTTAATCTATATTAAGTCTAGCCCGCTTAATATAAATTACTTGACATTAAATTAAGGAAAAATATCTTTCTTAAAAAAATGTTTAAAAAATATTTTGAAAAATAACTTCGAGTCGTTAACTAATTAAACTAGTAAAAAATCAAATTAGGGTTTTCGGGTAGAAAAACTTTAATTTAGCCACTAGTTTACAAATATTCTAAAAAATAATTTTTGTAGAAAATTTAACTAGGAAGTCTAAGCTCAAAAGCTAACCGATTAAGACTTAGTCACCATGGTTAAAAAAAATAAAAAACTAATGAGCTTTTATTTTTTATAATTTTTATAAAAATGCCAAAATATGTATAGATATATAAAAATATAATTAGAATGAATTTTTTTATATTTTTTATTACAAATTTTCAAAATAGGAAAAAAAAATTATTTTTTATAGTTGCTCTTAAGGTGTCAGTGTATCCGCTAGTTAGGATTAAACCAACGTAGTTTTATTTTTTTAGAAAAGATTTAGTGGGTTGATTCTTTTAATTTAAAAATTGAGTTGGATTTATGTTATTTAGAAATTTCTTCTTTTAAAAAAAAATCTAAAAAGATCTAATTACAAGAATCTATAAAAAACAGACCTAACTAATTAAATCTTTTGAAAAGACTTTAATTAAGATTTTTATTAGAAAAACCACTACGTATCAAAAATTGATTTTTCTAAAACCCTACATGTAAGATTTATGTGAATCTACGATTTAGATATGCAATTTATATACATAATTTTACCAAATATATGAATCTTGAAAAAGATATGCAACTATATCTAAAAAAATGCAATCTTATGAAAAAGACGTAAAATGCAATTTAGATATGTATTTTTACTAAAGATGTAAATCTCAGAGAAGATATATAACTATATCTAAAAAGATGTAATTTTATGAAAAAGATGTAAGATACAATCTAAATACATATTTTCATTAAAGATATGAATCTCGAAAAAGATATATAACTATATTTAAAAAAGTGCAATTTTATGAAAAAGATGTAAGATGCAATTTAGATATGTATTTTTACCAAAGATAAGATGCAATTTAGATACATATTTTCATTGAAGATATGAATTTTGGAGAAAATATGTAACTTTATCGAAAAAAAGAGCAATTTAATTTTATAAAAAAGATGTAAGATATAATTTAGATACATATCTTTACCAAAGATATGAATCTTAGAGAAGATATACAACTATATCTAAAATAAATACAATTTTATGAAAAAGACAAAAGATGCAATTTATCCAAAATGTGATATTTAAAAAAAAAAGTGTGATGTAATTCATGTAAAATCTATTTCCTAAAAAAAAAACTACACTAAAAGACAAAATAACATTATTAAATAAATAAACAAATAGATAAAATAATATTAAAACAAATTAATTATAAAAAACCCACTTGGACGAATTAGATATGGAAGAAAAATTACATAAGTCATGGAGCTTGAGCTTCATAGAGTTGCTGTTGCCTGGATTGCTACACATCAAATTGCTATCAACTGCGTGCTACTATTTGTTCATGTTAAATTGTGTGCTGTTGTATGTGTTGGACTGTATGGTATGTGGAACTTGCGTACGCTAGACTATGGACATTGTGTGTGGCTATACGCATGTAGAGTAGAAGTGGAATTGGTGTGTGTGTGTTGGTTCTGTATGCGTGTGTGGAGTAAGACGTGCAGTGGGTGCATAAATGGTATGTATGTTGAATTTGGTGCTTTGGAAGGGGACATGTAGTGCGGTGTGCGAATGGTGTACTGTATGCTTTGACTAAAGTGGGATATGTAATGTAGTAGGATTGTATGCTATGAATTGTATATGAGAGTTAGGAAAATTGTGTGAGTGTAATTGTGATTTTTTACAACCGAAGTCCACTATTTATAAACCATGAACTTGAATCTTTCAAATTTTTTGGCATGAAGATTCGATCTTAACAAATCCAATTTTCATAAGATATGACAATATCCATTTTAGATTTGTTAATTTCTTGAATTATCTAATCGCAATTCGATCTAATCCATTCTCAAATTCTAGAAACTTCACAATCTTTTTGGGCTTTCTACCTTAGGCCCCATTCAATCTAACTTATTTAACCACAGTCCATAGCCCATTGAATAAATCTTGAGTCTTTTTTAACCCAGTTAAAATATTCAAAATTAGACTAAGGTCCACATTCATGAGTTCAAATATGATTAAGCTTTTCTTAAATAACATTTTTCTAATAAAACCCAAAAGATTCTAAATTTATTAAATCGTACGCATATATTTTATTGTAATCTAACTTGATCTTAAATGACTAACTAACTTTACTAGGATACTTTTAACACTTTATATTTTTTTTTCAATTTTCGTTTTTTAATTTTTATTTATTTTTCAAATTTTTTATTTTTCTATTTTCTTCAATTCAATTTTTTATTTTATTATTTTGTTTCGTAAACCTAGCTTAAAAGTAAAAAGTGATTGAAATTAAAATAAAGGGTAGCAAAAATGAGGTATCTACAGCTGCTCGTCTTTACAACAAACCTTTTTGTAATGAAGTTTGTAAAAATTTTGCTATAAAGACAAAAGGACATACTTATTTTTATTAGGTCCTTACTTGAATTGGTAAGGTGAGGTCTTTGAATGTTAAACAAATAAGGTCTCAACTTGAAAGGTCGAGTATCCTTAAGAGGATAGATCTCTATAAGGATGAGTTGCTCGAAATGATAGATGTTTCGAAGACAAGATAAGATAACATTCTATTAAAGACAAAATAACATAGCACTCTCATGAGCAGGTGATCCCATAAATGATTAGATGGCACTCTTATGAGCTAGTGATCTTTTAAATGACTAGATGACACTCCACTGAGCAAGCAATCCAACTAAAGATAGGATGGTGCTCCATTGAGCAAGTGATCCAATAAGGAATAGGATAGTACTCCTTTAAGCAAGCAATCCTAGAAAGGACTAGATGGCACTCAACTAAGTAAGCGATCTAGAAATGAATAAGACAATGCTCCTTCGAGCAAGTGATCTTAAAAAAGATTAGATGGCACTACATTGAGCAAGTGACCTAACTAAGCATAGTATAATGTTCCTTTGAGCAAGAAATCCTAGAAAGGATTAGATGGCGCTCTATTGTATAAGCAATCCAGAAATGAATAGGACAACGCCCCTTTGAGTAAGCAATGTTAGAAAGGACTGGATGGTACTCTATTGAGCAAGCGACCCAACTAAAGATAAGATAGCGTTCTTTTGAGCAAGTGATCCTAGAAAGGATTGGATGGTGCTCTATTAAGTAAGTGACCAAACTAAAGAATATGACAGCGTTCCTTTGAGCAAGCGATCCTAACAAAAAACCAGATAGGATAACACTCTTATGAGTAAGCAATCCTAAAAAGGATTGGATGGTACTCTATTGAGCAAGCGACCCAACTAAAGATAGGATAGTACTCCTTTGAGCAAGTGATCCTAAAAAGGATTGGATGGTGCTTTATTAAGCAAGTGACCTAACTAAAGATAGGATAGTACTCCTTTGAGCAAGCGATCCTAAAAAGGACTAAATGACACTCTAATGAGTAGGCTATCCAACAAAGGATGGAACGGCGCTCCTTTGAGCAAGCGATCTTAGAAAGGATTGAATAGCGCTCCACTAAGCAAGCAACCCAAAAATGAATAGGACAGTACTCTTTTAAGCAAGCGATCCTAGAAATGATTAGATGGTGCTCTACTAAGTAAGCGACCTAAAAATGAATAGGACAACGCTCCTTTGAGCAAACAATCTTAAACAGGACTGGATGCCACTTTATTGACCAAGCAATAGAATAAGGAATAAGACAACACTCCTTTAAGTAAGCAATCTTAAAGATTAGATGAAGCTTTAATGAGCAAGCAATCCAACAAATGATAGGATAGTGTTTATTTGAGCAAGCGATTCTAGAAATGAATAGGATAATGCTCCTTTAAGCAAGCAATCCTAAAAAGGATTGGATAGCGCTCCATTGAGCAAGCGACCTAAAAATGAATAGGATAGTACTCCTTTGAGCAAGCAATCCTAGAAAGGATTAGATGACACCTTAGTAAGCAAGTGATCCAATAAAGAATAGGATGGTACTCCTTTGAGTAAGCGATCCTAAAAAGACTAGATGGCGCTCCAATGAGTAGGTGATCTAAGATTAATTTATGAAATGGATAGTGCACTAAAGGGTAAGTAATCTAAGAATTTCAAGGACTTTGGTGAGTCTTGATGAATTGATCTGAAACTTAAGTTTGAGGGATTTTGATGATTCTTTGAAAGTTTTAACTTTTCCTTTTAAGAAATATCTCTTGAAAATTTTTGAAAAATGTTTCATTTCTCTTCTTAAAAGTTTTTCTTTTTTCAAAATAATTCAAAAAAGCACTCTTTGATGGAAAATTGTGTTGTTAACAAGTAAGAAAGTCTTGAAGACTCATGATACCAAATAAGGAGTTGACTTACCAGTTGCCCATTGATCACTTATTTTTTAAGTCTTGTTTCTTAGCTCATAATTCATGATTCCTAAACATTTTAGAAGCATTGATTTCAAACTTGAGGTTAAGACCATTCATGTCCTTTAGAAAGTACTCAATTTTTCTTTAATTTTCTACTAAGGGAATAGGTATTATTACTTGAAATGTTTAGTCAAAGAGGACTTCCTTGTACTCTTGTAGGCTTGTTTTCCTCTCAACATCAATTCCAAATATTACTATCCATCTTGTAAATTGTACACTTTAGTTAGTCAATTAGGTCTTTTTTAGGTTTGTAATGTAAGACTTTTGGTCAATAGTTTGAGCAAATGGATATCAATGTGCTTCAGCCAATTTTGAAGAAATCATATACAATCTATCTTGAGTCTACATGCCAAGAACCTAGGAGAAACTAAACGTGGGCTTGCCCTAGTTCCATGATCAAATTTTGTTGAAGATAAGTCATTTTCTTTACTCAAAAGAGTTTCATTAAGGGTGATAAAGTGGATGAGATCATAAAATCAAGGATTTGCTTTTGGGCTTAAGAATTTAAAATGTTTAGCCTTTGTACATCCTTCACAAGTTTTAACTGTAGACTTATTGGAAATTTGGCTTATCTTTGAAGGTGATCACCTTTTCTTTTTTCTTTTTTTCACTTTTTTCTCTTTATTTCTTTTTTCCCTTTTTCTTCTCTCTCTCTCTCTTTTTTTTTCGAGGTAGTCTCCTTTGCTTGTTGAATTTTCACTTAACAGGATTCGAAGCCTTAAACCCATGGTTCAAAGAATATAAGCTTAGGAGAATATATGGCTTTGGAGTGTTTGAAAAAAATCTATGAACTTAATGTGTTTGAATGAGTGTATGGGCCTAAGTAAGGTGTATATGGTCTAAAACTCTTCTTCATCTTAAAGAAATTAATTATCTATGATAATATTTACTCGTGAATTGACACAATTAAGGTAAACATATATTAATCTACTCCTTTTCTCTAAATTGATGACCCTAACCTCTTAATTGCCTTAATGTAGGGTGGTTCTTAGTAAGGTTAATTTTAAGAAAAATCCTTCAAAAGCTCAAATGGGTTTTGCAAGGGATAATTATGTTTAAAGTATTGAAATGAATGCCTAACATCATTTTGATATGATTACCAAGTTTAAGACAGACCTCCTTTAAGGAAGAAGCCCAATACTCACCTTGATGGCACTTAACTCTCATGTGTTTAAGGTTAGTGTTTAGGATTTGAGGTGCTTCTTTTTATCTTAAACCTTTCAAGTAATGTGTTACCATTCCCTTAGATAGAAAATTTTAAGTTCCAAGTTCAAATTTACTTTATCCATTTTCACTCACCCTTAAATCTTGCATAAAGTGTTTCATTTAGTAGAAGGCCAATAACATGCCCCTATTGAGTTTATAGCATGCACATGAAAATCACTCTATTTAAATTACTCATATCCATTATAAGCTTTAAAGTGAAAAGTCATTTTGAAATGAAATAAATGCAAGAACTAAATTTATTTTCCACTTCTTGCCCAATTGCTTCAAATGGTGAGCCATCTTGTTAGACGACAGTAGTAGGCTTTCAATATCTAATGTTAGAGGCTACCTTTTTTATGCTTGTTCATAACTTGGGAAAGGGGTATCACTATCAATAAACCCATTAGCCTCAAGAAAGCTCGGCTGAATAATTTTTACTTCAATTAAATCTTACACCTTATGCTTCAGTTTTCAACAGTCCTCTATGGTATGCTTTACTTAACCTATATGATACTTACACCATTTGTTGGGGACATGGTATCTTGCTTGTACTTCTTTGTCGTAATTTCACATGCTAGCAAACTTGCTTCTCTCAATTGCTTAAATACTTCAGCCATTGGAATTTTGCATTGTTTAAGCTGCCCCCTCTTGCTGTAGATAAGCTTATCTTGATCTTGGGCTTTCCTAATTGGTACATTCGCTCTTGACTTCTCTTTCCCTAAATCATCCTCATGCTTAGGCTATGATATCCTATTCGTACAAGATCTAAGTTTTCAAGTTGTTTGAGTACATAAACCCATTGCCATTTTTATACCTATGAATCTTTCTTCTAACCTTGCTAACTTTTCTTTTAGAGTAGCAACCCTTTTTTCTAGACCTTGGCAGTAACATATCCCCTGAACTTGACCATTAAAATTTGTCTCTGGCATTTTCTTCCAAACCTTGTATCATGTTGATAGTAGGCTCATGAACCTACAACTGTTTAGATTCATTTGCTTCAAATTATGTGTCAATAGGCCCTTGGGCTTAGGTATACACCATGATCTCAACTTGCTTCACATGCTTGCTTAGAACCCTTTATGTTGTAGCTATTCTCTATTCAAGGGCTTCAAACATCTTGATTTTAAAATGAGTGATTATGAGCTTCAGGTTAGGCTAAATCACTTAAAAAAAAATCTTTCAAAGCCTACAAGAATCCCTTCTTGTTAGCAATACTGCATTCCCGTTTTAAAAAAAAAAATCAAGTTTTTAATTTTGAAAACCTTTCTTTTTTTTTTGGAAACTTTTATTGAAAAAAAAAATCAACATTAATTTTATGTTACGGAGGCTTAATACTGACATCAACAAATCTAAACTTTTTATGCAAACAAAAGGTTAAAATAAAAAATAAAAAACATTAAGACCGATAATTGAGGACATAGGATGATGATTATATTATAAGGATAATATAGAGAAGTAAAAATTATTTTAAAATGAGAAACTTATTAAAAGATGATATAAGGTGATGACTCATGGAAAAAGCTCTATTAGGACCTGATAGGTTACCGACCACTGGCTTACTTACTTACATATACCTTAGAGGCCTCCACTCCATCACTCGAAGAAGTCTCTTGTGCCAACTTACCAATGACAAGAAACCATACACAGAAGGTGGATGGTTGAATTCTTTGAAAGCCCCGGGTTGTTATACTATGCTATGTTCTCTCTCTTGTGCTGATGCTGACCATTCTCTAGCCGAGGGCTTTGTATCGAGTGATCTGACCTTCACCTACCGAGAGATCCTATCGAGTAATGAGAGCTAGCCTCCTACTGGTCGAATATTTCTCTCTTATCCTCTTTCCAACTCTCACGGCATTCCTTCTTGTCTCATCCTCTTTATTGCTGTAACATCTTGATTCCTTTTGCCTATTGTGATTAGAAAATCTTTGTACAAAACAAATGTTGCACTGCCACCTATCCATTTCATCTAACACCGTACTATTTTTCCCTTTTTGTCATTTGTCCTTTTTTCCCTTTTTCTTATGTACTAAGAATCCCCTTTTTATGTATGCCTTTTTGTAATTTCTTAATTTGTATTATTGCCCTAAGGACTTACTATAAATAGTCCCTTTTCCTTATAAGTCAGAATCATCTTACCTTATAAATAGACATTGAATATACTGTTCTTGCGAGACAACCCTCTCCAAGTCCATTTTATACAATCTTATCTAATCTTGTCGAGTTGCTTAAGATTAGTGGTGGATACACCTTGATATTAACTTGTGTGTCATATCAGGTGAAGTGTCAAGTTGTATTGTGTTCGTAGGTGGGTCATATCCTTCGAGCAATTTCACATTATCTGCTCTAGTCAATTTGTTGACCTACTTACTCTAATTTTCTTCGATATTTTGAAGGACCCATTGATTTTAATCTTTTATGGTAAGTCTTAGTGATAACCGAGCTCTTAGGCACATCATATAATTCTTAGTATTAGAGCTTAAGGTTACAACCAAGTGCTATGTTGCAATAATTCCTATTGGTCTATTATTTGAATACTTTGTTTTCACCCGAGAAAACAGAGCAAATCCGTAGTTCACTGTTAGATTGGTATTTTCTTTATATGGTAATTTCCTATATGAAGAGTGTGTTTTGAAGCTTACTCTTTGAGAGTATGTCAAATCCTAGTATCTAAGGAGAGATTAACATTGCCAAGAGTAATGCTCATGGTTGTGGTCGAGTTACCTAACAAATACTATGTACTACTAATGAGCAGATAGAAGGCCTTGCTACTATTGTAGCTAATTTAGCTGTTTTAGTATAGAGAGTCTTAGAGACTAGGCCACAAGAGAGAGTTGTTGAACAGGGCCGAGAAATGAGAGATAGGTTAAGAAGACAGATAAATGAACAGCATGCACCAACACCTATTCTTATGAACTAAGCACCACCACAAAGTGCCAAAAGAATGACGAGGCAGAGGTTAGAATTGGATGAAGTGGGGGAGTATGAAGAGGAAGAATAGTATGTTGAAGTTGACAAGCATGAACTTAAGGCTCCCAGAGGTGCCAAACACCTCAAAGTACATATCCCGAGCTTCAATGGGTCTGGTAGTGCTGATGACTACTAGGATTGGGAGGAGAAGATTGAAAAGATAGTCTACTTTTATGATTATGAAGATGCTGTTAGTATTTAAGTGGTCGCATTGGAATTTTTTGGATATGCGACATTATGGTGGAAGAAACTACATAATGTTCACCTAAAGGCTTGATGCAAAATCTGAATATGGAATGAAATGAAGAGAGTCTTGAGAAGTAGGTTTGTTCCTGAACATTATGAACAAGATACTTTTTGATGTCTCTAAGACTCAAGACAAGGTAGTTGATTAGTGGATGACTATGTCCAAGAGTTTCAGTTGCTCATGATTCGATGTGATGTTGATGAACCTGAGACATGAATTGTAGCGTGGTTCCTTTCTAGGCTAAGGACCAAGATTAGTAACATAGAGGAGCTATAGAGTTGTGCGACTTTGGACAAAGCCATCAGGGTAGCATAAAGAGTCGAAAGGTAGAGGTGAAACTAGGCTAGTTGAATGCCGAATAGTTGACCTATGCTGCTGAACAGAAGTGACATGTCGAGCCAACCAAGAAATGACCGAGCATCGAATAGTTCTGAGGTAGAATGTCAAGGGAAAGTGCCAATCTGACCAAAAGAAGGCCGAGGTAAGGGTAAGGCTAAGGAACCTAAGGTCTAAAGAGACTAAGGTTAGAGCTCAAAAAGAAAGACCTAAGAAATCAAATGCTTTAAATGTTTCGGTTATGGGCACGTAGCTAGTCAATGTCTGAACCACCAAGTCATGACTATAAAGGGAGATAAGCCTTAATTTGAAGTAGAGAGTATGAGTGAAGGGGAGGAAGAGAAGGGAGTTGAATAGATGCAGGAATAGTTTCAAGAAGACCCCAATGCCGAGACACCTCCTAAGGCTGGTGTTGAGTATTATTTTGTCGTTTGATGATCTCTTAGTACTTTTATGGCTGATGAGAATGAGTAGAGGGAGAAACTCTTCCATACAAATTGCCAAGTAAATGGTAAGCTATGGGCCTTGATCATTGATGAAGGGAGCTATACCAATGTCATAGCATAAGGGGTAGTTAAGGCTATGAAATTGCCAACCTTCCCATACCCTAAGCCGTACAAGATTCACTAGTTGAATGAGAAATGAGGCTTACATATTACCGAGTAGGTTAAAGTACTAATTACCATTGGTTATAGGTAAAAGGATGGGGTATTGTGTGATGTCCTTCCCATGTATGCTTCTTACCTCTTACTCGGCTGACCATGGCTGTTTGACTTGAGAGTATTACATAATGGGTATAAGAACACCTACATGTTCTAGAAGGGCCGGAAGAAAATTATACTGACACCCATAAGTCCTAAGGAAATGCAAGAAGCCCAAGAAAAGGTTGCTAGATAACTACAACGGAATTCCTTAGTGATTTCTTGAGCTTAGTTTGATTGAGAAGTCAAGGTCGAGGACTATGTGCTCCTTTTAGTTAGGAGACTCTTGGAGGTGAGAGAAGCCAGAACTTTCTAACCAAAGTGAGAGCTCAACTAGAAGAGTATGTCGATCTATTTCCTACCGAGATGCTCGAGGACTATGTTCTCCTTTTAATCAGGAGACTCTTAGAGGTAAGAGAAGCTGAGAACTTTCTAACCAAAATGAGAGCTCTACTAAAAGAGTATGCCGATCTATTTCCTGCCGAGATGCCAAAAAGTTTACCACCCTTAAAAGGCATTGAGCATTGCTTTGATCTTCAGCTTGGAGCAGCCCTATTAATGCGCCTATGGGGTTGGACATACAAAGAAGCACCACAATGAAGTGAATCGAAAAGAAACAAAGAAAAAGCTAGTAGAGCCCAAGTAGCTACCAAATGGATATAACATACCACTCGATCCTACTTGGCTGACAATCCACCGGATGTGACACATCGGTCCAAATTTAAGGGTCACTAACCACTACTCTTTACTAAAGGGAATAAATGAGAGTTGAATGATAATGAGAACACTAAGGTTGCTCAAGTGAGTAATTTCTGTATTGAAGAGATGTGTTCTTGCATACAATAAAGTGGGGGTTTATATACCCATCTACTAGAGTTACTTTACATGTATGAAAAGACAAAAAGGGTATTTTATAACTGGGTTACATAAGACATACTAAAAAGGGTAAAAGAGATAAAGAATATTCGGTGTGAAAAAGAAAGAATCATTCTGGAATACTATGTCAGAAGACACGTGTTGCACATCAAGAATATGATACAACGTAGGCGGAAGCTATAATGCACTATAATTAAAGGCCGACTTGATCTGGATTAGGTTGGGAGCTAATAAGCCTGGTAAAGTGGTTAGCTGACTTGAAGTTAGATGGTAGTGGTCGGTTGAGGAGCTTGGCTTGGCTAGTTCTGAGCTATCTTCTAGATTAAGACTTTGCTGTTGGATAGGAGCATGTCTAACACACGTGAGGATATGATAGACAGGTCGGTAGGATGCTAGCTCAAGATAGGAATCCTTATCTCGGCTGTGGCTTATAGCTAGTATTCTTCATGCAAGCCCTTGCAGTCCTTTAGCTCGGCTTCATATGATCAGTCTAAGAGGTTGATTCCTATCATCTACCTAAGGTTTGTAATGATTTGCCCTCAAATCTAAATTGGTTTTTACCTCCTCTCTTAGGGCACACGCACGGTTATCTTCTACTGATTAGTGAAGGATCAGATCGGACACATTGAAGGTGGA
The DNA here is from genome assembly GCA_024138015.1 of Lumnitzera littorea. Lineage (NCBI taxonomy): Eukaryota > Viridiplantae > Streptophyta > Magnoliopsida > Myrtales > Combretaceae > Lumnitzera > Lumnitzera littorea. The sequence goes on from JAMXBB010000001.1 coordinate 37,135,289, forward strand.
AAAACTTTATAGTCATTAGGAAACTTGATTTGGTAAGCATTGTAATTGATTTTCTTCAGGACTTTGAATGGACCATCAACTCTAGAAGATAGTTTGTCTTATCTTAAGTGTAAGAATAGTTCTCGATTGAGATGTATCTATACCAAGTCTCTTAGGTGGAAAGAAATAATTTGGTGGCCTTGGTTACCAATTTCATCCTACTTCTAATTGAACTTAGCAATTTTCTTGGTTACAGACTGGGGTAGGTCATGCAATGCTTAGGCTCGATCTACTTGGGATTGACTCACTTCAATAGCTACTAAGGTACCAACCATATCTAGGAGAATGGTAGGGTTAAGGCCATAGATGATCTCTAATGGGGTCTTCCTAGTAGTGCTGTAGACAGTTTGGTTGTATGCAAACTCTACAATTAGTAGGCATAGATCCCAATCCTATAAGTTCTTTCCTACTATAGCTTTAAGTAGATTACCTAGCACTCTATTTACTACTTTAGTCTAGCCATCATTTTGAGGGTGGCTACTAGAGCTAAATATAAGTTTGGTTCCAATTCTTCTCCAAAGAGTATTCTAAAACTAACTCAAGAATTTTATGTCTTGATCTGAGACAATAATCTTTGATATCCCATGTAGTTGGACAATCTCTTGCATAAAAAAAAAAAAAATCAGTGATATATAAAGCATTATTAGTTTGATGTCACGGAATGAAGTGCACCATCTTACTAAAATGGTCCACTATAACAAAAATAGAATCTCTACCTCTGGATGTCCGAGGCAACCTTAGGACAAAGTCCATGTTGAGGTCAGCTAAAGGTAAGGTTGGTGTTGGCAGCGGCATATATTCTCCATAGGGCTATCTCTTCCCCTTTGCACGTTTGCACACCTTACAACCACTAACCACCTTATGGAAATCCCTGGCCAAACTTAGCCAATAAAAGTTCTCTCTCAATAGATTGGCTATCTTAGTCTCTCCAAAATGACTAAATTATGAGCTTCCCTAACCAATAGCTCACGTGTAGAGTAGTTGGGGATACATAACCTATGCTCCTTCAACAGATAATCATCCTTGAGATAATATCCCTTGACAACAATTTCGTCCTTGCACTATTCTAAGATAAGGCTGAAATGGGAATCATGAGCATACTACTTAGTAATTAGTGAGAATCTCAATAATTTTGTCTCTAAAGTGGTTAGCAAGGTTTGCTATCGTGACAGAGTGCTAGAGACTACATTTACGCTTCCCTTCTTATGTTGAATGACGTACGAGAAACTCTCCATGAACTCTAACCACTTGGCTTACCTCTTTGAAGGCTTATTTTGAATCCCTTGATGCTTTACGAGTCATGGTCTATATAAATAACAAACTATCATGAAAGCAAATAATGTTGCTAAGTAGTAAGGGCTCAATAAAGAGAGTACAACTCTTTCTCATATATAGAATAGTTCAGGGCAAGACCACTAAGTTTCTCACTGTGGTAGGAGATGGATCTTCGCTCTTGCATCAAGATAGCACCAATTCCAACCTTAGTTGCATTGCATTCTAATTCAAAGGGTTTATCAAAATCTGGTAGTGATAGAATAGGGGCTGAGGTGAGCCTTTCCTTGATCACTTTAAAGCTCCGTTTAGCTCGGTTATTCTACCTGAACCCTTCACTCTTCTTGGTTAGCTCGATTAATGGGGCGGCTATTGTACTGAAGTTTTTAATAAATCACCTCTAGAAAGAAGCTAAGCTATGAAAACTTCGGACCTTAGTAGCATTCCTTAGCATTTGCCATTTCAGAACAACTTAGATATTTTCGTCATCTACTCGAATCCCTTCTCCTAATACTGTAAACCCTAGGAAAATCACCTCTTTCTAGCAAAACATAAACTTCTTCACATTCCCATACAACTTCTCAAGTCGCAAAATGTCGAATACTTCATGAAGATGTTGAACATGGTCGTTCAAGCTAGCACTGTACACCAATATATCATCAAAGTATATGACCATACATCTCCTAATTAGGGGCTACATTACATGGTTCATTAACCTTATGAATGTGCTTGGCACATTAGTAAGTCCGAACGGCATAACCACCTATTCATAGATTCTGTATGTAGCCTTGAAGGCAATCTTCCATTCATTACCTGACCTTATGTGAATTTGGTGGTAGCTACTTTACAAGTCAATCTTCAAAAATATCTTTGCTCCATGAAGCTCATCTAACATGTCATCGAGCTTTGGTATCAAGTATCTATACTTGATAGTAATTCGGTTGATTGTTCGGCTATTAATGCACATGCACCATGAACTATCCTTCTTTAGAATGAGCAGAGTTAGTACAACAGAAGGGCTCATGCTCTCCTTCACATATCCTCGCTCAATAAGTTCATTTACCTATCTTTTCATCTCGGTAGCCTACTCAAGGTTCATCCTGTATGTAGGTCGATTCGGTAGGGTAGCACTTGGCTGCAGATTAATATAGTGCTCTATGCCTCGAACTAGTGGTAGTCCTCTAGGCAGTTTTTCTAGAAATAGGTCGAAAGACTCATTTAGTAAGCTTTCGATCTCTTTTGGAACATTCTGTCACTCCTTTATCTCCATCAGTCTCCTAACCAATAGGAACATCGGTTCATCAGCCTTCTCAGCAAATCGAAGCTCTCTACGGCTCATCAATAAGGCTTTCTTCTTACTAGCTTGAGTGAGCTAATTATAGGTTTCATTTACCTAAGACAGTGTTAAGGTTTGCAACTCTATTTTCCTTCCATCCTTAACAAAGGCATAAGTGTTCTTATACCCATCGTGCGTAACACATTAGTTGAACAACCAAGGTTGTCTAAGCATCAAGTGTGAAGCTCCCATCGGGATGACATTGTACACTATTTTGTCTTTGTATACATTTCCAACATTGAACAACATGGTCACTTTTTCAATCATGTGTAAAGCAAGTTTATCATGAAGTCAATGTAGCTTATAAAGTTAGGGATGCCTTGAGGTCAGCAGACCTAACCTTTGCACAAAAGATTTCTTAAGCACATTAGTATAACTTCCTTCATCCACTATGATCATGCATAATTGGCCTTTAACGGTACACTTGGTTTCTCCCTCTGGTCCTCTTTAGGGTTCAGCAAAGAACTTAGGACTTGTCTTAAGACTAGGATCATCACTTCTCCTTAGTCAGTATAGACATAAGTCTCCTCTTCCTCCTTAACTTTTGCCTTTTGAATATCCTTCTCCACCTTATGCGTAATCTCGTCGGTGCCATCTACTACAGCTCCTCAAAGCACCATGACATGTCTATTTAGACAATTAGAAGCCATGTGTCCGAAGCCTAAACATTTAAAGCATTTCACCTCGTTAGACTTTCGTCTAGAGGTCTATCCTTTCTCATACATTCTTGAGGGTAGCTTAGCCTTGGTTCGACTTGACTGTCCTACTTAGCCATGTTGACTTGCTCGATTATCGTCAAGTCGGTCATTCTTTTCCTTAGTTCGGTACGATCTCCTAGGCTAAGCTTGAATAGGTCGGCGTAGTACCAAGGCTCGAGAGAATGTTGGCCTAAGTCAGCTTGAAACATTTCTCCCCTACTTTTCGACCCTCTACGCTATCTTAATGGCCTCTTCCAAATCATAAAACCTTTGTACTTCCACAATATTACGAATCTCATACTTAAGCCCAAAAATGAACCTTGATACTATATGGGCCTCTAGTTCTTCTACGTTGGCTTAGATCATTAACATCTAAAACTCTCTCATGTAGTCATCAATAGATCAACTTCCTTAACGCAACTCCTGCAACTTTATAAACGTATCTTGTAAATAAGTATTAGGCACAAATCTACCTCTTAACAACCTTTTCATCTCATCCCAAGTTCTAACACCTCGTCTTCCATCTCTTGCCTTGGCTATATTTAGATTCTTCCACCACATAGTGGCATACCCAATAAACTCCAATGCAATAAGTTGGACTTTGACCGCATCCTCATACCTATAATATTCAAATACTTTCTCGACCTTCTCTTCCTACTTTAAGTATTCATCTGCATCCCCACTTCCACTAAAGGGCGAGATTTACACCTTGACATTATCTAGCCTTCAAGGGATTCGGTGTCCTTGTCCCTATGTTCGATAACATTCAACTTCTTCTTCTTCACCAAACCCTTCAACACTTAGCTCCTCGTCATCTTCCCCAGTTTCCTCCAACTTTAGTCTTTATCTAGTAGCTTGGTCTGCTGCTCCTTCAACTTATGGCGATCGAATTAGGCAATTGGTTCGATTACCTTGCCCATAGTGTCTCTCAAGGCCGTCTTCCTGTAGGTTTTGTTGTTGTACACCTTAGGGTTGTTGTCTATTAACTTATATTATGGTAAGTAGACTCTCAACAAGGTTTGTGAGTCTATCAAGCTTACCGTCAATCGACCTTGGGGTGCTACTACCATTAAGACACCCTAGGGTACTACTACCATTAAGACTACGACCAAGATGAGCACCATTACTTTAGTCACCAATAATACCTTGAACACTTGAATCAAACATGGTACAGTACTTCTCAAATGGATTAACAACTTGCTAACAACTTCAATACCCGATAGTCACTCAAATAAGATAGAAACAAACTTACTCTGTTTTCGTAATAAAAAATAGAGTAAAACTAAGTAACAATAAAACCACTCTTGCTGTCACACCAATACATTGTAGTAGCTATGAAAGGAATACAGTAGCCACTAATAGTAAAGCGAGCAAAAACTTTACTGCAACTTCATACACTCCCTCGTGGAACTGTGCTTTGATACCAACGAAGTTGATGCACCTCTAAGGTCGAACACATGAAGAATCACTACAATGAAGTGAACTGGAAAGAAACAAAGAAAAAGTTAGCAGAGCCCAAGCAACTATTGAATGGATATGACATATCACTCGATCCTACTTAGTTGACAATCCACTAGATGTAACACACCAGTTTGAATTAAAGGGTCACTCGCTACTACTCTTTACTAAAGGGAATAGATAAGAGTTGAATGATAACGAGAATACTAAGGGTGCTCAAAGTGACTAATTTCTGTATTAAAGAGATGTGTTCTCACATATAAGAAAATGAGGGTTCATATACCCATCCACTAGAGTTACTTTACATGTATAAAAAGACAAAAAAGGTATTCTACAACTAGGTTACATAAGATATAATAATAATGGTAGAAGAGACAAAGAATATTCAGTGTGAAAAAGAAAGAATCATTTTAGAATACTGTGTCAAAAGATACGTATTGCACATTAGGAATATGATACAATGTAGGCAGAAGCAGGAATGCATTGTAGTTAGGGGCCGACCTAATTTGGATCAGGTTGGGAGCCAATCAACCTGGTAAAGAGGTTAGTTAACTTGAAGTTAGATGCCAATGGTTGGTTGGGGGGTTCGGCTTGGCTAGTTTTGAGTTGTCCTTTAGATTAGGACTTCGTTGTTGGACAAGAGCATGTTTGACATACATGAGGATATGATAGACAGGTTGGCAGGAGGGTAGCTTGGGATAGGAATCCCTATCTCGGCTATAGCTTAGAGCTAGTATTCTTCGTGCAAGCCCTTAAAATCCTTTAGCTCGGCTTCTTATGATCAGTCTAGGGTGTTGATTCTTATCACCTATCGAACCGATCTGCTTATAAACTCAATCTTGAATAGGCAACCAAGCTAAAGAAGTAAGTTAATGAGTTAGTAGATTGCATATATGTCCGAGAGAGCATGAGCTTATGTATTGTCCCAACTGTGCTAGTACCAAAGAAAGATGGATTATGGAGAATATGTATTAATAGCCATGCCATCAACAAAATTAATGTTAAGTACTAATATTTGATTCCACGGTCGGATGATATTCACGACAAGTTACATGGTGCTCGCATCTTTTCAAAGATTGATATAAAGAGTAGCTACCACCAAATACAAATGAGGCTTGAGATGAATGGAAGACGGCCTTAAAGACAAGGGATGGTCTATTTGAATGGATGGTAATGTTGTTTAGCTTGACTAATGCATCGAGTACATTTATGCAGCTAATAAATCATATGCTTAGAACATTAATTAGCAAATGTGTTGTAGTTTATTTTGATGACATTCTAGTTTATAGTGCTGACCTCATCACTCACGTCGAGCATTTAAGATCGGTGTTTGACGTTCTCTGAATTGAGAGATTATTTGGCAACCTTAAGAAATGTGTGTTCTATCAAAGCGAGGTTGTATCCCTCTGATACGTTGTTTCGGAGGAAGGAGTCTGAGTAGATGATGAGAAAGTTAGTGCTATTCTCGAATGGCCTATGCTAACTAATGCTGTTGAAGTTAGGAGCTTCCATGGTCTAGCTTCATTCTATTGGAGATTCATTTGAAACTTCAATTCCATAATTGTGCATTTAACAGAATTGACTAGGAAAAACACTGAGTTTAAGTGATTGGAGAAATCTTAGAAAAGTTCTGAAGAAGTAAAATCTAAATTGATGTTTGCCCCAGTATTGCCCTAATGAATTTCGAGAAGGTTTTTGAGGTCGACTGTCATGCATCTAGGGTCGACATTGGTGCTGTCCTTATGTAAGAATGTCGACCAATTGCTTACTTCAATGAGAAACTCAAAGGAGTTGCCTTAAATTACTCGGCCTATGATAAGGAGTTCTATACCTTTGTCCGAATACTATAGATCTAGTAGCATTACCTCTTATCGAGAGAATTCATCATCTACTCTGATCATGAGTCTCTCATGCACCTTCGAGGATAGCAAAAACTTTCTTGGCATCATGCTAAGTGTGTCGAGTTCTTGAAGACCTTTTGCTATATCATCAAGTATAAGAAGGGGAGCACAAACACTATGGTTGACGCTCTTTCTCGTCGTCATACCTTCATCACAACATTGCAAGTAAGGTACTTGGATTTAGTACTTTGCCTAATCAGTATGAGCATGACTTGCATTTTAGGCCCTTGGTGGCTAAGTGCAACATTGGAGGAGCAGTAGATGGATTCTACTTGAATCAAGGGTTCTTGATGAAGGGTAAGTAGGTTTATGTGTCAAGTGATTTGACAAGAGAACTACTCATCCGAAAAGCTCATGTTAGGGGTTTAGTGGACCATTTTGGGGAAAAGAGGATGGCTAAGATATTGAAAGAACATTTCTACTAGCTTGGGATAATGAAGGATCTATGCTGAATTCTTGAGAAGTGCGAGATGTGTAAACATGCAAAGGGAAAGAGGGAGTCATAAGGAGAGTACATACCCTTACCTATACCAGAGCAGTTGTAGATTGACCTAGGCATGGATTTCATGCTCGGCCTTCCCTAAATGCTAAGAAGACATTACTTAATCATAGTGGTTGATCAGTTCAGTAAGATGAGCCACTTCATTACTTGCTATAGAACTAATGATGCTTTATTTGCCACTAACATCTTTTTGTAGGAAATTGTGCGACTACATGGAGTATCGAGAAGTATGATATTTGACTGTGACTTAAAGTTCATGAGCTTCTTTTGGAGGACCTTGTAGAAGAAGCTTGGCACAAAATTCATGTTCAGTACTTCTTGCCACCCCCAGATACATAGCCAAACTGAAGTTGTAAATAGGATAGTCAACAACCTCTTGCGAGCTGTTGTTGGGAAGAATTTGCATGATTAGGATTTATGCTTACCTATCATAAACTTTGCCTACAACTGCTCCGCCTGTAACTCGATAGGAAAATCTCCGTTTAAGGCCATTTATGGACTTAACCTAAACTTCTCCCTAAATTTAATTATTAGTCCAACTATACAAGGGGACAGCCAACCTGGCCTATAGTAAGCTAAGGAATTCCAAAAGTTACATCAAAGAGTTGCCAAACAACTAGCTAAGATCATGACCTGATAGAAGGAACAAGGAAGCTAAGGAAGGAGATGGGTCGTTTATACCTCTAGAGACCTTATTTGGATTCATCTTAGTAAGGAATGCTTCCTTAGAAGGAGGACAAACAAACTATCTCCTAGAGTGGATGGACCTTGCAAAATCCTTGGGCTTATTAACGACAATGCCTATGAGGTTTAGCTACCCGAGGGGTACAATGTGTCCACCACATTGAATGTCGCCAACCTAACTCCCCATGTTTTAGATGACAATGAAGATCATAATTTGAGGGCAAATCTCCAACAACCTCAAGGAGTTGATGGGTTACCGACCACTGCCTTACTCACTTACGCATGCCTCAGAGGCCTCCAATCCCTCATTCAAAGAATTCTCTCCTGCCAACCTGTCAATGATGAGAAACAATAAATAGAAGGAGGATGGTTGAATTCCCCAAGAGCTCCAGGTTGTTATACTATGCTCTATTCTCTCTCTTATGTCAATGTTGACCATTTTCTAGCCAAGGGCTCTATACTGAGTGATCTAACCTTTAGTTGCTGAAGGATCCTATTGAGTAATGAGAGCTAGCTTCTTATTAGCCAAGTATTTCTCTCTCGGCCTCCTACTGGCCAAGTATTTCTCTCTCGACCTCCTTTTAACTCTCATGGCATTCCTTCTCGTCTCGTCCTCCTTATTGCTGCATCATCTTGATTCCTCTTGCCTGCTATGATCAGATAATCTTTGTACAAAACCAATATTGCACTACCATCTATCCATTTCATCTAACATTATACTATTTTTCCCTTTTTGTCATTTGCCCTTTTTTGTATATACCAAGAATCCCCTTTTTATGTATGTCTTTTTATAATTTCTTAATTTATGTTGTTACTCTAGAGGCTTACTATGAATAGTCCCTTTTCCTTATAAGCTGGAATCATCTTACCTTACAGATGGACATTGAATATATTATTCTTGCGAAACAACCCTCTCCAAGTCCATTTCATATACTCTTATCTAATTTTATTGAGTTACTCAAGATTAGTGGTGAATAGACCTTAAAATTAACTTACGTGTCATATTAGGTAAAGTGTCAAGTTATATGTTCGTAGGTGGGTCATATCCTCCAAGTAGCTTTACGTCAACTACTCTAGTCAATTTTTCGACCTACTCACTCTAAGTTTCTTCGATATTTTGAAGGACCCATTGGTTCTAATTTACTACGATAAGTCCTAGTGAAAACTGAGCTCTTAGGCATATAAGGACAGTGATAACTTAATGGGTAAATAGGAAGAATGAGCACTTAAACATTTACAATGTTGATAACCTTAAGATGGCAAGTAATTTACAATGGAGATTTGGTGGGTATCATTTTTCTTTTTATTTTTTGATTTTTTTTTTTTGTATTTTATTAGTTCTTAATAGTATGGTATATGTAGAGCATTGCAATAGAAATTGACTAAGTAAATAAGATTATCATAAAGTTGGTTTTTCATCATAAAATTTCCTTTTTTAAAAATAACAAATTTGTTGGAAAGCCTTAAAAAATGACAGTTCCATAAAATCTTTACCATAATTAATTTCCCTAATTACACGCTTAAAAAAAATTACAAGTTGATAATGAAGTTTTTTTTTTTCTTTTTTAACATTAGTATATCATGGTATAGTGGGACTATTAATGATTTTGTATCTTCTATGTTAAATGTTATGTTACACAATCTCTTACTCATAAAACATGATACACATATTATAAGACAATATTAATAAACCACATACAATAAAATAAAACAAAAAAACATATAGAAATTAAGCTAAAACTAAAAATTAATGCAGTATGTTATACACAAGTGCAGTACGATAGAAATCGGTAATTAATAAACTATAGGAATATAATTATTATAAACTCGTAGTCAATATTCATGTAAAATTACATATATAAGTATGTGAATTTCCAAAATTATTATTATTTTTTAAATAAAGCCCATGTACACATATATATAAATATATTAAATTTTGAAAATAAAGCTCAATTCGCTATGAGTTATAACAATTTTTGCTAGCTTCTATAATTAAAAAATTACTAATCCCTTTTTTTATTTAATATGATGCAGGGGGTGGGATCTATAGGTCTTAAACTTTATAGCCTTAGATACTCCCAAAGAAACCCTAGTAGGTTATATTGAAGTATGAGCGAGCTCACCTATTACCGCTAGGTAGGGGTAAAGACCTTATTGACCCGAAGGTTACACAACGACGACCTGTTCTAAGTCCCTAAGGTAGCCTAAGTCTGAACACATCTAAGCATACACATATTATTCTTAAAAGAAAATAACCCTCCTAAATTCCCTAAGATGGGGCCTAATGGGCTAGGCTTTTCTTAGTAGGTTTGCATTACTAATACCCAGTTAATACAACTATATTATAGTATTAAATAAAAGAAAAATAAGGAAAAAAAATAAGTCCATTAATTAATTTTTATATTTTTACATGGCTAACCCATTAAGCATCCTTAATGAAGTCATCAATTCTTTCAAGTCCTATTTTGGTTTTCCTTAATTCAATCTATATTAAGACTAACCCTCTTAATATAAATTACTTGATAATAAATTATGGAAAAACATTTTTCTAAAAAAATGTTTACAAAAATAACGTGAAGTCGCTAACCAGTTAAATTGGTCAAAATTTAGTCACTAGTTTGCAATATATTCTACAAAATAATTTTTTTAGAAAATTTAACTCAAAAATCTAAGCTTGGAGGCTAACATATTAAGACTAACTCATTATGTAAAATCAAAACAAACTAATGGGCTTTTATTTTTTATAATCTTTCTAAAAATACTAAAATATGTACAGATATATAAAAATGTAATTAAAATGAATTTTTTAAATATCTTTTATTACAAAATTTCGTAAAATGAAAATAAAATTATTTTTTATGGTTGTCCTGGAGGTGCTAACATACTTACTAGTCGAGATTAAACTAACGTAATTTTGTTTTTTTAGAAAAGATTTAGTAAGTTAATTCTTTTTAATTTAAAAATTAAGCCAGATTTATGTTATTTAGTAGTTTATTTTTAAAAAAATTCTAAAAAGATGTAATTACGTGAATTTATAAAAAATAAACCTAACTAACTAAATCTTTTGAAAAGATTCCAATTAAGATTTTTATTATAAAAAAACCACTACATGTAAAAAAATGATTTTTCTAAAATCCTACATGTAAGATTTATGTAAATCTACAATTTAGATGTGTAATTTAGATACATATCTTCAGTAAAGATATGAATCTTTGAGAAGATATACAACTATATAAAAAAAATATAATTTTATAAAAAAGACATAAGATACAATTTAGACACATATTTTCACTAAAAATATAAATTTTGGAGAAGATATGCAACTATATCTAAAAAGATGCAATTTTATGAAAAAGATGTAAGATGCAATTTAGGTTCATATTTTCACTAAAGATATGAATATCAGAGAAGATATGTAACTATATCTAAAAAAAGTGCAATTTTATGGAAAAAATATAAGATGCAATTTACATACATATCTTTACCAAATATACAAATCTCAGAGAAAATACGTAACTATGTCTAAAAAAAAGTATAATTTTATGAAAAAAAATGTAAGATGCAATTTAGATACATATCCTTACTAAAGATATGAATCTCAGAGAAGATATACAACTATATCTAAAAAAAATGCAATTTTATGAAAAAGACATAAGATGCAATTTATCTAAAATGTGACTTTTTTAAAAAAAGTGTGATGTAATTTGTATATGATCTATTTACTAAAAAAAACTGTACTAAAAGACAAAATAAATTTATTAACTAACTAACTAAATAAAAACCCATTCAAATGAATTGGATTTGGAAGAAAGATTACATGGGTTGTAGAGCTCGAGCGTCGTGGAGCTGCTATTGCCATAGACTACTACACATCAAACTGCTGTAAACTATATGCTATTATTCATATGTGTTAGATTGTGAGCTGTTGTATGTGTTGGACTATACGGTGTGTGAAACTTGCATACGTGAGATCGTATTGCTATGTTGGACATTCTGTGTAGCTATGTGCATGTAGAGTGGGAGTGGAATCAGTGTGTGTGTTGGTTCTTTATGTGTATGTGTAGAGTAGGACATACAATAGGCGCATAAATGGTGTTTATGTTGGATTTGGTGCTGTAGAGTGGGACGTGTAGTATAGTGTGTCAATGGTGTACTGTGGAGTGGAACATTGCTCTTGTTAGCTTGTTTATTCCTTTACTCTTATCCTAACTCTTAAGTAAGACTAGATGGTAAGTAATCTCATCAAAACATCTCGTACATAATACTGAGTTATACCATAAGTCCTTGGAAGTTCTATTGGTATGTCGTATCCTTTGGAGCTGTTCATAGGTTTACTTATCTTCTTTCTTTTCTATTTTCTCGTGTGCTTCCCATCACTCATTTCAAGCTTTCGACAAGCTTGGACTCACCCTGATGGTCAGCCTTATTTGTTCTTAGATTCGTTCCACATCATCTTGGTATTAGAATAGAGGTTTTGTTTTAGGTAAGTTGTATTTGGGATTTGCAAAGTAGTGTTTGTTGTCATAGTGTGTCGAAGTTGTGGAGAGGATTATTGATGAATTTTGGGCCAACAATAAGATGTAGTAACTTGTTCTTGAGTACCTTGTTTTGTCTTATTTTAGACGCTTAAAACTAGAGTAACTTTCTGCATTGTGACTAGTTCAATAGTGTTACTATTGTAGTTATGCGTTGTTGAGTATCTGGTTTGAGCAGTGTGCATGTTGCTTAGTTAGAAGAAATAGAACCAAGAACAAATCAAAATAAAAAAGTTTGATATTTAAATTTGTCGATGAAATAGCAAACCTGAGTGTTAATGCTGAAATTAGAGATGATAATAGTAGAGTTGTCCACCATGGTTAATAACCCTAGAATACTCCCAAAAGTATAGACGAGAGACTGGATGAGGTAGGTAACATCTTTATGAACTTGACCAAAGTCATTTATGTAATGGCCTATCGCCTTATTGATGTTATATAAAACACTCCATAGGCTGCTCGACTTGTTAAGGGATAGATCCCAACTTAGTGAGTTTAAGGTGGAAGAGTAGGCAGACAAGTGAGAAGAAAGATTAACTTGGAAGATTTGGATGAAGATGAAGAGGAAGAATGTAATGAAGAAGAAGAATGAGCTTAAGCATCCTATATTGCCAACTATGTGAAGCTTCAGATCTTAAGCTTAATTGGGTCTATTAGTGTAGATGATTATTTGGATTAGGAGGAAAAGGTAGAACGTGTTTTTTATTATATCCAACATGAAGACTATGAGAAAGTAAGGGTTGCTACTGTTGAGTTCTCTAAACATGTTATTATGTGGTGGAAGAATTTTTAAGTCATGAGAAAACGAGAAGGATAAAGAGAGATCAATACTTAGCTTGAGATGAAGAGAATACTTAGAAACAGCTTTGTGATTAATACCTATTTACAAGACACCTTTGCTTGCCTTTAAAAGTTAAGGCAAGGAGGCCGAACTATTGATGAGTATGTCCAAGAGTTCCAAATATTTGTGATTCGCTGTGAAGTAAAGGAACCATTAGTGCGAACAATCTCTAGGTTCCTTACTAGGTTGAGAAGTGATATCCAAGACGTTGTGGAACTCTAGCAATTTACTATAATGGATGAGGCTATATGAATAGCCCAATGAGTAAAAAGGCAGATAAGAAATAGAATGTCAACTTAACCCCTAGTAAGTTGACCTACTCACCCCAACCGACCTGGCTAGGGAAGTTACCGAGCTTAGTCAAGTACTAAGTCTACTAGAAAGGTTGATGTTCGAGCTAAACAAAGTAGCCAACTGATGGTGATGTGCCAACTTGAACATACGAGACGGGATAGGGATCTGAAAGGAAGACAAGCCAAATCAAGTACTTTAAGTGCCAAGGGTTTAGACATATGACTACTTAGTGTCTAAATCAATGAATTACGGTCATCAAGGGAGATGTCTTAAAGCTTGAAGTGGATAATACTGACAAGGAACCTAAGGAAGAGATTATTCTCATAAAAGAAACTTCTCAAGGGAATTAATTGATTGAGGAAGATATGTTTGCTAAAGACTTGAATTAGTTGGTCCTAGTTGTTCGGCGTACAATGAGTCTAGAACCAATGCTTGAGGAAGAGTGGAGAGAAAATTTGTTCCATATCACGTGCAAAGTGAATAATCAAGTATATGCACTCATTGTAGATGGTGGTAGCTGCACTAATGTAGCATCTGCTGACCTAATTAAGAAGCTTAAGCTGCCAACCTTACATCAGAAGCTATATAAGTTACATTGGCTAAACGAGAAGGTAGCACTTCATGTTACTCAACAAGTGTTGCTGCTAATTTCTATTAAGAACTATTTCGACGAGATCTTTTGTGATGTACTACCCATGTATGCATCACATGTGCTGTTAAGCTGACTATGGCTCTTTAATTGAAGGGTTATGCATGATGGATTTTGAAACACCTATGTTTTTGAGAAAGATGGACGGAAGGTTACTTTGAATCTCATGACACCAAGTCAAGTTAGTAGATTATAGGCTGAACATGCTCAAGGATCTAAGAAGGCATTAATACTAAGCAGAGTTGAGCTCCTAGAGACTATGAAAGCTAGTATGCCAACTTTTATGTTGGTTAGAAGACTACTAGAGTTGAAGGAATAGACTGAACTACCCATTGAGGTAAGAGGATTACTAGATGAATATGTTAACTTGTTTCCAAAATAGTTATTAGAAGGTTTGCCACTATTTAGAGGCATTGAGCATTGCATTGACTTGATACTCGATACTATTTTGCCAAACAAACCAACTTATCAAATGAGTCTCAAACAAGCTGTTGAACTCCAAAGATAAGCCAATGAACTACTAAAGAAAGGGTTTGTGAGGGAGAGCCTTAGTCCCTACGCTATTCTAACACTCCTAGTGCCGAAAAAGGATGGTTCCTAGTGAATGTGCATTGATAGTTGAGCTGTGAACAAGATCATGGTTAAGTATTGGTGACCAATCCTTAGGTTAGATGACATGCTGGATGAACTGAGTGAAGCTAGGTCTTTAGCAAGATTGATCCAAATTCTAGCTACTATCATATTTTGATGAGGTTGGGAGATGAGTAGAAAACTACATTTAAAATTCGGTACGGACTCTATAAGTAGATGGTAATGCCTTTTGGCTTATTGAATGCCCTAAGCAATTTCATGCGATTAATGAACTATGTGTTAAGAAATCTGATTGAAAAGTTTGTCGTGGTGTACTTTGATGACATCCTAGTATATAATGTTAACATGCCGAGTCACTGTGAGCATCTCCATATTGTATTAGATGTGCTTTGAGTTGAGAGATTATTTGGTAATCTAAAGAAGTGTTGCTTCTAGTAGGAGGAAGTAGTATTTCTAGGCTATATAGTAGGTGTAGGAGGCTTGTGAGTAGATGTTGTGAAGATTCAAGCAATTGTCAAGTGGTTAACTTCGACCACTTGCGTTAAGGTGAGAAGTTTCCATGGTTAGCATCCTTTAATTAAAGGTAATAGGGATTAAAGTCCGATTATACGCTCCCGAGCTTGAGGGCACTCTCAAGTGGTTCGTCGAGTTGTCCGAGGTGAGTTAAGTGCTAAGGAGCAATGTTTACCTCAATCCAATCTGCAAAGCTACTTTGCTCTCCATGCTATCTAAGATGTTGCCGGGGTGATCAATCAACATGCTAAGCCAAACCTTTTATGAAACCAAAGTCTAAGCGCCAAATCTGAGTATAGCAATCTCCACTATGTCGAGCTTAACCAAGACTGTCAAGAGCCAACCCTCCGAGGCCAACCCAAGGTGAGCCATCCTTAAACCAACCATAGTCCAACCCTTTTTGATGCCAAACAAGCCTGACCAAAGGCCTACACCTACTTGGACCACAATATTATCAGAATCATAGTAAAGACGTGCGCATACTATCCTTACTAACAATCGTACTATCCTTTCTAACAAACGACATTCGCTATGCACGATTTCATGTCTCCCTATATAGTAATTTCCTTTATATTTAGCAAATAGGAATTCTTTTTTATTTTTTGTAATTATTTGTAACATAGAACTTATCTTAATAGGTTACTATAAATAGTCACATAATATAATAGCCGCAAGAAGAGATACAGAAGAATACATTAGACTTTTTACCTTCTCTTAAGCTACCCTTATCTAACCCATTCAAGTGTGAACTAATGGTAAGTGACCTCTGACCACACTTATACATCATATCAAGTGCGACCTAAGCTCGTGTGAAGCGTTGGTATATTGTATCCAGCATCGATGCATGTAAACCCCTACTCTCCCTCAATTATCATTTACTTTTCAGGTCATCTTACAGCTTGGACTCACCCCCTTTGGTTACGTGTGATATTAGGTTTGTGTGTTAATCCACGAGTCCATATCATCTTGGTATCAGAGCCTAGTTACATTCGAAGCTAGATCCTGCTACTGTATTCTTTTAATAGTTTGTCATTGCTCTCGTATGATAGTGGTTTTATTGTTAGCTTTGAAGTTTAGTAGTGAGAAGTGTTTTGTACTCTATTTTCCCCTATTTTCTTTTTGCCAAAACAGAGTGTGGTTGACTCTATGTTCGTTGTGAAGTTGTTATTGTGAAGTTGTTATTGTGAAGTAAACATCAATATCAGATTTAAGTGTGCAAGGGACTTTAGGAAACCAAGAAAGTGGTACTCGACATGGTCAAGGATAGGAAGGAAGCTTCTCACCTTAGTTAATGGGTGATCGCTTAGATAGGCTTACTGATTTGGTAGTTAGTCTGATGACTGTCATTTAAGAAGACAAACAATGAGCTAGAAATAGCCCCATGAAGGAATGCGAACAGTAAGGCTAAGGCAATGGTCAGTTTAGCCAAGATAATGCCCTAACTCGACCACCTTGAGCCAAAGGAATTGGTAAAGACGCTAGACAAAGACTAGTGCTTAAAGAGATTGAGGATGAAGCAAAAGGGGGTGATGAGGTAGAGGAGTCCTATGAACCTAAGGAAAGGAATGTACGAGCCCTTAGAGTTAAGGGATTAAGGATGCATATTCCAAGTTTCTCTAGAAGTGGTGATGCCGAAGACTTCTTAGATTAGGTAGATCAGATTGAAAAGTAGTTTAAATGCCACAAAGTGCTCGAAAATGCAAAGGTTAGGCTAGCTGCATTGGATTCACTAGCTATGCTACCTTATGGTAGAAGAACTTGCAAGCCACTAGAAGAAGGGAAGGAAAATGAGAGATTAAGAGTTAGGATGACATGAATAGAGTTATGTAAAGAAGGTTCATGCCAAGCTATTATTTATAGGATGCCTTCAAGAGATTATTAGAACTGAGATAAGGAGGATTGAATGTGGATGCTTACGTTAAGGCTTTCCAAATGCAAATGATCCAGTGTGAAGTTATGGAGCCAGAAAATCAAACTGTGTTTCGATTTATTGTTGGATTGAAGTATGAGATTAAGGATGTCCTGGAAACCTTGGATGTTAGAACACTCAATGATGTAATCTGAGTCGCCTAAAGGATAGAAAGGCACTAAACAGGAAGATTCTGACCACCTATCAACTGTCCTGGTAGTAGTTGACATGTCCCGAGTAAACCTGTGCAAATGGAACCGAGCAAGGTTGTTGAGACCCGATCTGCTTAAACTACCTAAGTAGAGGAGGAGGAACCACCGAGGAAGTTCGAGAAAGGCCAAAGCTCAAGGAGGAAGACGAGTGAGATCAAGTGTTTCAAATGCTAAGGATTTAGATGCATGGTTGCTCAATATCCAAATAGGCGAACAATGATGATTAGAGGTGAGACGCCGACCGTTGAGGTCGATAGTACTGATGAGGAAGTAGAGGAGTCAAAGGAGGATGAATAGACTAAGCTGTCTGAAGAGGAAGTTATCTATAGCAAGGAAGGCAACTTCATGTTGACTACTCTAATGTTGAGGAGGACAATGAGTATCAATCATGTGCTTAAAGATGAGCAAAGAGAAAATCTCTTCGATATTAGATGCAAGGTGAATGAATCATTATGTATGCTGATCATTGACAGTAAAAGCTACACCAATGTAGCCTTTGCATTTATAGTCCAACAGCTAAAATTACTGACCATGCCCCACTCAAAACCTTATAAGCTTCATTGGCTCAGTGATAAGGGAGCCCTATAAATGAACAAACAGGTGTCCATACCGATCTGTATAGACAGGTATCAAGATGAAGTGCTTTATGATATGCTACCCATGAATACGTCCCACCTTCTACTTAGACGACCATGGATGTTTGATCGAGTAGTTATATATGACAGTAGGAGGAACACATGTTCTGTGGAGCATGAAGAAGATTGAAATTAAGTCCCATGAATGCTGAGCGAGTAAAAGAGTAGTTATATATGATAGTAGGAGGAACACATGTTCTATAGAGCATAAAGGAAGAAGATTGAAATTAAGTCTCATGAATGCTAAGCAGGTAAAAGTCATGTAGTCCTAGCTTAGCCGAACCATGAAGAAGGAGGCTTTGGTATTCACCTAAGTCGAACTAAAAAGAGAAATGGAGCTGGAGGGACCGACTTATCTGCATGTCAGGAGGCTTTTGGAGATGAGACTTAGGGAGGAAGAGCTATCGACTAAGGTAAAAATCCTATTGGAGGACTTTGTCGACTTGTTTCCAGAGGAGCTACCGGAGGGTCTACCCCCAATTCAAGGCTTTGAGCATACAATTGACCTACAACCAAGAGCTACACTACCGAACAAGCCTGCCTATAGGCTAAACCTTGATCAGGTTGCCAAATTGTAGAGGCAAGTAGACGAACTCATGAAGAAAGGGTATGTGCATGAGTCCTTGAGCCCTTGTGCTGTGCCAACCCTATTAGTACTGAAGAAGGATGGTTCTTGGAGGATGTGTATGGATAACCGAGCTATTAATCAAATCACCATCAAGTACAGGTATCCCATACTCAGGCTTAATGATATGCTAGATGAGTTAAGTGGAGCAAAAGTGTTCTCTAAGATCGATCTCAAATTTGGACACCATCAACTCTGAATGCGTGAAGGAGATGAGTGGAAAATTACATTCAAGACATAACATGGTTTATATAAGTAGCTTGTAATGCCATTTAGACTATCCAATGCACCGAGCACATTCATGCAACTTATGAATCATTTGCTCTAAGAATTATTGGGAAGGTTTGTTATGGTTTATTTTGATGACATTCTAGTGTATAGTCCTAACCTAGAGACTCACCGAGAACATCTCCAACAAGTGCTTGCGAAACTCTAAGCTAAACAACTCTACGCCAATCTAAAGAAGTGCGACTTTTGCCATTTCGAGGTCATCTTCTTAGGATTTGTTGTAAACGGAGGTGGCATCTGAGTTGATGAAGAGAAGATAAGAGTGATCATAGAATGGCCTAAGCTGACCTGGTCTACCGATGTGAGAAGTTTCTATAGCCTAGCATTATTCTATCATCGATTCATTATAAACTTCAGTATGATTGTGGCCTTACTCACCAAACTCTCAAAAAAGAATGTTAAATTCAAATAGGGTAAGAAAGAGAGGAGGAGTTTTGAGGAAGTGAAAGAGAGGCTAACTACAACCCTCGTTTTAGCTTTGCCAAGCTTTGACAAGATATTTGAAGTAGAGTGTGATGCGTTCAAACTAGGCATAAGTGTTGTGCTAATGCAAGAAAGCCGACCTATCGCTTATTTCAGTGAGAAACTTCGAGGAGCCATACTTAACTACTCCATCTATGCCAAGGAGTTCTACTCCTTAATCCGAGCCTTAATAGTGTGGCAACACTAACTGCTACCTAAGGAATTTGTGATCTACACCGATCATAAATCCTTGAGATATTTGAAGAGCCAACCGAAGTTGTCCTAAAGATAAGCCAAGTAGGTTAAATTCATGGTGGGTTTTTCTTATGTCATAAAATACAAAAACGGAAAGAATAATGTAGTAGCTGACACCCCATCGAGACAACATACCCTCTTGACTGAGCTGTAGATGAGGATACTTGGTTTTTCAACCATGAAGAATTTGTATGCTGAGAACCTACACTTTAGTCTTATTTACACCCGTTGTGAGGAAGGACGGATACTGGATGACTATCACAGGGAGGACAGATACTTATTCAGGAAGAGGAGGCTATGTATCCCAACTTGTTCTACGTGAGAATTGCTAGTACGCGAAGTGTATGGAGGGGGATTAACAGGACACTTTGGCCAGTGCCAAACTTATGAGGTATTATCCTCCAGACTTTTTGGCCAAGGATGAAGAGAGATGTCCAATCCATGCTGGAAAAGTGTGTGACTTGCCGAAAAGCGAAGAGTCAAGCCGAGCCGAGCAAGGATACTACCAACCCTTGTCGACCCCAACCAAACTATGATCTAAGCTAAGTATGGACTTTATGTTAGGATTGCCGAGGACATCCCAAGGGAAGGACTCTATCATGGTGGTTATGGATCAATTTAGTAAGATGACACATTTCGTGCCCTATTCCAAAACTAACGATGCTTCGACTATCTCTTTTTTTTCATGAAGGAAGTAATCAAGTTGCATGAAATCCCTAGGACCATTGCTTCAGACCGAGACCCTAAGTTCATGAACCACTTTTAAAGGATGTTGTGGAGGTAAATGGGAACCAAGCTATTGTACAGCATGTCCTTTACCTATAAATCGATGGATGGACTGAAGTTGTCAATAGAATCGTAGGAACTTTGCTGCGAGTTACTGTTGGATGAAACATAGCTGATTAGGATCTGTGCCTACCAATCATTGAGTTCGCAAACAACAGGACCACCCACAGTGTAACAAGCATGTCTCCATTCGAGGTCACCTATGCGTTCATTCTTGAACTACCATTGGACCAAGCACCTCAGCCGATGCTTGATGAAGACCAACTAACCGTCGAGAGAGTTGAGGCTGTCAAAGCCATGCACTAGAAGGTTGTAGAGCAATTGGGTCAAGCTATTATTAAGCTTGAGAAACAAAGCCAAGGATGAAGGAAGAGGGAATTCGACCAAGTGATTTGGTTTGGATACACCTTAGCAAGGAATGATTCCTAAATTTGAGAAAGAGCAGGTTGTCTCCTAAAGCTAACAAACCTTTCTAAGTGATTGAAAAGATTAATCTTAATGCCTATAGGATTGAATTACCTAAAGGATATGAAGCCTCAGACTCCTTCAACATTGCCAATCTCTAACCTTACACTCCCGAGGACGAACAACTAGGAACTGAACTAGATTTGATCCTAAATCTCAAACAACCCGGAGGGGAAGATAGGGATCAAGGATCGATTATATGTTCTCGAACCCAAGGGCCCTCTCAAGTGGTTTACCGAGCTATCCGAGGTGAGTTAAGCACCAAGGAGTAGTGCTTACCCCAGTCCAATCTGTCGAGCTACTTTGCTCTCTATGCTATCTAAGATGTTGCCAAGGTAATCAACCAACATACCGAGCCGAACCCTCCACTAAACCATCGTCCAAGTGCTAAATCTGAGTACATCAATCTCTACTGTACCAAAGCTAACCAAGACTGTTGGGAGTTGACCCTCGGAGGCTAACCTAAGGTGAGCCATCCTTGTACCAACCATAGTCCAACCCCTTCCGACGCCAAACAGGCCTGAACAGAGGCCCACCCTTACTTAGATCACAATACTATTATAATCATAGTAAAAACCCGTACACACTGTCCTTACTGATAATCGTATTGTCCTTTTTGACAAACGACATTTGCTGCGCACGATTTCATGTCTTCCTATATAGTAATTTCCTTTATATTTAGCAAATAGGAATTCTTTTTTTGTAATTATTTGTAATATAGAACTTGTCCTAATAAGGTACTATAAATAGTTACATAATGAATAGCCGCAAGAAGAGATATAGAAGAATATACTAAACTTTTTACCTTCTCTTGAGCTAAGTGTCCTCTTACTCTTGACCTCCTCTTATACTTGAGCTACTCTTATCTAGCCCATTTAAGTATGGACTAGTGGTAAGTAACCTCCAGCCACACTTGTACATCATATCAAGTGTGACCTGGGCTTGTGTAAGGCGTTGGTGTGTCATATCCAACGTTGGTGTATGAGAACCCTTACTCTCCCTCGACTATCATTTACTTTCTAGGCCATCTTGCGACTTGGTCCTACCCCCTTTGGTTACGCGTGATATTGGGTTTGTGTGTTCATCCACGAGTCCATATCAGAAGGTTTATTAGGAATTTTAGTACCATAGCCATACCCTTGATAGAGCTGACGAAGAAGAACAATGAATTTAAGTAGGGAGAAAGGGAGGAAAGAATTTTTCATGAAGTTAAGACAAAGTTGATTCCACTCTATGTTAGCTTTGCCTAACTTTGAGAAGATATATGAGTTGGAATGCGATGTGTTAGGCATTGGTATGAACGTTGTCTTAATACAAGAAGGTTGACCAATTGCTTTCTATAATGAGAAGCTTAGAGGACCTCTATTGAATTACCCCATATACGATAAAGAACTCTTAGCTCTTATTCGAGCGCTCTAAGTGTGGTGGCATTATCTATTACCTAATGAGTTTGTCATCTATACCAATCATGAGTCCTTAAGGTATCTCTAATGTCGAACCAAATTGTCAAATGACAAGCAAGGTAGATTGAATTCTTTAAAGGATTCAACTTTATGATCAAATATAAACAAGGCAAGAGCAACATAATAGTAGATGCTCTTTCAAGAAGACATGCACTTTTCACCGAACTACAGACCGAGTTGTTTAGGTTTGCAAGTATCAAAGAGTAGTATTCTCAAGATCTACACTTCGGACCCATACTTGGACGTTGTGCTGATAGAAGAGCAGTTGATGATTATCATATGAAAGATGGTTACTTGTTTCGAAGTGGAAAGTTGTATGTGCCGACCTGTTTTATAAGGGAGTTGCTTATTAGGGAAGCTTACGATGGAGAATTCTCTTGACATTTTAGGGAAAGAAAAACATATGAGCTACTGAGTAGACGATTCTTTTGGTCAAGAATAAGGTGAGACGTACACCAAATTATCAAGGGTTGTGCTATGTGTAAAAGGGCTAAATACTGAGCCATGAAAGGGAAAGCAATGCCTTTGCTTATCCTGACCAGACCCTAGATTGAGTTGAATATGAGCTTTGTCCTCAAATTACCAAAAACTGCCTAAGGTAAAGATTCCATAATGGTTGTCAT
Organism: Lumnitzera littorea; assembly: GCA_024138015.1. Taxonomy (NCBI): domain Eukaryota; kingdom Viridiplantae; phylum Streptophyta; class Magnoliopsida; order Myrtales; family Combretaceae; genus Lumnitzera; species Lumnitzera littorea. Next base: position 37,158,325 of record JAMXBB010000001.1, read on the forward strand.
GGACAGATTCAGTAAGATGACACACTTTATGCCTTACTTTAAGACCAACGATGCTTCGACTGTTGCTTTTCTCCTTTTGTAGGACATTGTTCGGCTATATAGCATGCTGAGAAGTGTAGTCTTAGATAGCGATCCAAAGTTCTTAAGCCATTTCTAGAGAACCTTACGGCATCAGATGGGGACTAAACTATTATATAGCCCCTCTTATCACCCCCAAATTGATGGCCAAATAGAGGTGGTCAATCGTACTTTAGGATCACTACTCGAAGCTGCAGTGGATAAGAACTTGGCCGATTAGGACGTCTGTTTGCCCGTAGTAGAATTTGCTTACAACCATATAGTGCATGGCACCATTAAGAAAACTCCCTTCGAAGTTGGCTATGGTTTTAATCTTGAACTGCCCCTTGATTACATCTGAGCAAGAAAGCCTTGATGTGAGAGCTTGAGTAAAGTCTCTACAATACATATATGATAAAGTTACTTAGCAAATTGCCCAAACAACTAAGAAAATGTGAGAAAAGGCTAAGGGGAGGAAGTTGATACAATTTTAGCCTAGAGACCTAGTATGGCTACACTTAAGCAAGGAAAGATTCCCAAGTAAGAGAAAGAACAAGTTGTCTGCCTGAGCTAAAGGCCCTTTTAGAATCCTTTAGAAGATCAATAACAATGCTTATAGATTGAAACTACCTAAAGATTATGGGGTCTTGGACACTTTTAACATTGTTGACCTCATTCCCTATTAGCTTAGAGGAGAATTGAACAAAGACTAATCGAATTTGATCCCAATCTAAATTAACTAAGAGGGAATGATAGGAATCAAGCTACTGGACCTTTAACTTGTAGCCGAGCCTGAGGTCTTGAAGGATTAACAAGGAGAATTCTCTTATGTCGAGCTTGTTTTTTCAGTTTTCTATTTAAAATTAATTTCCCCATTTCCAATTAATACTAGACCCTAACCTATTCAATATTAATCCTTAACTAAAGAAATTGGAAAATTCTGGTTTCTTATTTAGAAAAAATTTTGGAGTCGCCACCCGACTGAAGTTGGGAAAAGAAAAGAAACCGTAATTAATTGGGTAGATTGATTACCGTTTGGCTATCGGTCTTTGATCAAAATTTTAATGAAGAAACTAGAGAGTTTCGAATTCGGGGGTTAACCTATTAAACCCTAACGGGTATCACCATCTATTTACCAAAATTAGGATTATTTCTCTAATTATAATATTGAAAAAATAAATAAATAAATAAATAAACAAAAATCAAAAGAGAAAAGAACCTAGGTTTCTAAAAATTTTATCATCGCCCCAAAGGTGCCTAGTACCTGCTAGCCGGGATCAAATGATCGTAGTTCTTTCTTTAAAAAAAAAAAAAACCTTTAATGTGTTACTTGGTTTTAAATAAAAAAAAAAAAAACCAACTGAGTTTACATGTTTATTAATTTTGATTTATTCAAAGAAAATTCTAAAGGGTCCTAAATTTTGAGTGATTAAAAAAAACTATCTAAGATACTATAAACATTTTGCAAAAATTTCTTTTTTTGTGAATTTCTATTTTTAAAAGTAATTTTCTATGTGGGGATTTTTGTAAAAGAACCTAATCCTAAGCTAATATATATATATATATATCCATACTTATACTTCTATTATTGATAACTTTATAAAAATAAATTAGTAAAATCATATAACATACTAGCAAAAAACTCTTAAAACTAATATATTCATATATTATATTAAATAACTAGGGAACTAATAATGTAATAATAATAATAAAACCAAAGATAAGAAATCATCACATGAAGAAAAAAAGAAAAAACTTTAACTAAACTTGATTTTGAAAACCAACCTATGCGACAACGGCTAAGATGTATATGTACTAATCAAGATTCGTTTAATCATCAGCAAGAAGGCGACTGCAGCAAGCGTTGACAATAATAATGTGTGGACAATGGCATAGGTCAGATGCTTCTCGGCAATCGTGAAGTTGTTGTCGCGTGGCTTGGTTTGAGTTCGTGGTCGCTATTAGCGAAATTGCTACTGTAGTGTAATAGGAGTTTATTGTTGGCGAGAGTAGCGCTTGGTGTAGTTGTGTACGCATGGATAGATCGGAGTATAGCAACAGCAATGTGGGTGAGGTTGAAATTCAGCGCTGTTGCAATTTGCTGTTTTGCTGCAGACTCAACGATGAAGCTGTGTGCTATGTAGCATAGTCTAGGATGTAGGGTTTCAGCATGCGGTCAGGACAGTGGCGTTAAGCAACGATGTGTGCTTCGTCGTGATGTGACGTGCTGTTCGGACAAGGGAGCTTAATGGAATTGGTTGGAGTTCAATTCAATCATTGGAAATCTAGCCGTGTTTTGGTCGACGGAGCTTAGATGTGTATTAGTAGTTGTCAGTGATGAGAATGGGGCAAAGATGAACGTGCTTCATGTGGTTCGTTAGTGTTGGAGCCGTTGCGTAGTCGCAAGCGAGTCAAGCGTACTATTAATTGGTCATACAGCTAGTCGCTGGAATTGGGCTGCTGTTCATGCGACCGTTCATGACAAAGTCACAGGGTAGTTTTAGCAGCATACTATCATCGGGATGCAGCTGTGAAGCTTTAGGATTAGGCTGCAATCCGTTGGGATGTTGCTATGAAGCGCGGGGATTAGGCTGCCGTTCATCAGGATGCTACTATAAAGCGCAGGGATTGGGCTACTGTTCATCGGGATGCGGCTTATGCAAATCTGTAGGGATGAACGGTTGGCGTAGCTGATTGGAGTAGTTAGGGCTTGGTTCAATCACTACTGTATGAACCGAGAATGGTTTTGGTTATGCATTAGCATCAAGGGTTACAATTGGTTGTCGTTGGGATATGATTTGGTTTGTTCAACGTATGTGCTGTTTGGGTATTGGTCTGGATTATTGCTGTGTGCAGATGGATTTCAGCCTACTGTTTTTTTTTTTTCTATTTTTATATACATGTACGTGTGTTTATAAAGTCTAAATCAAATCATATCTAATCATATCTATCGTATCTAATTAAACTAGATCCGACTCCTTTATATTAATCCAAATCTAATCTAACTAGATTCAAATAATTTTGATTAGATATGAATTACATGCATTCATCTCACTTTTGTAAGAAAATAGAAAAATAAAAGACATATAAGTGTCTTGCAAGACTCGAATTTAAGACCTCAAATTAAATCTAATCCAATACTCTAATGCTTATCCGTTAGGCCATTAGCCTACGCCTTGACGTTCAATATAATTAAATTATACTTAAACTACCCGATTCCCTAAAATAATTATTTGTACTAAACTAAAACTAAAACTATTTATCCCTAATATGAGTTACTTCCTAAAAAATCTTAAAAAATCTTTTTAATTTTTCTTTTTCTCATTTTTTATTATTTTCATCATTTGTCAATTTTTATTATTTTTATATTTTATTAATTCTTTTATTTTTTATTATTATTTTTATTTTTGAATTAGGACCTTTTTTTGTAAAAATAAAAATTAGGACTATAGAGGGGCAAAAATTAGGTGTCTACATCTGCCCTTCTTTGTGGTGAAGTTTAGCAAAACTTTGCCACAATGACAAAAGAGACATCATTTTTGCCCTGGGATAACTCTATCCTAAGGAACGTTAAGGCACTTGACAAGGATTAGTTTGAAATGAAGAATAGTGAAGGGTAGCGCCTTTGTGGGTTGGCAAAAATTCCTAAAAGAATATTGAGAACTTGGTCGTACCCTGATGAGCTAGCTAACTAAGGCGATTAAAGTGCCCTTTAAGCTGGCTAAGACCTAAAAAATGAAGAAACTTGGTCATGCCCTAATAAGCTAACTAACCAAGGCGGTCAAAGTGCCCTTTGAGTTGGCCAAGACCTAAAAACAAGGAAAACTTGGTCGTGCCCTAATGAGCTGACTAACCAAGGTGGTCAAAGTGCCCTTTGAGCTGGCTAAGACCTAAAAATGAGGAAACTTGGTCATGCCCTTAATGAGCTGACTAACCAAGGCGGTCAAAACGCCCTTTAAGTTGGCTAAGACCTAAGGATAAGGAAAACTTGGTTATGCCTTGATGAGCTGACTAACTAAGGTGGTCAAAGTGTCGTTTGAGTTGGCTAAGACCTAAAAATGAAGAAACTTGGTAGTGCCCTTAATGAGCTGACTAACTAAAGTGGTCAAAGCGCCCTTTAAGCTGGTTAAGACCTAAGGATAAGGAAAACTTGGTCGTGCCTTGATGAGCTGACTAACCAAGACGGTCAAAGCGCTGTTTGAGCTGGCTAAGACCTAAAGATAATGAAAACTTGGTCATGCCCTAATGAACTGACTAATTAAGGCGGTCAAAGTGCCCTTTGAGCTAGCTAAGATCTAAAGATAATGAAAACTTGGTCGTGCCCTAATAAGTTGACTAACCAAGGCGGTTGAAGCACCATTTGAGCTGGCTAAGACCTAAAGCATAAAGAAACTTAGTCGTGCCCTAATGAACTAACTAACCAAGACAGTTAAAGCACCCTTTGAGCTGGCTAAAACCTAAAAATAAAGAAACTTAGTTGTACCTTGATGAGTTGACTAATCAAAGCGGTCAAAGCGCCCTTTGAGCTGGATAAGACCTAAAACAAGGAAAACTTGGTCGTGCCCTAATGAGATGACTAACTAAGGTGATCAAAGTACCCTTTGAGCTAGCTAAGACCTAAAAGCAACTAAGACCTAAAAGCAACTAAGACCTAAAAGCAAGGAAAACTTAAATTGGGATAGCGCTTCTGAAGCTTGCTAAATCCCTTGAAGAAATTTTAAGTCGAGTAACGTTCTGTAAGTCAGACAACTAGGAGTCTAAGGAACTTTGGATTAGGACCATGCTCTACGAGCTGGCTGACTTGCTAAGAGATTATAAATTAGGACTATGCTCTAAGAACTAGCCATCCTAATAATTAATTGTTTTCGAAAAACAAGCTGTCATCCTTAGGGGGAAACCAATTGTCAATGCAATGTTTTATCAGGCTTAAAACTACTTACCTGGTTTTGGTGATAGTTCCTAAGTAGTTCAATGTCTTGTTGAGTAGTCCGATTAAAATCAACGATTCTAACCCTTACCATTGCCTTTTCTTGTTCTTGCTCTTCTTCTTCTTTCTTCTTCCGTCCCTTTCTAACCCCTTTTTTTCTTTTCTTCTCTTTTTTTGCTTTTTTTTATCCTTCTTTTTTTTTTCTTTCTTTTTCTTCTTTTTTTTTCTATGAAAGCAATGTAAGCCTGAAATGAATGTAAAACATGTTTATTTCTCAAATGAAGATGTCCTGTATTGAATCTCCGGTATAAACATCGGCTTTCCATGTAAACATCCATTCTCAAGTGAGTTTCTACTTATGTGCCACACGTTACTCTTTCTAAACATAACCCTATCCTAAAAAATAGGAAACAAGTCTCCCTTTCTTGGAGGGTTAACCACAATAAAGTATTAAAAGAATTTTTATCAATAGTCATCGCTTCAAGTTAAGTGTTTATTTTTTCTTATGCTTCTTGTGTGTAAGGTTTATTTGGGTAGAGGATAGAGCAAGAAGTAGGGTCTTTTAGTGGAACAAGAAAAGGGCTAAGGATATTATCCAATGCTAACGACTACCAGGAACACCAACTTTGCATGTAGAAAATGAAAATGAAACCATAGTAATAGTAAGATTGTTTACAAAAATTTCATTGATGTTCAAGGATAGTACATCTTCAATGCATCAGCATTTACTGGGTCCTTTAAGTTTGGACCATCCATTTGAGATAAAATAACAGCTCCCTCAGGCAATACTTTCTTCACAATGTAAGGCCTCTTATAATATGGAGCAAACTTCCCTCTCAAATCAATTGTGTTAGGCAAAGTCTTCCTCAACACCATATCTCCTTACTCAAAACTTCAGGATTGTACTTTTTTGTTGAAAGCCCTGGCCATTTGTTGCTGATAGCAGATGTTGTGGCACAAAGCTACCAGCCTCTTCTCATCAATTAGATTCAACTGCTTAATACGCTTCTTTATCCAATTAGCCTCATCTAATTGAGTTTCCGACAATATTCTGAGAGATGGGATCTTGACCTCTACTAGTAGTACAACCTCCATTCCGTATACTAACGAGTAGGGGGTTGCCCTTATTGATGTTCTGATAGAAGTTCAATAGGCCATGAGTGCAAATGTTAACATCTCATGCCAATCTCGATACGTAATGGCCATCTTCTCAATAATTCTTTTGATGTTCTTATTGGCCACTTTCATGGCTCCATTCATTTGGGGTCGATAAGGAGTAGAATTTCTGTGAATGATCTTGAAGTGTCGGCATAACTTTGACATCAATTTATTATTCAGATTCGTACCATTGTTAGTAATAATTGTCTCTAGCCTACCATACCGAGCCAGTATGTCTATCCTGATGAACTTAACCACTACTCCTTTCGTCACACTAGAGTAAGATGAAGCTTCAACCCACTTAATGAAATAATCAATAACTACCAATATAAATCGGTGCCCGTTAGATGCATTTGGAGTGATCGGGACAATGATATCTATTTCCCACATCAAAAAAGGCCATGGTGCTGATAGTGTATACAATTCTTAAGGTGGAGCATTTATCTTATTCGCATAGATCTGGTACAAATGGCAGTGTCTAACATGTTCGATATAATCCGCCTCTACAGTTAACCAGTAATATCCCATCCTCATGATTTTCTTGGCAAGCATGTAGCCATTCATGTAGGGGCCACATACTCCTTCGTGCACTTCTTTCATTAGCATCTTTGCCTCTTTCCCATCTACACAACATAAAAGCGTACCGTTAAACGATCGTCGGTACAGCATAGAATCGCTCATCAAGTACTGAGCCGCCAATCTTCTAATTAATTTTTTGTCCTTTCTCTTTGCTCCTTCGGGGTACGTACCATGTTGTAGAAACATTTTGATATCATAATACCAAGGCTTTTGGTCACATGAACTTTCCATTGCCAAACAAAAAGCGGGCTTTTCTTCAATTTCAATTTTAAGTGGCTGAATCTCCACTCCTCTCGATATCTGGATCATTGATGCCAAAGTAGCAAGAGCATTAGTAAATTGGTTTTGAACCCTTGGTACATACACGAATGTAATCTTTTCAAACTTGGTTATCAACTCGGCTAGGTGTTGGCGGTAAGACACTAATTTGGGGTCTTTCATCTTATACTCACCCCGAGCTTGGCCTATGATCAATGAAGAATCTCCATATACCTATAATTCTCGTATCTCTTTAAACAATGCGATTTTGAGTCCCAAAATATACGCCTCATATTCTATAATATTATTAATACATGGGAAAGCTAGTCTCAAGCCATTAGAAATTATATACCTTCAGGCGATACCAGAATTGCCCCGACTCCACATCCGGACACATTAGCTGCTTCGTCAAAGAACATTTTTCACCCTGAAGATTTTTCGACTAACTCACAACTAAAATCATTTCTTACTACCAGGGTACTTTCATCAGGAAACTCAACCAGTGCTTCTTGAGGGGTATCCGTAGAAGGATTCTCCGCTAATTGCTCTACCAAAGCTTACCCCTTGACTGAACTTTGGCTCACATACATAATGTCAAATTCTGTCAACAATATCTACCACTTTGAAACTCTACCAATGAGAGCCGATTTTTCAGCCAAGTATTTCAAAGGATCGTATTGTGTTATCAACTCAATCTAATAATACAGTGTATATTATCTAAGCCGATGCATGACTCAGACCAATACACAATAGGTTCTTTCGGCCTCTATGTATTTCTGCTCACCTTCTATGAACTTCTTGCTTAGATAGTAAACGACTCGCTCTTTCCCTTCTTTATCCTTCTGACCAAGCACAGATCCCATAGATTCGGTCATTACGATTAGGTATAAAAACAACGGCTTTCCAGGTTTAGGAGCTACTAACACTGGAGGTTTCATGAGGTATTCTTTGATTATCGTAAAAGCCTCTTCACATTCCTCATTCCAGTTGATCTTTGCGTTCTTCTTTAATAGCTTAAAAAGAAGGCGACATTTGTCTATTCATTATGATATGAATCAAGCTATGTAATTTAAATGCCCCAGCAATCCTCGGACTTCGTTGAGTGTTTATGGAGGAGGCATGTCAATTATGGCTTTGGCTTTATCGAAATCGACTTCGATACCTCTTTGGCTGAATATGAACCCCAACAATTTTCCTAACGTCACACCAAAGGTACATTTCTCTAGATTCAACTTCAAGTGGTACTTCTTCAGTCTATCAAACAACTTCCTCAGGTTTTCTAAGTGATCTTCCTCCTCTTTAGATTTTGCAATCACATCATCAACATATACTTCTATTTCTTTATGCATCATATCATGAAAAATTGCAACCATGGTCCTCTGATATGTTGCGCCTGCATTCTTAAGCCCAAACGGCATCACCTTATAGCAAAATGTTCCCCAAGTCGTAATGGAAGTCATTTTTGTCTTATCTTCTTCGGATATCCGAATCTGATTATATCCCGAAAAATCATCCATGAAAGAGAATAGATGATTTTCGGCCATGTTATCCACTAAGACATCAATGTGAGGCAATGGAAAATTATCTTTAGGTGTTGCCTGGTTGAGATCTCGAAAGTCTACACACACTCTGACTTTCCCATTCTTCTTCATTACTGGAACAATATTAGTTACTCATTCTGGGTAATCCGATACTTCAATGAATCCAACCACTAGTAGTTTCTTCACTTCTTCTTTAATTTTCAACAAGACGTCAAGTCGAAATCTCCTCAATTTTTGCTTTTTTGGTTTGGCGTCTTCATGTGTGGGTAAACGGTAGACTACAATCAACAGGTCCAACCTAGGCATATCTTCATACGATAAAGCGAACATGTCTTGATATTCGGCTAATAATGTAATCATTTCTGTTTTTTGTTTCTCTTTTAAACTTGCCCTAAGTTTTAGATTCTTAGAATTTTCTTCATTCTCCACATTAATTGTCTCAATCGGTTCATCAATAGTGATTCTACCCACTTCATGTTTTTGCCATTCCTCTTGTTTATTACTGTGGTCATCGACATCGCTGCCGACGACTAACCCAGTACGGCTGAAAGCGATATCGATATTCTCATTTTCTATCTATGCGAGGTATTCTTAGTTTTTGCTTGATTCATTAGATTTGAGTGAGAATGCATAAAGAAAAGTGTACGTAAGCAAAAGAGAACTGAAATGCAATATAGGAAAGAAACAAACTAAGATTTCATTGAATAAATGGAAGTAGGTCTCAAATGAGATAAAGGCCTAACTAATTTTGAACAAAAGGTTTGACGATACATTTGAAACGATGCCTATTGAAAATAAAAATTCAGAAAATACTAACTACGAGTTACCCCTTTACCTTAGGGAAGACCGGTTGCTATTCGTCGGGATGGAGAACTAGTTATTCAAATGATGCTAGAACTTGTATGGTAAGTTTGTTGATCCTTCTTTGCCAGATTCCCAGGCTTGAGTCTCTTCCCAAATGAATGTCTCAGCTAGTGGTGGAAAGGTTATCAAGGCATGGTATAATCTGTTACCTCTCTTGCCCTTCTCTTGTTTCTTCTAGAATTCTTCTGTTGGGGTAGGATTGTAGCCAAGGCCATAAGTACCGATCTAGCCTTCCTTGAACTCTATTCTTCTATCGTCTTCTCTATCGGGATCGATAATCATGTTCACTTCTTCAAACATTTGTAATCCTAGCTCTTCTTGTCCCTCACTTCCTATCTAAGGTATAGCCATTTCCTTGTAAATTTCATAATCTTGATCTCCCAGAATTGTAATCACCTGGCCATTTGAGATAAACTTCAACTTTTAGTGCAAGCTTAAAGGTATGGCCCTTACTGCATGAATCCAAGGTCTTCCCAAGAGTAGATTGAAAGATCTTGGAATGTCTATGACTTAGAATCGAATAGTAAAGTGCTAAGGGCTAATACTCACAAATAAATCAATCTCCCTTATAATCTTTCTTTTAGAACCATCAAAGGCCCTAACTGTTGTGGAAGAAGGCTTAATTGCAGACGTATCGATGCCCAGCAAATCTAAGGTGGCGAGTGTGTAGACGTTCAGTGATGATCCGTTGTCAATGAGCACCTTGGTGATGATTATGTCATTACTGATTACCATGATAAAGAGTAGCTTTGTATGTTTGTTCCCTTCTTCGCTTAATTCTTCAGCTGAAAATGAAATTTGATCCATTGCGAGGACAGAATTAGTAACCAGTCTCATCTTCTTAGTTGGAATTTCACGAGGGACCTTCATCTCATTTAAAGTACGAAACAAAGCCTCCCTGTATGGTTCAGATGTGATTAACAAGCTCATCAACGATATTTGTGCTAGAGTCTTACTAAGTTGATCCATGATCTTATACTCAGTTAACTTGATCATTTTGGTAAAGGCTGATAGCCCTTCAACGCGTTCGGCCGCAGTCTTATCGTTTGATTCTCCCAATATGACCTTCCTCCCATGCTCCTCTCTCGGGTGATAAATATTTCCCGATCAAGTAATGCCCGCTACCAAAGGACTTGGCTTTTCCTGATTTAACAGGTGATAGTTAAATGGAGCAACCTTGTAATTTTCTAGTGGCAACGGTACATGAAATGTGTACCTCTTCACTTCTGGAATCTGGTTGCCAATATAAAACTCAAAAACCTTAGGCTTCTTACTTGAACCAATGACGTTGACAGCACAATCATAAAAAATCATACCAATCATTAACCTGTGGTTAGGTAAGGGATTATTGTTAACATTAGGAGCTAGGGCTTCCACAAAATCCAACTGCATTGTCCCTTCATCTATTAAGTCCTAAATCTTGTTCCTCAATCTCCAGCATGCATCAGTTGAATGCCCCACTTATCCACAGTGGTATTTACACTTTATTATGGGGTTAAAGATTCTCGATCGGTATCGATCACTAAGAAGTTCGTACCATATCAAATTATCCCTTTGCAACTTCTCAAAGACTTGACTTAAAGGGACCTGTATCTTAGTAAATTGTCTATAAGTCCTGTTAGTTTGAAACTGGTCTTTGAACTATTGCTGAGTGGAAGGTGGGTTCATCCTAAAAGCGACTTGAGCATTTGGTTTGGCATTTGAATTTACCATACCAACTGTAGAATTTTTAGGCTTGCCGCTGGCTGGTTTAGGACCAAATGATGACACTGGTGGTCTTCTATCTGCTGGCTCTTACAGCTTATAGGAAGAGACGGTGCTTTCAATCTTGTACCCTGCCGCTACTACTTCAGCAAAACTGGACGAGGCCTGACCGATGAGATAGGAGAAGTAAGGCCTTTCCAAGGTGTTAATGAAAACTGATGTGAGCTCCTTCTCGGTCGTATGAGTAGAGATTCTTGCAGCTAAGGACCTCCATCTTTGAACAACTCGTTATTCTTCTTCCGTAAGGCAACTAAGTCCATCATAGTTAGGGCTACTTCTACGTTGAATTTATATTGTTCATAAAAAGCTCTAGCAAGCTTCTCCCACGTATTTATCTAGTTCAAATCAATTTGGGCATACCAAGTCAGGGCCAGTCCAATCAAACTATCTTGGAATGTTTATAGCATAAGTGGATCATACTAAACATATTTACCTATCTTCCTAACGTATAACCTGGTGTAAAGCTTGGGGTAACCTGTTCCGTTATACTTTTCAAATTCCGATACCTTAAACTTCTCAAGGTATGATCCTATGTCATATACAGAAAACTTAATGATCCCCGCTTGTTTAAATCCATCATACCCTACAAGTGCCTTCATCTTCTCAATTATCTGTTGTATCAATTTCTTTTCCAGTTCTTTCAAGTTGTCTGCACTAAGCCCTTGGTCAACAGGTCTCAGGGCTGCATACGTGTCAGGTTCAAAGTTCGGGTTGTCTTTCGAGTAAACTCCTTTTGATTCGAATAAGTCTTTTTGATATTCATGCTCTGCTTCAGGAGCTTGTGTATTCTTCCCATAGCGACTCTTGGAGCTTTCTTCATTAGCTGGTGCTGTAGCTCTTAGCAAAGCAATACTGTCTGCTAGGAAGCTCATTTGTTTTGCCATCTTTTCCATGGCCCTTTCTATGGAACGGAACCTCAGCTTGGAGAGATTATTGATCTTAGGGTCTCCATCATTTCCTTGAGTAATGGCCATCTTAGTCTAGGAACGTGTTCTAATTAGACTTTTCTAAAAGACTTGACGTTTGGGAGCTATCTTGAAATTTTACCTGATTTGGCGAAGATCAACTCAATAAAGTGTTAGTACATATTACATTTTTCTAAAAAGGAGTTGTTAATCGTATAGATGCAAGATGCATATCACATGAATGCAATGAAAAGTTAAGAATTAGGAAGAAACCTTTGATGTGGCAAAACTTAACTAACTTTTATTAATTTTTTGCAATTATGAAGCTTTACATCTCTCATTTTGTTCACGAAAAAGAATTCTAAAGAAAATAAAAAAAAAAAAAAAACCTAAAACCTAAAATCTAATCTCCTGGTGGCTAGTAGGCTTATCCTGCATTTTTCTCCTCTTTCGGATCTTGAGAGCCTGCTCTTCTTTGCCCTTAGTCCTCTTCAGTTGTGCTTCCAATGCCTTTATCTTCTGATGATATTCCTTGCAACAGTTTTCCAACTCCTACTCTCTTTTACTTGTTCTCTCGGGTTCAGCTTCAACTTGAACTTCCCCCTTCTCTTTGTTGTCTTCCATATCTTTCAGCCCTTTTAGCTGGTGATAAAGAAATCCTTTAGTTGTTTGGCTCCTGGCTGCTATCCCTTTAGTGGTAGGGGTGGTCTTTCTTGTGCACTAAAGAGCTCGGATGCTTAGGAGCTTGGCTACTTTGTCAGCCATCATCATGCCGAGGTTATGGAAGTCCAATGAGATAGCTTCTAATGATGGTCTGGGGATCATGTCCTCAATGAGTCCATTAGCGGGGACGTATCCGGTACAGAGGTTGAAGCCGATTAGAGGGACCGCCTTGAAGTCTTTACACCCTCTTATCATTTCCTTGCTTGCAAACCACCTGGGTGTCAACAACAACTCTTCCGCTTTCATACTCTGAAAGTATTGGACCCAATAGCGGCTAGCTATATTTTCCGGTAGCTTAACTCTTTCTTCAAAAGATTTGATGAGATCATATTGCTGAGTAAACTCAGCCCAATTGAAATCAAGTTGGTAACTTCTCATGTAGCTAACGAACTAAACCACTAGTAAGATCATATTAGTTTTCAGATCTCCTAGTTTCTTTTTCTTGAGATGGTTTAGTGACCGAATCCGCTTGGCCAAAAGGGCCGGGACATATAATTTCCCTTCAAGGAATTAGGTTACGAGTTCCGTAATTCTGAAGTGGACTCGACGTCTACCATCAGGGAACAAGATAGTATTGAAGACCATCAATATAAAAGCGTTAATCCGGTACTGGTGTCATGCTTCTAAATTTGCACAAAAAACCTCGTGGTTTTTTCTATGCTTCAATTTAGTAGAAAATCAGTCCATGACATCCTCTAATCAAATGGTCTTTCCTTGATTTAGAACCCGGTTTATTTCAGTTTTTCTGATTCCTAACAACTTGCTGAAGATCTTTGGTGCTGCAACTTCTAAGTTTGGGACATAGACATCATCAGTGATTGTAGGAGCCCACAACAATTAGGAGTACTCTTCTAAAGTTGGGGTTAGTTGATGTAGGCCCATACAAAAACTGGTGGATTCAGGCTCCCATAGGTAGACTAAGGCCCGTACTAGAGTGATGTTCATGAGGATCTCCTGTAGAGAGAGGATGGGCCCAATCCTATTCTTGATAAACTCCTGCTTATCTAGGTTGAAGAGTTGAAATCACGTTTAAAGCAGTTTTTGAGGCCAATGCAGTAGGTGGACATAAATATCTTCAAAAGGCTCTTGACTAGATCTAGGCATGACTGATCAAAATCAAAATTACAATTACAACGTATTCTAAAACTTTACATAAAATTATTACAAATCATTTATAAGGAAATATTACAACTACAATCGCAACTTCACAATTGCCTTTGTCCATTTAGGTCTGCTACATCATAGGTTCTTGCAATTTTTTTTTAAAGAAAAGTTTTTGTGTAATGCAAAAGGGTAGGTTCTAAAGGTTCTCAAGTTTTGCAACCACTATGTTTTTCAAAACAACGATTCTGTTGTCGCATTTGAACTTGAGTGGGGTAGCCTAATTAGGCTCGAAAGGTTGTTACCCCACAACATCCAAAGCTTACATAATGGCCCCCTTCCTAAGGTCCTAAGATGGCCTGGTTCTGACTGTATCTACCATGCATTTATGATGCAAAAAAACAGGAAAAAGTAAACCCTCCCAAAATTACCCCCTTAAATAAATTGCAACAACAAAAAAAAATGTTAGTAAAAAATAAATAAATAAAATAAACAAATACATAAAATAACATACCTAAATTCTCTCTTTTTTTTAATTTTTATTATTTCATCTTTTTATTTTTGAAAAAAAAAAATCCTATTTTTGAAAAAAAAATCCGTGGCTAGCCCTCTAGTGTTCCCTAGTGGAGTCACCAAACTATCGAACCTATTTTTTTTATTTTCTATTTAAAATTAATTTCCCCATTTCCGATTAATACTAAACCCTAACCCATTTAATATTAATCCTCGACTAAAGAAATTAGAAAATTCCGGTTTCTTATTTAGAAAAAATTTTGGAGTCGCCAGCCAACCGAAGTCGGGAAAAAAAAAAGAAACCATAATCAATTGGATGAATTGATTATGGTTTGGTTATCGGTCTTTAATCTAAATCTTAATGAATAAACCAGAGAGTTTCGAATTTAAGGGCTAACCTATTAAACCTTAACAGGTACTACCATTTATTCATTGAAATTAGGATTATTCTTCTAATTATAATATTGAAAAAAATAAATAAATAAACAAAAATCAAAAGAGAAAAGAACCTAAGTTTCTACAAATTTTATCGTCGCCCCAAAGGTACCTACGTACTCGCTAGCCAGGATCAGACGATCGTAGTTCTTTCTTTTTTTAAAAAAAAAAAGACTTTAATGTGTTAATTGGTTTTAAATAAAAAAAAAAAAAAAAACAAACCGACCGAATTTACATGTTTATCAATTTTGATTTATTCGAAGAAAATTCTAAAGGATCCTAAATTTTGAGTGATTAAAAAAAAAACTATCTAAGATACTATAAACTTTTTGCAAAAATTTCTTTTTTTTTTGTGAATTTCTATTTCTAAAAGTGATTTTCTATGTGGGGATTTTTGTAAAAAAACCTAATCTTAAGCTAATATATATATATATATATCTATACTTATACTTCTATTATTGATAACTTTATAAAAATAAATTAGTAAAATCATATAACATACTACCAACAAACTCTTAAAACTAATATATTCATATATTATATTAAATAACTAGGGAACTAATAATGTAATAATAATAATAAAACCAGAGATAAGAAATCATCACATAAAGAAAAAAAGAAAAAACTTTAACTGAACTTGATTTTGAAAACCAACCTATGCGACAATGGCCAAGAGGTACGCGTACTAATCAAGATTCGTTTAATCGTCGGCGGGAAGGCGACTGCGGCAAGTGTTGATAGTAACAATGCGTGGACAACGGTATGGGTTAGGTGCTGCTCGGCAATCGTAAAGTTGTCGTCGTGTGGCCTGGTCTGAGTTCGTAGTCACTGTTAGCGAAATTGCTACTATAGTGTAAGAGGAGTTTGTTACTAGCGAGAGTGGTGCTTGGTGCAGTTGTGTGTGCGTGGATAGATTGGAGTATAGCAACAGCAATGTGGGTGAGGTTGAAATTTAGCGCTATTGCAGTTCACTGTTTTGCTGCAAACTCAACGATGAAGCTATGCATTGTGTAGCGTGGTCCAAGACGTGGGGTTTCAGCGTACAGTCAGGATAGTGGCGTTAAGCAGCGATGTATGCTTCGCCATGATGTGATGTGCTGTTCGGGCGAGGGAGCTAATCAGAATTGGTTAAAGTTCGATTCAGTCGTTGGAAATCTGTCCATGTTCTGGTCAATAAAGTTTGGACATGCGTTAGCAATTATCGGCGATGAGAATGGGGCAAGGATGAATGTGCTTTGTGTGGTTCGTTGGTGTTGGAGCTATTGTGCAGTCGTAAGTGAGTAAGGCGTGCTGCTATTCGATCGTGCAGCTAGTCATTGGAATTGGGCTGTTGTTCATGCGGCCGTTCGTGATAAAGTCACAGGGTGGTTCTAACAGTGTACTATCGTTGAGATGCGGTTGTGAAGCGCGGGGATTGGGTTGCTGTTCATCGAGATGTTGCTATGAAGCGTAGGGATTGGGCTGCTATTCGTCGGGATGTTGCTGTGAAGCGTAGGGTGGGCTGCTATTCATCGGGATGCGGCTTATGCAAATCCATAGGGATGAAGCAATTAGCATGGCTGATTAGAGTAGTTGGGGCTTGGTTCAGTCATTGCTGTATGTACCGAGAATGGTTTTGGTTGTATGCTAGTGTCAAGGGTTGCAATTCGTTGTCGTTGGGATATGATTTGGTTTGTTCAACGTATGTACTGTTTGGGCATTGGTCTGGATTATTGTTATGTGCAAATGGATTTCAGCCTGCTGTTTTTTTTTTTTTTTTTTCTGTGTTTATGCACGTGTATGTATGTTTATGAAGTCCAAATCAAATCATATCTATTGTATCTAATTAAACCAAATCTGACTCCTTTATATTAATCTAAATCTAATCCAACTAGATTCAAATAATTTTGATTAGATATGAATTTCGTGCATTCATCTCGCTTTTGTAAAAAAATAGAAAAATAAAAGACATATAAGTATCTTGCGAGACTCAAACCTAAGACCACAAATTAAATTAAATCCAATCCAATACTTCAATGCTTATCTATTAGGTTGTTAGCCTGCGCCTTAACGTTCAGTACAATTAAATTGTACTTAAATTACCCAATTCCCTAAAATAATTATTTGTACTAAACTAAAACTAAAACTATTTGTCCCTAATATGAGTTACTTCCTAAAAAATCTTAAAAAATCTTTTTAATTTTTCTTTTTCTCATTTTTTTATTATTTTCATCATTTGTCAATTTTTATTATTTTTATCTTTTATTAATTTTTTATATTTTATTATTATTTGTATTTGTGAATTAGGACCCCTTTTTTTGTAAAAATAAAAATTACAACTATAGAGGGGGAAAAATTAGGTATCTACATCTTACTCCAATAAACTCCTGATGAAGCTGAGTTGATCCATGCTATTGGCCAATTCCCTATGCTGAATCGAGTGATTACACATCTCTCGAAGCTTATGTGCCAACTAGACCAATGCTTTGCTTACATCTTACCCCTTCACATACCACCGATTGGTCATGACTAAGCTGACCCCAAGCTCGGCAACATTGGTGCTAATAAGATAAGAGATCCAATACATGTCCATCGCCACACTTTCTCAGACGAGCTTATATCTTACTTAATATCCTAGCTTGGCCACTCATCCTAATCATACTATTTTGTCTATATCTTCAAAAGAGCATCACCAATACATTGTGGCCATGTATCTAAGCCCACGTAGAGAATATGCTACACTCAATCATTACTTTTCCTTAAATATTCATATTTATCCTTTTGTATTCCTTGTACATTACTTCTTTAGGGTATTACCCTATTTGTCTTTTCCATATTTAGGTAAGTTACCCTAAGTTCTTAGGTATAAATACCCACTATATATGTAGCTGCATTTCATTACTACACTTGATGTCATTAATATACTGAATATTCCACTTTTGTAAACATTGCTTTTGTGAAAATTGCTTTTGTTAGCTTGTTTACTTCTTTACTCTTATCCTAACCCTTAAGCAAGACTAAGTGGCAAGTAACCTCATTAGAACATCTTGTACATAATATCAAGTTGTACTGTAAGTCCTCAGAAGTTCCACTAATACATCATATTCTTTAGAGCTATTCATGGGTTTGCTTATCTTTTTTCTTTTTTGTTTTCTCATATGCTTCCCATCACTCATTCTAAGCTTTCGACAAGCTTAGACCTACCACAACGACCATCCTTATCTGCTCTTGGCTTCAGTCCACACCACGATCCTTAGCCGCGAGTTGAAAGAGTAGACCATTACGTTAGGTAGAACCACTACATATGATTACTTGATTTTCTAATCCATACACTTTTTTATTTATGAGCAATTTATTTATTGTTTTCGTGATAGATTACCTGATTGCTTGATTTAGTATACATTACAAGATTTATAAGAATCATTTGCATGTCATTAAGCTTAGAATCAAAAGCACGTTATATGTGTTAATTTGCTTAAAAAGCTAGAATTGCAAAGTAATTGATTGGATTTTGCTCACATATCTCCAATCTAAATTTGTTAATTTTTTTGATATGTTAGAAATTAAAAGCAAGTTTAGTATAGGTATCTAGCATTGAACATTAAGAAGTAAAAATTGATTAAGTATTGAAATTTTGCAACAATCAATTGAACCCCCTTCTTGATTGTTCACTAGAACCAACAACTAACAATTCACTTGTAATTCAAACTTGAGTTTCTCTCCTTAAATTGTATCATATTTAATGGTACCAAAGCTATCAATTCAATGCTCTTCATTTGAGTTTCAGAACTCTTCAAATTTTTCTCATTGAATTTGAGTTGGAAGTGGAATTATTAAGTTATAATTTTGAATTTAGTTATTGTTGTGTTTGATGAGGATTGTGAAGTGTTGAAGTCATGTGTAGTTTTCATAATGTCGACAAGTTTATGGTATTGAATTTGTGTTTTCAGTTGAGTTTTTGGAAAACACACCAGCTGTTTGATAAATTATTCAAGTAAAATTATTTTTCTTAACTATCATAAATGAGTAGATTGTATGGGAATTATGTGTGCTATTCAAGTGTGACTAAAGAATTGTAGAGTGTACCATTACAAACTTGATGAAGGTGGGTTCATGAGTACTTGATAAAGATGGAAAATGAAAAGTTCTATACTCATGGTAAGGTTTAAGGATGTCTTTTCTTGGTCCATATTAGTGATTACTCTCTTAATTTGATTACTGAGCTCGTTATGGAACGCCTATATCTATATGAGCTAGTTCATCATAATGAGGTCATCTAAGTAGGATTAATCTAGGGTAACCTTTTCCATTAAAGGGATGTATGAGGATAGAGTTTTGAGCAGCATTGCATTTATGGATTACTACCACTTACAGCTAGGTAAACCTTAGAAAATTTGTTTGGAATACGATGCATAAATTGTAAATCTTATATAATCAATAGTCTGAACCTTAATTTAAGTTTGAGTGTGCTATACTATACCATAAGTCGATGAGGCTAGATAAAATAAAATTTTTATGAAATTAATAAACTGAATATAGTATCAATAATAAAAACTCTAGAAATTAATTAAAACTTAAATCACGTACAAAAACCCTAAATTTGATGTACGTATAAATACTTGAAATTGAACCCGAACTTGATCCAAACCCTAAAATTATAACTTTAAGCTTATAAAATAATTAAATATCACTTAATAGTAATATAATCGTAGTTGATTATAATTATCGATTAAATAGCGTAATTGTATAAAACTTTTAACGAAAATATTAAAATAACTTGTAAAAATTTATAATAGTAATGGGTACCAATTAAATTGATAAATGTTTGCAAAATTCCAAAATTAATTTATAAAAGTCATTTTTATTATATTTATGTTTGTAAAATTTACATATAATTATTTTTATTTTCCCTTTTCTTTCTTTTTACTTCTTTTCTTTTATTTCTTTTTTTTTTCTTTTCCTAATTTTTCCTTATGCCATGTTTCAAATTCTAAAAATTTTCTTGCAGCCCACGTGACCTTTATTTTTCTCCAAGTGTTGTGCAATTGTGGAGAAATCAAATGTAATGATTTAAAGTGTCCCATCTCCATTAATGCTTAGGCTTAGACTTTGGATTTTCTTTGCTTTTAACTTGATTTTTTGTTGTCTTTAAAACTAAAGCTAGAAAGAAAAACAAAAAACAAAAGCAAAGTTTACACATACATAAACTGAACCAAGAAAGGAAAAGCAAAAGAAAAAAAAAATCAAAGACCAAGAATAAGAAGAAGAAGAGGGAAGATGAAAATATTGTTTTAATTAATTAAAAAGTTAGATAAGTATATATTTAATTTCTTTGTACATATGTATATTATATAGTATTTACATGTATACTAAGGGTTTATTTATTTATTTAATTATATGTACATATATGTATGCATGAGTAGATAAATATGTATGTGTATAATACAAATATACTATGTATTTCTTTATGTGTATGTGTGTATGTATAAATAACAATACATATAGTATGTATTCAGTATTTTTACTATTTAGGTATTAATATATATGCATGTATACGTGAATATATTGGAGTATATATGTACAGAGTAATTATGTTAATATATGATATATAAGTATAAATATATGTATATGATATATATATACATATATTCCGTATTCTTATATTTATGTACACATGTAAGTTATTTTATATATATATATATATATNTGTATGTGTATAATACAAATATACTATGTATTTCTTTATGTGTATGTGTGTATGTATAAATAACAATACATATAGTATGTATTCAGTATTTTTACTATTTAGGTATTAATATATATGCATGTATACGTGAATATATTGGAGTATATATGTACAGAGTAATTATGTTAATATATGATATATAAGTATAAATATATGTATATGATATATATATACATATATTCCGTATTCTTATATTTATGTACACATGTAAGTTATTTTTTTTATGTATATGTATATAAAGGTGGCGTGATTTTATACAAGTATATATAAACATAGTATTTATTATATATATATATATATATATATATGTGGCGTGAATATATGTACATGTTTATATAAATATAGTATTTATTATATATATATGAGTGCATGTATAATAGTAGGTATATGTATGTATATTTATACTTGGTATTTTCATTTTACAAGAATTTTTATATATATTTATACATGCATTTGTGTTGGACGTTGTATATATGTACTATAGTATTAGTTATATTTCGTATTTTATACATATATATATTTAATACAACCATATAAGTGTATATGTATATAAAATACAAATACATCTATATTATACTTATACATATCGTATATAGTTAAATTCAAAATAATTTATTACATAACGTATAGTATATATATAAATGTACGTATATGAATAGTGACATATACGTAAAAATACACGTATAATTATATAGTAAATACAATACATGATAACATTAATTTAATAAATAAAGTAAGTTAATAGTACTGTAAATTAGGAAAAAGAATTAATAATTAAGTAAATTAGAAAATTAATAAAATATAATAATAAGTATTTATATATATGTATACAATACAATAAAATATAAGAAAATAATAAATTTTGTGATATTTTTATATCACAGTCTAAACGAAGAGTCACAGCTTTCAAAACGGACTTCGCTACGAGAAAGTATGCTAAAAAACGATTGAAATTGATTATAAGTTTATAAGGGTCCGAGCTAAATCAAAAAAGTTATACACAATTCGATAAAAAGCTCAAATTGACGATTTCACACAAATCAATAGTTAAGTTAAGTAAACAGTATAAATTATAATACTAGTTTAGTTTTTAATTCCTAAACTTATTACTTTTTATATTCCTTAATCTTAAGTGATGTCGACTTTAACCTTGAGCTACCATTGAACTATTACGACTCTTGAGTCGATTATGGCTAAGTGAGTTTTTTCTAATGATTCTATATTTACTTGTATTTGTAATTAGTGAATATAAATTGTGATTAATAATTAAATATTGTGTGTATCTAGGTTATACTTGTGTATAACACTGTTTATTGATAGTAAGTTTATTTTAAAGTACAATAACATATTGGTTGTTGCATAGTAGATTTGATAGGAATTGATTATCTGTGACTTTATTAATGGCTGAATAATAAGACCTAATTTTATTTGACTTCAAGGAACTAACTCAAAACACGCATAATCATACACTGCATAACTAATTCCAGCGGTCACATCACACAGAGGTAAGGAAAGGCCATACTTGGGTTGATTATTTGTTGTTATAGATTTCGTATGGTACATACACGTAATATGACCTTATCCTAGCCTGCGGGATCACCAGGCATTGGAGACGCTAACCGCCTAGCTAAGGGTTGAGTCTAGAGATCTTCGTTTAAGAGTGAGTGAGGGCTGTGTGAACATACTCACAATCATACGTAAAACTCATTCTTGATAAAAATTGAGAATGGATATACCATTATATTTTAAATACAAAACGTGGAGTTTCGTTATGATATAACTTCTAGTATAATATTTGAATCTGACTATGCCGATGTATCTCCCACTTTGACTTCAAAAGACATTAAATATGAGATGTATGTAGTACTTAGTCACCTACATATATTTGTTTGACATATTGATTGTC
This sequence comes from Lumnitzera littorea, assembly GCA_024138015.1. NCBI lineage: Eukaryota > Viridiplantae > Streptophyta > Magnoliopsida > Myrtales > Combretaceae > Lumnitzera > Lumnitzera littorea. Next base: position 37,180,781 of record JAMXBB010000001.1, read on the forward strand.
ATGCATTTATTTGATTAAATTTAATTGACATATAACTTGATTGATGTATGGTTGAGGGGATTATCTCACTAAGCTAGTTAGCTTATACCTGTATAGTTTACTTTTGTAGGCCAATTTGTTCGTAGAGTCTGGCTATCGCATGCCCAAGGTTAGTTGTACATTAGGAGGTTGATGTGGGAGAAAGAGGTGATATGAGTGCACTTAGGATATTGTATTTAGTTTTAGAACCTTATTATGTAATATTATGTGTGAACAGTTTGTAATATGAACTCTTACCACCTTTTTATTTGTAAATCTCTGTCTATATATATGTTTTATGTTACAATAACTTGTTATTATTATCATCATGAAATGATATTGCTTATACCTATGCCACTTTTAGTTGTTAGTTGTAGCTGTAATCTTATATATCACGTAAAGGGTTGTCAATTGAGGCAGAAATTAATCTACAGTTCTTTATATGGTATACGGCGACTGTCATGACTAACCCCTCTCAGGTTGTGACACAAATCAACTAGGAACACTAATAGCTCTATTTAGAAAGACTAAAGATCCTCATGTCTATGACCATTGATAAACCCCCATCAGGTTTTAGATGTGTTGTATGAGTTTCATACTAAATTGGATGGATAAACTATAAGCTAAGGAAGGGGTTTCCAAGGGAGCAATTGAGCTCATACTTGAAGAAGAAGAGTGTGAAATTGTTTTAAACAAAGTAGTTGTAAAGGGTGGAAAGCTTAGTGAAGTAAAGTCAAAGGGTGTTTCTCAAGAATCTCTAAGAGAAAATCGGGGTGAAATTGTAGAAGTTGATGATGAAACTATGAGTGTTTTCAAAGGAACTAAGCATGTGTAGCCTATGGTTGAAGAAGCTTCTTCGGCATTAGGCAAGTACACTTAGTCAAGTTATAACATAGATAAAACGGATGTGAGTTCGAGTGTCAATCCCACGAGGAACCATGAATGTGAGAAACCCTAGATTATTAGCAATTTACATTGAATTGCTCATTATCTAACTTAACAATTTAGAATAATTTAGTTAGCAAATAAAGATGAACAAAGAACAATAAATAAGATAAAAACAATAAAATAAACACTTACATATAAAATAATTAAAACTAACTAAAATAAATAATCAAGATTCAATTAAATTAAATTAAAGAGCACATAATCCCAATAAATTGTTGTTATTTATTACTTAGTTTTGCGTAACTTTTAATCTCAATTACTCTTTAGAATGTGGAGATGCCTAAGTCAGATTAACTAAACACGCATCTTTAGTTAAATCTTGATCCTGAGACCTTCTCTATCAAAATCACTTCTGAATAGAGTATCCCAAAATTGCACGAAGACCTTGGATCTTGCTATTAGGTTGGCCGCTACTAGCTTGCCCTAATACAAAAGAACTAAACTACTAAACGGTTTAGTCAACTCTAATTCCCTCTAATTACACAGGTCTATTCACCGAAGGACTTATGTACTCAATAGCAAACTCAAACATTAAACTATAACTTGATAAATATTAATTCAATGACAATATGAATAGTGTAATTAGATCTTCAAAGGCAATATCATAGATTGAATAGAATAAATACTACTAAAGAAATTAGGATTCAATAATGATTCACTAAGAATAATCAAAAGAACAACATGAAGAAATTAAAAGAAGAAAGATAAGAAACCCCTAATATAATTCTTACCTAAAACTCTTCTAAAAGGGCTCTCTCTATCAACTAAGCCTAGACATCTATTTATAATGGTTAAACCTAGGTTTATAAGGAAAACCTAATAAAATTAGAATATTTGAAAATTATTTATGTCTACAAGCAAGGTACATAGGCATAAAGTTTTGGCGTGTACTTGTACTTGGTTTAAAATCTTCAAACTTTGATGGAAATTGATCATGAGGGGTATATGGTCATGGTCTACAGCCGTGATCTTCAATTATGTTCTTTATTGAACTTCGTTTCTTGCTTAAAATTCTTTTACTTTATCTCCTCGATCAATGCTTTGTTCCAAAATGCTCCAAAATGCAATAAAAGTTTTCAAAAGTTTATCAAATGCATCCTAGAGTCCCTAAAAATGAAAATTAAATGGATTAAGCTTTAAATCACTATGAAATTAACTAAATTAACATACAAAATTGCACAAAATTACTATAAAATATATATGGATTAATAATTGCACGTTATTGAATACCTCCATACTTAAGCTTTTACTTGTCCTCAAGCAAGGTAAATAAAATAAAAACAAAGCATATTAAGGATAAGGCGATTAAAAATTATTCTTTAGAAAACTATACCCTCAAATTCAGGTAACTCAACACAAATTTCTTTCAGAATCACCCTTTTTCCATAAATTAACTATGTCTTTAGAACACTTAAATAATAACACCTTAAAACCTATTGAATTTCAATAATTTATCCCAATAATTTAGAGTTAGCCTTATTATTTAAACCAAAACTAAACTAGAGATTAAAACAAACATTAACAAGGTATGAAAAAGTTATAAAATTTCACTACTCGAAGTTAAGAGGAGAGAAATCTTCCATTGTTAGTTTATTTTGAAACTTTAGATTAGATACATATTACATCAATTTATCATCTGATCGTCTCTCTATTTCTTTCAATTTTCATTAGGAGGATTTTTAAGCTCAATTTAACTTCTTTATCGAAGCTTATTAGCATTAAGAGAAAAACCTTACTATTTTGACAGACTAAGGCCGACCTTTACTAATTTTGCTCTTTATTCATGTAGAAAAGTACATTGATCTTCTAAAGGACTAAGGTTGATCCTTAACAACTTTAATTAAATTTCCTTTTTGCATATTGGCAGCAGGAAAGAATTTTGCTCTTTTGAGGGACTAAAATTGATCCTTATAAATTCTTAGCAATTTTTCTATTAATTTAATTAATACCTCTAATTATTTTGACTCTTCAAAAGACTTTCAAATGACAAATTTCTCTTGTTCATCCAATCTAACAAAAAAAAAAAAAAATTGAAAAGGGAGATAGGTAGCTATCTTATAGAATTAAGTCTAGAAATCAAAATAAATAGTTCCTAACCCTTTTATAACTATCTTAATCTTAAGTCTAAGTCTAAGCTTAAATAATAGGGAACTCTAAATCATAGGAATTTAATGACTCAAACTAAATAAAGTTATTTGAAGTCATAAAGGATTTGGGAAAATTCAAATGAAAAAAAAAATTTTCTTGCTTGTTATATTGGGGGTATACATTTCTAAGATTTTCTAATTCAAGAGTTTAAGTGGATATCTAAATTATTAACATATATGACCTATCTTTTCCCTCACATACTTAAGTTGTACATTATTCTCAATATATATTATAACAAAGCAATTCAAAATAAAAGTAGGAGAAAAATAAAAAGAAAAAGAACCGAGGCTTCTTCCTAGGTTTTTACATTAATCATTGAAAAATTATGCAATCCTGAATTTGAATTCCATCGACCCAATTAAGCTTGTGGTTTTCTTTGTATCTAACATAACAAACTAATTGTAAAATGACAAGAAGAAGTTAACTAGATACTAAGTAAAATGACTACTAATTTGAGTATCAAAATGTTAGTACCTTGTAGAGCTTACAAAACATCAAAAGTTAAATAGCTATCTAAAGCAAAAACAATGATAAATAAGTTAGTACAATATAGTCATCCAAATAGGAAAAATCAAACCAAGTCTTTTGAAAAGAAAATAAAAGTGCAAAAGAAATTCTCTTGTCCTCCTCATCCTCTTCCTATTCATCCTTGCCTTCCTCAATTTCCTTCTCCTTGATCTCCTCATCCGAGTTGAAAACTAGTAAGGGTGGTGATGATAGTAGTTGGATTCCCTGGTTGACAAAGAGCGAATTCATTCTAGTCTTAGTGCAATATACATTATGCCTCAAGATCCTCTACTTTTTCAATATTTTCCCTATCATCCTCTTACTTGTACCTAATACTAAAGAAGATGAACCAAGCAAAAGCTGAGATGATGAAGATATAACGTTCCCAACTTGCTCAGGAAGTGGACCTCATGTTCTAGAGGAGTCTCATGGCCTTAATGGAGTAGAAGGGTCCAATACCTCCATACACATATGAAAACAAGGAGTATTTCTTAAAAACTTAGTGAGGAAGGGATCTAGAAAAATGAAATTTGAACAACACTAGATAGCTTATGTACTTATTCTATAATTTATCAATGGAAGGGATCTAGAAAAATGAAATTTGAACAACACTAGATAGCTTATGTACTTATTCTATAATTTTCTTAATTGATAAATGAGTTTAATCCAAATATAAAATATATTAAATAAACAAATTGAGCTAGTGGTGAATTAACTTTTCAAAAACGATTAATAAGGATTATATTTCGAATTGGGATTTTCAAAAATGTCTATGACACCGTCCCAGTATGCTTTTCCATGCAGCCCTTTTAGGTCTAGATTAACATGTGGATTTATAAGTACGTCTACGGTCTACCTCCTTGCGCACCACGTCGCATCCAAGAGTTGACATCCTAGTAATACAATTGAATGAACCAGACGATCAATCGGAATCTTGCACGCAATATTGTTCGATTCCTATCTTATCTCATATCAAATTACCAATGGAAAGCCAATGGCATTTCTAGCTGAGCCCAGCACGTACTATGGAAGTGGATTCCTTTCGCACCGCCCCACTTTCACGTTTCCATTTACAAAGGTTTTCTCTCTCTCTTTTTTTTTTTTTTAAATAAATTTATGACCAACATTTAAGAAGTGAAAAGATGTTTTTTTTTCTTCCCCTTTCTCTCATAAGAAGTGTGACATAATATATGTAAGCAAGACATGGAAAATTATAATAGAAATCATCATTTAAGAGGCCAAATGGAGAAATTTATTACATTTACATATATTTGCTTTTTCATAAAATATATATAACCAATTTTAGAAAAAGGTAAATAATTCTTTATTTCCCTATATACATAACTAGCGAATATTCTATTTGCACTATGGAAGCTAAAAAATACTAGATAATTAAGTAAAATAATTATAAATGGGATTGCTTAAAAAAGATACTAATTTTATTTTTCATTTTTTTTTAATCAATAAAGAGTGGACACATGTATCTACATAACTACCACAGACAACTTTTTTCCCGTTTCCATTATTATTTTCTTCGTATAATAACCACTATGTTTAATAAAATGTAAACAGAAGATACCAAACCTATTGAAACAGTTTAACATTATAGATTAATCAAATTAATAGGATTTCATTTTCTAATTGTTAGTGCAAACTTTTGGGATTATTGGTGTATAAAAATTTTAAGAACCTATCATCTCATGGAGTGGTGTGGCTGGTGAGGTAACTTCCGACTAAGTACTTCATAAATCAGCATCTACAATAATGGAGCTCTCTCCATCGGAGGTTCTGATGTTATATGTGCTCGGCCACTACGTTTTCCTGAGCATTTTCCCACAACCCTGCAAGCTATTTGTTATTGTTACTCCATCAAATAAACATATGCATAATTTCTTTTTTATGACATAAGCAGTGAATCATATGCCGTGCTCAAAAGTCAAATCTGTCAGCCATTAGCAGCTCAAGCTGTCTTCATGAAAGTGGGTCGTATAGGGGATTGGCCTGGGGTTAGGGTTGGGGAGGAATGCACCCAGCCTTGAAAATAAATTGAAAAAAATGATTTTTTAAAAAAATATTATGTCTATAAGATTGTGAAGACACTTTTTGAGAAGACACTTTCAGTTTGGGTTGTTTTTGCATCGAAGGCATCTTATAGTAATATTATAACTGAAAGCTTTCAAAAAGGAGTCTTCAGTTATAATTATTTACACGTATTTTGAAAACTTGCCCTATTTTGAAAAAACATACCCTACACAAAACAAGCAAGTGAAAGAACCCTTAGTACGCATAAAAGAAAGTAAAAGCAAGAATCACAATGCAACTAAAACTTTGAAATTTCGAATCTAACTCACCTCTCGGCCTCTCAAGATATGGCTCTAGCATGTGATAATATTTACTACTCCACATCCAATTCACTTACATAAAGCCCCAAACATTCACTACTACGATAATGTAAAAACGTAAGGCATACAATTCATCGAAACCATTATGAATAAGTCAAACTTATATTAAGATCTATATAAATACAAATGTCATGAAGCGTAATTTATAACAAATACATTGTCATCATCTCCTAGTCCTAGTGAACACTCAAGATACTTTGGATGCCAAACTCTCGTTACGACTCCTCTCCTTAAGAATAGGAGGAGCCTGTGACTCTTGGTTCTATAGTAGCTAAGGATGTAGGCCCAAAAACAGTACGGTATTGATAGTAGCCACCTAAGAAGAACTCTCTACCTTAGAACTGATGAACCTTCTCCTTCTCCTAATTGGTGCTGGCAATGTAAAAGGGGGTTCGTTTTAGATACCCGAAGCTAGGGTCTTGAACATACTTCCCCTATGCATACCCCTAAATGACCCCTTTACTGCCACGATGGCACTATCCCTAAGTACGCCAAATTCCTCTCGTCCATGTTTATCCGCCTTACCTAAGGGGATCTGGAGGGTCGAACTTTTCCTAGGTGTCCTTGTTCGCCTGAACTTAAGCTAGATAAGGAGGGTAGAGAGTGATTAGGAGATGGTTGTGTAGCAACTAAATCCTATGCTCGACGAAGGATCGGGTTGCTTGGTAGTCAACCCCAACGAGAGAGATTTTAATCTGCTGGAGCTCTTTAGCCTGTGAAAGATAAGAGGTTTAAGACATCGCATAATAATGGAAGTAGGAAAAAATAGTTGTACTTGAAAGTCGTCTCACCAAGGGCCCAAGCAATGCTCTAGTTTAGTCAATTTACTATTGAGTGATCCTCTTGTACCACTGTCGATACCTACGCTCTACTCCTCTAGGTCTGTGGATTTAGATGACTCGAGAGTAGCGATCATTCCATGTGGTGACATGGGGAATATGTTGCATGATCTAATCTACATCCGTCCTCCCATGTAGGTCGATGTAGTGCAATGCCCCCTCTGTATTACATCCAAGTGGTATCCTTTATAATTTACCAAACTGCTTGATGGCTCGTTTAGGAAAGTGTCACTCAATAATGTGGAGCATATGAGTGGCACTCAAGCTCCTTAGATATGTTGGCCACTATAGCAAAAATGAGGTAGTATCTCCCGAAGCTCATCTAGATATAGTTACTAAACCACTTGAAAGGTATATTTATTATAATTACTATAATGGCAATGGAGTGAAGAGCTAGTAATTAAACTGCATGAGAAATAAGTACTTGATTAGGGCTTTGTCTATCAAAGGCATTAAGGTAGGTTATCAAGACATGTGTTGAGTACGTTCTTGTATTACAATCAGTCGTCCACTTAGCAACCAACAATCTCTTATTGTCTATAATCATGCTATGCTTAGGGATGTGAGCTATGTATGGGAACCTATCCCATGCCCATACCTACAGGAGAATCTCTGTACCTCCCATCTTACAGGCAATCTTTAATGAAGAGCCACATAGTTTCCTGTATAGCCATGCGAGATACGCAGATCCTTAATTGTATTGATCAACTCTCTTATAGTCTTCTAATAAAGGTAGGAAAATGGCATGCACCTAGTTATCAGATTTTTTGCCCTTCCTCCACCCTACTTTGCGCACCCCCTCCCCCCCCCCCCCCCCCAGCGTATCCCGCATGGCTATACAG